>JACAXG010000053.1:1877186-2309775 GCA_018881555.1 Amblyornis subalaris | reverse complement strand
TTTCCTTTCCTTTCCTTTCCTTTCCTTTCCTTTCCTTTCCTTTCCTTTCCTTTCCTTTCCTTTCCTTTCCTTTCCTTTCCTTTCCTTCATCTTTTTACTCTCCTAGACTGGATTTTCAAAGGAAAGAACCTAGATGACAAGAAAAAATGGCATGTTCTAGCTAGGTCTCAATTATTGATGATCCTGGGCATGAAAAGATCATAGGCTTATCAGCTGCACAGTTTATATGCCATGATGTCATGGGATTTTCATAACTCTTACACTTTGACATCTTTTAGTTTTTCATAATTTGTTCTAATTTGGTTTTGGGTACAGTCAGGTTCTTTCTTTTTAGGATCTGAAACCTATGTCATCCAAAATGCTTTAATTTATCCTTAAGATCAAAGCATGAGGCAAACAAGAAAGGTTGAGAGAAGTGACTTCTACTTGCAGTCCAAAAGAGCTAGTCCAAAGTCATGGCATTGCCCAATGCATGTGGTGGTACTGTGTCAAAGTTTCTTAAGCATCTCAGTAGAATATATATTATAATAAATATGGGTCAATTAATGTATTTTGAGTTCTCTTTTTCAAAATAGCTTTAAAGGACTATAAAAAAAAAACATCTGTAAAGTCAAAATGCTTATATTCTGGCTCACATAAGTTTTAATAGTCCTTTAATATTTGTCTGTGTTTCCTAAAAATTAAAATGTTCATGCTTAAAAGAATTTTATTATTATGAAGGGGATTCTAAGATTTTTTAAAGTCAATTTTGAGAATGAGAAAATGGAAGCACATTTTAAAACCATATTGGAAGAAGGTGTAACTGAAGAGAGAGCAGACTGGGTATAATGCATTTTCATATAATAATTTCAAAGAAAAATAAAATAGATATTAACATTTAGAACCTTCTGCAAATCAGAAAAGAAAACTGACTCTAAACTTTTAATAGGTTTCAAGTTTTATTCTTTGTAGTTAATACTGCTCTGCTTTAAAGTTGATTCTCAGTAGCTCAGAGGAGTAGTGATCAATTGAAATTTCATTTTCTATTAAATTTTTTTGCTCAGCAGATCCCAAGATAAAGTGGCAAGAAATTAACAATTGAATGGATTCCAGAAATGAAATCTGTTACTGATTTCAGATTCAAGTGTAATGTTGCTAAGCATTATTTAAATGGCAAGGAAACTTTATATACTGTAAGGTCTGTTTTTGCTATTTGCTTACCCAGATGGAAGAAATTAATTCTGATAATCCTGTGCAGTTTTATGAGGGGCAATGACATTTTATGTGGGGCATTGACACTCTGGACATATTTATCAAGTTGAATTCAAAGATCGGTATGGGCTGAGGGGAAGGAGGGGAGTGATTACAGAAGTAACAGAAAGTGATACAGATATTTTTAGAAGATGCATGAATGTGAGAATTTAGCTGGAGACAGGAGGTGGATGCTGACATTTCCAAGGATGCTGATGACGTTAAGCCTCAGGTAGTCAAAGACTGAGTTGATAGTGGGAACTCCAAAACCAAGCAGATGGGCAACAAGTGGCAGATGATCTTCGTCAGAGACAAATGTGAGGCAAGGAATATTTCAGACAAACAGACTATCCCATGCTTAAATGATGCTGAGCTTGTTATAACTCCAGAAAGTGATCCTGACCTTATTGCTGACAGTGTTTGCAGGCACAAGATGGAGTGGCAGCAAAAACAACATAATGTTTTAGGCTGCATCAGTAAGGGTATCATGAGCAAAAGAAAAGATGTTGTTTTGCTGATACCAAACATTGTGTTGTGCTCATGTTGGTTAGTGTGTGTAGATTTCTCTGCATGCCAAAGGGTATAATGGGCATACAGAAAGGATTCATGGAGGGAGACAGCTAAAATGAGCCAAGGTTTGGAATGACTGCACTGTGAGGAGAGCCTAAGAAGCTGGGGATCCTCAATCTGGAGAGAAATCTCAGGAGGGATGTGACTGAGGCTTACAAAGTTGAACTGGTGGCTAAACTGAATGTGGAACAGCATGTTATTGACCTAATTCCTCAGTACTAGAAGTAAAGATAACTTGTTGGAAATGTAAGAGATAGTAAAATGGATTTAAGATTTACATTATTTCTGAATGTCTGAGATTTGCTGGCTGCAGAAAGTTGTGGAGGAAAATATTATGACTCAGCCCTATAGAATTCTTAACTTGTGGATCCTGGGAGAGTATGAGGTGAATGGAGTAAAGAAAATGGTTGATCTTCTGTGTTCCCCTTAACTACCACCTCCTGTTAGCAATGGTGGTGGCACTTTGTTGGGATTTTCTGAAACACTCAGGCATTTTTTGTGTGCTGGTGCACTATTTATATTTTGGGGAGGGGAGGAGAAATTTTACAAAATTGCTATGTCAGCTTTCCTGAGGTTGCGTTGTTAAATGGTCTACTATTTATTTGTATGAGAGCAAAATATTATCACTGCATTGATAAAGAACCCTGTAAATTCAAAATATTTCCTGTAGCCACCATGAACCCCGTGGTTAGTTGACTTGAAAAGGGAAGATTGAAACGAGATATAATTCAAAGAATTTCAACATGTTAATCCAGATTTTGTAAATAATTTAGAATAAATATTAAACTACCTGCATAACAAGAACTGTAAACCAGATCAAAACCATGAAATTCTATAAATACCTGAAACTGATCATAGGCTTACTAGACACTAATATTAATCTCAGTGATAGACTGGCAGATTTAATGAATAAGAATTATTTGGACCTCAAAAGGTCAATTTAATTAAAAACAGACAGAAAACAAACTAAATCTCAAAACAATTTTAGGAACCTGTACTGCTGTTCAGTAAAAAGAAGCTGGTTTTCAGTTTTAAAAGGTCAAATGCTGATCCCAGGCAAAGCACAGACTTAAAATTGACTTTGAATCTCCTTTCTTTGGTACTGAAGATCAAGAGGTTATGCTGGAGTTATGTTTGCGTAGGATGTTATCTTTCACTTGCCTTTATCTAAGAGTTTCAAAGCTGTAGAAGTTTGAATTCAGTTTTTAAAGTTTCTGTATCTTGCTGTCTAATCCATCCAGCTAAGAATTAGATGAGAATGTAATTTTAGCACATCTAGTCATTTTATCTTACTGTAAACTTTGAAGAAGACCAGGCAGTTGAATAAAGTGGAGCTCGATTGAAAGTCTGATACACTGGTAGTTAGCAAATTGGGAATTTAATTGAGTTTTTGTTAACATTTTGCTACAAATGACATGTTTTGGAAAAGTTTGATTTTGTACTCTGGAACAGTGTTACTCTGAAACGGAGACTTTGGAGACCACAGGAAGTCACAAAGGCGCTTTGAATAGATGCTACTACGCCCAGACAAAAGAGGGGAAATAAAGAGTGTCTGCTTCTTCCTCTTCATACTCCAGCAGTCACTGTGAACACAGAACCTTCTAAACTGCTCCAACAGAAGGCTCTCTCTGCCTTTTCATCCCCTGAGACGCATCAGGTCATATCATGCCACTGGGACAATTGAATTTTGGATGATTTAGAGATGCCGTGCCTTGCCACTAGGTCCACTGTGTGCAGCAAACCCCAGGGCTGTGGCTGCAGCGTGGGGCTGCTCCTTCGCTCCCGCGGCAGGAACGCGTGGCCCAGGCAGAGACAGCCGAGGGAATGTACATACAGGGAGAGGCAACATCAGGGGAAGGCTCTTAAATGAGGCTCTCAACAGACTTGTAACAGTAGTGCTGGTTAGTCTTTTTATTTTTCACCTTTGCTAAAAATTTCTTGTGTAATTTTTAAAACAGATGCCCAGGAATTAGACTCCTTCGATGTTTCGGAAGTAATCAGCTGGGGGTTTTTTATTCATCACGATCTGACATTTGTTAAAATTGGGTTCAGTTGAATGGAAGAGAATTTTTCATTATTTTAGCTGCAAATACATTTACACTTTTAATGAGTTTGAACCTGCAGACTGCCTGTTCAGATCTCTACTCAAGCGAGTTTGAAGTAATTATGGAAAGAATGACAGAACAAAGGTTGTTTACCAGGTACTTCCAAGTACTTTTCTGAATACAAAAATACAAGCTTTCTGTTCTAAATAAAAACTAATTGTTATAAAGTAAATATACTTTTTAATATTTTTCATACCATATCCTTACTAAGTTATTCTTTTTTTTCCTATAACACACTGGCTACAAGTGACTGGTTTCCTTCACCTGAACACTCAGTATATTGATGGCTGTGATTAGCTTCTAGTTGCAATTCAAAAACTGGTTTAGGATGAAGAGATTTCATGACAGTTATGTCAATAAATATATTTTTTCTTTCCAGCATATAATTAGCTACATATTGAATTTTTGTGAATTTTCTTTTCTTGATTGTTCAGATTTCTTATGATGAATGACTAGAAAGGAATCACTGGTATAAATTTATATTGTGTTTACAAGTGGTTTAGCTAAACTCCTTACTCTTTAGTATTTACATCTAAATCCATTTTCTAAAGTTTATGCAGTACTTTTCAATTCACTTATTTAAAGTTCCTTACCCTAATGAAGCATATTTGTACATTTTTCAAAGAAAGAATGAAAATTAATTTTCTTTCGGTAAATATTTTCTCTGAATTTTTGTTACTATTTTGGCGGCCTCTTATATTCTCAGTAACAGCTACTAAACACATTAATTCCTAACCTTAGAAATGCAATAAATACAGAATTGACAGCAGAATGTTAAAAAATGAAAAGGCACCAAAATATTATTGGTCTTAAGATGGGAATATGAGTCACAAGTGCAGATCTGTCCTTCTCCTATGATTGTATATTTTATTTCTGTAGCTGACACCTCCCAAATAAATCCAACATCGCTTGTGTGCAGTTACAAACTCGAAACATCTGATGTGTTTCACAAACTATTTACGGGTTCCTGTGGTATTGGTATCACATTGTTGACTATGGAGAAAATACTTGAGCTGCGATATACATTTTATATGGTTTCTTGACACTGCAAATGAAAATACAAACTTACCTGATATAGGCCATGAATGTTTATGTAATAGTTAACAAATATAACTAAGGATTAATGGCAGTTGGGAAAAAAAAAAAGTCTTTCCACGGTCTTTTGTGGACTACCATAAGAATTTGTTATTGGTTCAGTTTAATACTGGTAGGAAAACTAACCCTTAATCTATCAGGTATCATATATACAAAATGCTATTCAGAAAAATAATTAATTTACTACTTAGTATAAATTAAAAACTGAGTATTGATACCTTTGCTTCCAGAAGTATAATGTATATAAGATTCATATAAACAGATGTGCAGTGATAATAGTTGACCAAGGGACCCTATGAGATCAGAAATACAAACAGAGATCTGCCATGTTTAACTATGGAAAACACAAAGTAAAGTGCCTAAGAATAGCAGTTATGTAAAAGGCAAAAAGTTACATATGAAATGCTGTGCTTCTCTGATACAGTTTGAGAATTTTCCATCAAACAAGATGGGTTATATTTCAGGGTTAATGAAATAAACTTTTTGCCCACATAGAAGAAGTTTAAAGGCTTTTGGGGAACCTAGGCTGGTTTATAAGGATAAGGCAATAGTATATAACAGCAGGCGGACCTGTGCTGGAGGCGGATCTGCTTGGCTCCACAGGGCGAGCTGCTGGAATGATATCTTATTCCTCAGTCACCTGCTTTTACAGCAAGTCATACTCCCAGCTGCTTTCTCTTGCTCTGTCCATGTCTGAGTGAACTGGTGGCTCATGTTCCTTCCTCCAGCTTGTTTAGGCTTGGATTTGGAAGCCCATACTCCCTAAATAACAACTAACTGTTAATTTTGCATTGCCACCRTGAGTTTAAACACCTAGAAATTACATGTGTCTGTTGTTCCAAAGGTAATTATGGTGATAGAAATCAGTTTGTTCAAAAGGTGTAATCAGTCATTGAGTTAAAACTTTTAATTTGATTAACTGGTTCAGCTAACACAAAGCACTTTGTTTTAGTGTCGTGCATAATATGACACTTGTCTTGCAGGATGTTATTTATAGTAGAAGTAACATTCTAGCAGGTCAAGAAGGAATCGTAAAACAAATTATAAAGTGCACCTGCGTTTCCTGTTAATTGCAACGAACCTTTTAATTGCTATACTGCATATTGTTCCTGGCTAGAATAAAGAAGTAGATCTATGGAATACTTTTTCTTCTCTACTCTGAAACTCTTCTGTGCATACACACACACACATATATATAATATGTATATATATGTGTGTGTGTATATATGTATATGTATGTATGTGTGTGTATAAAACATCTCTGAAATAATTCCTGGAAAGTCTTAGGTTAAAAACATCCCTATCCTACTCATCAACGTTTAAATTAGTCATCAAAGTAAAAAAGTCTTTCTCTTCAAGACTAGGAAAAGTTTTAATGGTTTAAGGGTTGCAGCTCAATTCATAAGGGTGATAAAACTGACAGTGTACTTAAGATGAAAAAGGAGCCTTGCCAATTGGTATCTCTTCTAGGAGACAAGAAATCTTTTTGATTTCTCGTTCAAAATACTACGCAGCTCAATAATTTTGCTCTCGGGTGTATTGAGTTGAACACTATGCCTTTTTTGTGCCAGAATTAACGTATTTAAACTCGTATCTTTCTCAGGTTTATCCTCAGGGTACTATCACATAATGCCTCCACTGAGCTATGCATTTCACAAATGAGTAGAAGTGAAAGGAAACCAAAAAAATGAAGCTGTTGCTGAGAACTTGGGTTCTGGGATTCCTGGTCAGGTTGAGGATCAGAGGTTTTTTTATGTGGTTTATGGTGTAACACTGGATGACTGATTCCCAGACTTCCATAACTGAAGCAGAGTGGGATACTGCCTCAGAAATATTTGAAGTTGTGCTTCTGCTTTCAGGACTACAGGGAGTTGGTTTTCTTCATTTTTATAGTTGCAGTGCTATGGATCTCAGCATAGATTAGCATCTGCCTCGTTTTCACAGAAATAAATGCTTTGATTAGCTGGTTTTAGATAACCTATTTTGACTTGAGAAGAGCATATGACCTCTCAAGTGCATGAACATTTCTCAGTGAAGAACAGTGTAATAAATGTAATGGTGTAAAATTGATTTTTCTCTGCACGATCTGTACAACCAAAATGGGTAGTTTTGTTGAATCAGGAAGGGCCAGAATTTCTGTCTGCGTAACAGTACTTCATAAGACATTCAGACCTTTAGTACATACTTACATTAGTAAAAAAAATATTCATAAATCCAACAACAACAGGACTTTTTTTTTATATGGGTCGCATTTCCAGAAATCCTGGACAAGTGGCAGTTCCTGAAAAGAGTAATGCAGGATTCCATTAGAAAATCTAAGACAAAACCAAGAAAGTAGGGCTGTTAATTCTTTTGCTATTTATGGTGTTCACTTTTTTATCTATTTGTATAAACGTATACATGTGTGTATATGTGGCTATACATATATTTTATATATAGACGTAAATCATTTTGGAGGATTTTATTGTTTTCACAGTAAATATAATCTCTTATTTTTTCCTCTAAAGAGCAATTTGGCACCAGTGGCTTATGTTTGTTTAATCTATAGGCAGTTACTGCAAAGTAACTTGTTTACGAGCTTAAAAAAAAATGAGCAGTATTGGGCTCATATGTCTAGTTAATATTAGAATATACTGTGTAAAGAACAAAAGCAAATAAATATGTTGATTTAGAATCCATTCTAGATCTAAAGCAGGACTTGATCTAGAACTGTATTGAGAGCCTGTTCAGAGCAGCACAAATTTGCCAAACATTTCAAATATATAAATTGAAAAGAGCATTTTCGTGCTGTAAGTGTAGTTATGAATATTGACTTTTATGTGTTGAAAATATACTTTCTCTTTGGTAAAGGAAGCTGAGGGGAGATTTTATCACTCTCTGCAACTACCTGAAAGGAGGTTGCAGTGAGGTAGACACTTTGGGGGTCTTTGATGGTTTATGACACCTTCTAAGACATGACAGCTCCCTCTCATGCCAGTGTAGTTGGGCCAGTTATGTCCCGTCAGAAGGGATGAATATTTTCAGGTCTATGTGTGAATGTGAATATCCCAATACCACCTGAGCCAGTTGTGTAAGAGAGGAAATTGGCATGATAAAAGCATTATCCCACCTCACAGGATCTGCTTTTTATTGTTTAATTTTGATAATTATTTAATCTTTCATCTTTCAATAGAGGTAATACTCAGTGAATAAGATTGGTGGATAAATTACAATTTTTTTTTTAAAAAACATCATTTTTATCCTTTAGAAGAGACCACTCAAAATGCTAATCACAAGGGGCCACATTCTACCAATGCTCTTCCCTGTTGCTCTTGAAATTTTTTACCTCATCTCTTGGTAACTTTGGAAGCTTTTGCACGTAATTCACATCTCAGTGTATTTATATAGTCATGGTGAAAATGAACAGATGAGCTGTAGATGGAGACAAATGGAGAGTAGACAAACAAAGTTAGGTGACATGAATCCCATCTTATTCCTTCTTATGGACTACAAACCTTATTTACTTTTTGTCGATCTTAACACAAACTATGTGGCACAGTCACTGAAATATCTTTTTCTTAATATGTCCAAATGAGTCTGTATCACTTTTTACAGGTTCACTTTGTTAACACTTGATGCTAGAATTCTTAGGTGTCGACACTGGGCTTCCCTGCTGTTAGTTCAGAGAGAATTCTAGTCTGAATAATTAACTGCTTCAGTTCTGGTGTGCTTGTTTGCCATATATAATTTGGTAGCTGAATTTAGTGGTGTTGCAAATTACACCTTGAGCTTTTCTTTTAAAATACATTTAATGCCATGTTAAAAGGGTGTTGGTGTCGGTTTGATAATTTTGACATGAAGAAATCTGTTACCCTCTTATAAAAATAGTTAGTATAAGTTATAACAATTAGTTACCCCTCGTCTTTCAGTATGGATAAGCAACATAATAATAAATTTATAGAAACATTAATTTCACATTTTTATTACAGGATAGAGGAAGAAAAGAATATTTTATCAGATTTTCAAGAGGATTTGAACAAGTTGATTCTATGGTTAGAGGAAGCAGACAGTGTTATTTGTATTCCCCTTGAACAAGGGAATGAAGACCAGTTAAGAGACTGCCTTAGCAAAGTAAAGGTATTGTAAGCTCTATTCTTAATGTTTTCTTACTTTATCAATACTACATTGAAAAAAATTAAAATATATTTTCAGAAAAGGTTTCTGACATCAAACACAGCGTTCATATAACTTTTTTAGATAAACCAAAGCAGGGAATTTCAAAGCCCAGGTACAAATGTATACTGATCGTACTAAAACCAGAAAAGTAATGGGAAATGTACTGAAAGAAAAATATCCTGAAACTAGAAAATTAATCGTTATCTTTTGCATCCTCATTTCTTAATTCAGAACACAAGTGGTTTAGATATATATAGCATTTCTCTATAGGTGTCTTGTTAACATTTTATAACTTCTCACTTATTAAATGGTGTTCAGTATTTCACAAAAGTAACCAGAACTGCACACATAATTATAAATGTCAACTCATTAAAATATCGCTGAAACATTTTCTAGACTAAACATCTAGGTGACTTATTTTTAAGAATACTTAAAAAAACCCCCATCACAAAAATAAATATTTGTTTTTAAAGGCTGGAATATTTTCATGATTATGTTAGAGTTTGATACTGCTAATAAATATATTCAACAGAAGCTGCTCTGTTTAGTTTTTTGAAATGTGTTCAGTAGAATGACTATTTTTAATGACTTGTACAATAATAAATTAAACTGTAATTGGAGAAGGCATATTACTTATAGAATATATGCCTAAAGGTTTTCGTTTTCTCCCTTGAGGATAAGGACCTAGTTATCTTTTATGTAAATCCAAGTTGAACAAATTCAGCAAGTGATGAATAGAGCACTAAAGAATCTGAAGAAAACTTGTCAGTTTGTTTTATCCTTCTCACAACAAAATATGGAAAAAAAACAGCCCTAAAGGATTATTTAGTAAAAATCTATCTTCAAGTTTCTTTTTAAATAACAAAAAAATAGGATAAATAGCATTTGCAGGAATGAGTGTGCTGAGTTTGTCCCTCTGACTGTTTAGYGTGAGGTGCCGTTGAGCTGGTCAGGGAATTTGTGAGGCTTTTCCTCTGCTGTCGAAGATATCATATCCAAGGCAAAGAAATACTTGTAAGGGGTGTTAGATGCATCTTACAATTTGCAGACGTGATTAAAGGTTTAAAGTCTAAATTGATTGCTTAGAACCATGAAGGCTTCACTCTTCATATATACACAATTTTTTCCTATATAGTATTCCCAAAGGGTATACTATAATCCAAAATTAAGGGTGTTATCTTGTCTTATTTGTATCTTGTTTTTACATTACATGTTCTTCTTTTGGAGCTGCACAAGAGGGAATACATCCTAATGGAGCAAATAACAATACATTGACTTGCAGCGTGTCTCATTTCCTACCTACCTGCTTCTGTTAATAATAAAGAACAAACAAATAAGGGAAAAAAACCCCAAACAACAACCAAATCCTTGAAAAACTTTGTCTTTTAGCTACGTTAACCTTACTTAAGTTACTTCAACAATTTAAGTTTTCAAGTTTTCAGTAATGACACGTGATGAAGTGGTACATTTTGATGCTGCCTTGCATTCTTTGGCTTTCCTTTTTTTTTTTTTTGATGAACATACATGAACATTCTTAATTAGAGGTTAGACTGGAGTGGAAGGCTTTTCACCACATACCATCTGGGTGACTGTGTTCACAGCATGGAACACATTATAACCCTTCTCCAAAATGCTTGCTCCATACTATTTTACAAGATTATCAAAATTCATATACATGAGGTATTGAGTGTTCAGAGCTGAAATTTATGATGTAATAGTGATCAATATCCTGAGAAACACTGGGTTTTGACACTTAAATCTCTCTGTAGGCTTGATTCACCAATACAGTCTCTTCTGGGCTTTTTTTTTCGCCTTCTACATTCAGAAAGCAACAGTTATTTTGTCTTGAATTGAGTTTATTCCTTTAGCTGATACACAGATCAATAAGGGTCAAGATAAGAGAGCTGAAAATTCTACCACAGTTCATCTTAACTGCTGTATTTGTCTGTTCCAGTTAAGAGTTGGAGAGCTGCCGCCCCACAAGGGAATACTGAAACGACTAAATGAAACTGGAGGAATAGCACTTGGAAGTGCATCACTGAACCCAGACAGAAAACATAAGCTTGAGAGTACACTGAAGGAGGCTAACCACCGTTTGTTGAAGGTTAGACATATGACTGATCTAACTGTGGTATAAAATTTTAATCTGCAGCAAATATTTGTGTTCTATATTTTCTGGTCTGTATAGTTTTTCTCTGTATGAAGAGACATTTGTGTTCATAATGAACCTGAGAAAGAAAAATGCGTGCAATACACTGCTATGAGAAAGTGATAGCAAACCAAGGCTATTAGTGCCTGAAGTGATGATGTTGCATTCAAATATACTACCTAGCTTACAGTTCTTCTGCTTAAGACTGGAATGCAGAACCCCATTTTTGTAGCCTGGAGCTTTTGCTGGTACAGCAAATATTCCAGGCTTTGTGACTCAGGTGTCTGAGAGGCAAATGTTTGATTTTCTTTATGGAAACATTTCCCAGTTCTCTTCTGTTCCCAACCCAAAGGTGGACACTGCTTCACCTTCCACCACACTTCTTCCAACCTTGAGCATTCACTTCTAGTTTCTGTGTAGCAAAGTGCCACTTATTTTGCTTTCTGGGATCTCCATTATCATGGAGAGAAGTAAGGGAAGATTTTGTTCTGTTCTAGTGCTGAAGTAGCATATTTTTGTGTTGGAAACTGGTGAAAATGAGTAGCAAATCTGGTAAAGAGAGGTAAATAATTTGAGTGCTCTCATGGTAGAAATGATAGAAAGCACTGTCCAGAGGACTACCACCCAAGGTATGGATTAGCCTGGCTGGAAGAGATCAGGGCAGAATCGGCTAAAGGATATCTGTTGAGACTGATGGCAAATTAACCTGTGGTATCTGTTTGTTAAAGTTACCAGGATGCTGGGAAAAAAGGAAGAATAATTCATTGTGTTTAGCTCTGGGGGGGAAAAAAAAAAGTGAGAAAATAATCTTCTGAGTACCTTACTGAAGACAGAAGATAGAGTTTCTGGTCAAGAATACTACATCCTGGGGTTTTTTGTTACCATTTCTGTAAACACAAATTTCAAGCACAGACCTGAGAAATAAAAAAGAACTTACTTGATGTGGTACTCTTATTAGTTTCTTCCTAACAGAAGCAGTCTGGCAAAGTTCAGAATATTAGCTAATGGCTCAGGCAAAAGTGGATAATAAATATTGATCACATTCACAAACTCCAGGTTGGACACATAAATCATTATTTCAGTGGCTGGACAGAAGTATCTCTTTCTCTACAAATGGGTTTCTGAAATCAATGTATATAGAAGAATTCAGAACACTTCGAGATCAAAATAGTGTTATTCACTGGCTGAAGGAAGCATGTACATAACTGAATTCAGGGACTTTGTTAATATCTAAGCTGTGATATTAGAAAGACATTAGTTTACAGAAAAAAAAAACTTTAATTTTAGTCAGATTGCATAAATACATATTAAGAAAATCTGCAATTTTTCACTGAATGCAGCCTTAGTCTTATACCTAAAACCTTTGTGTTTTCATTTTCTGTTGGCTGATGCAAAAATGTTTCGGGTTACTTGTCACAGTCACAGCAACCATGAATGTTGTTAAAAGTATTTAGGTTTGGATGAAATATGGGAGATAAAACTACTGTTTAGTGAATCATTACAATTTACTGAATTTTCATAATTTTATGTCTCCTATATCTAATGTGTCTGGCAAGATAATTATGCTTGGAATTTTCTACTTGAAAACTTTCATTTACTACTAAAAGAGACTAAACCAAGAAAATTAATCTTTCATTTGAGATCATTACTTATCCACATCATTTGGATTTTGGTTATTTAACCGTGGAGATGTATAAAACTGAGTTCTCATTGCCGCTTGGTCTCTGAATCTAAAGAATCTGAAAAATGCAGTGGTTTGGTGTTTTTGTGGGGTTTTGTTTGTTTTTTTAAATGAACAGAAATTGAGTTTGAAAATTACAAGACTCAAATCCATAAATCTCCTCAGATGTTCTCTTTCTCAGAGGGTTTTCTATTTTCCCTGTGATCTTGACAGAAGAAGAAAACAAAAAGAAAAAAAGGTAGAAGCTCATTTTGTCTTTCTGTAATATTTTTCTAATGAAACTGAAGGGGAAAATAATTATTTTTTCATTTACATATTTTTTGCTCTTACTCATGGTTTGTGTAGAGAGCCTCAATTAATTGTTTCACTTTCTGTCCTGAAAGTCTAGGATCTATAATAAAATTAGAAATTACGGAAAGAAACTCTGCAGCCCTGACAGAGGAACTTAATGTTGTCTTCCTTCAGCTATAGATATGTAAGCACAGAAAAAACACCACAGATGTTTACTGTGAGCCAAAGCTCACAGGTTGGGCAGTTTTATATCAAGCAAACTTCTTAGGTCACCTGAGGATTGTTCTGTAGTCAGTTGTTTTGATGAGGATATATTTCTCGTGTTCCTCAAAGCACAGTAGACAAACATCATCACACAGAGATTTCTCTGGGGCTTTTCTGTCTCTCCATCCCCTCTTAAGAGCGTATCTTAAACTTTAATCCCTCGTTTCTAACTGTTTGTTTTGTTTTCTGGTGTCTCTGCTAGAAATGAACATGTAACAATCTACCATTTATGATTATCTCATATTGCAGGATGACATGATTTTCAASATATGAAACATACATGACAGTTACATAAATAATGTTAGGTAGGTCCTTATCTGGTGTACACTAGAGTAATTCTGTTCACTTCAGAGCAGCTATGACAATTTACGCCAGCTGAGAATGTAGCCAAATATCTCCTAAAATTATCACAAATTTTTGGTTTGCCTTGATCTGCCAAGCAGGGGAATAGGGGACAACACCTGTGAGTCTTAACCTTCAAGGTGACATATTTGAAATAAGTCGTGTTCAAACCTTCTTTACAGTCACAGAAATTGTTGCCCTACAGCAATGGAAAAACCTAGAAAAGAAATTGAGTATGAAAGGAATTGCAGTCACATAAAAGTATCTTTTTTGCTTTTACTTCAGAATTGTCTTTGCTTTTGGGTGTTTATATTACGTGCTGATGACCTTGAGAGTAGATATTCGAAGAGTTTTTCTTCCTTCAGATAGTAGTAATTTTAACATGACATTTCTTTAGACAACTTTATTGAATAGTGATTCTAGTAGGCTGTTACCTAAGACAGTATAGTTTAAGCAGAGAATGAAGATTAAAGCCCACATTTGAAAGGCATGACTTTTAAATTCTATCCTGGTTTTACTTATTGTACCCTCTTCAAAACTGGTATTTCTTGTAAAAATGAAAATAGCACTATCTTTGTGAAGTCTTAATATTATGAAAAATGAAGTGTTTTATGACCATTTTTATGCTTTCACATAAAGAATTTTTCATTTATTTTCAAAGCTCAAAGTATCTTCTGCTGTGATAGCGAAGTAAGGTAACCACCTAGTGCTTCAAAGCATACAAAAGGATACTAGCCACTGGAGTTTGTGATGAATTCAGTTCTTGTCATATACCACCTGCCATGGCATGTAACAGATCTGTAATGGGTTTCTTACCTTTTACTGTGCAGTAAATGGATTGATAGATTAGGTCTGAGACCAGTGAACCATGGAATCAGAGGTTTGCTGGAAGGAGTTTATTACTCTTTAATATTATTCTTGGTCTGGTGTCAGCCAAGAGCGATGAGCTAAATTATCTGAAAGTAAGCTGGATGCCAAAATCAGCATTCTCCTCATTTATCCACCTTAGTCTTCACAACATCTACTGTATGTATTATGAAGGTTATTATAAGTGCCTGATGGAGACATTTTGTTTTGCTGCCTTTTAATTTGTCTACTAGTATTAGTTGTAATTACTAGACACAGAAGAGACTATTTCACTGTTTATTGCCACAGCAAATCAATTTGTTGTGCTATGTGGACAAGAAAAAAATTAGAGTGGAGCGACATGGCTATAATTTGTGAACATTTTCTGTACCACCAGAACAGACATAGGTTGTCCTGGCTTGGTTGATCAAGTGTAGAGAAAAACAGATGGGCCCAAAAGTGCAGAAACACAAAGTCATAACAAGGTTATAGTTCATATCTTGTAACTTGCCTTGAGTAGAAATTATTCGTAGATTACCTGCAATGACATAAAATTTCCAGCATGTCAGTGCAACTTAATTCGAGCTCACAGTTGGAACTACTGCAATTGCTACTGTTGTTTTTGTGGGATGGAGGGGAAAATGTGTCGGAAAATGAATGCTACAGTTTGATTTCTGTTCTTTCAATTTGAAATTAGAATAGTATAGCTGGCATTTTGGGGATCAGAAGGTTGATATTTTCCTGAATTTACTTTCATTTAATGAGTGATGCAATTCCATTAAATATAATAAAGTATTTTGTTATGCAAAATTACCAGTGACAGTTTGTCATAGATTGCTAATTAGGTGTAGTCCACAGTCATGTTGTCATCAACCATACTCACAAATGGCTTCACATATAGCAAAATTAAGTTTGATGTAAGTGTTCATTGGACAAACATGAGAATGCCACAAGCTCTAAGAAACAAGTGTATATATAGGCTTAATTCTTTTTTATTTGCGTATTGCCAGCAGCTAGCATTAATTAAAGTTTGAAAAGCTAAGCAAAGAAAAATATTTATGAAATACAGTCAAGTCATACAGGGGCGAAAAATCTGTACTGGCCAATGAGGCAATAAAAACATGATTAACTGCATGTATGTGTGTATATATACAGTATATATCATACTATTTTACTGACCATCTTAGAATTCCCTTTTCATCTTGTTTGCCATACAAATCTGGAGTTTATTAATCATATATTTAAGAAGTTATGCCAAGTACTTTGAATATAAGAAGCAGTAATTTTCAAAACATTTGTGCTGACAGCTACATTGAGGTAATATTGATGTAGCTGAATTACCAGATATCGAATAAGTCACTTCAGGCAAATCCTTACACTTTTTTCTACAACAACCATGCATCTGAGAGAGATTTCACTTATAATGAACAATGTTCCCATACTACTGCACACCAATCAATGACGATGGTTTGCGCTTTTTAAAACTTCAGTTACAAGACAGACACTGCCACTCTCGGTCAGGTGTTTCATCCATCTCTATTAAGGAAGACTATAGGGGCCTAAAAAATCAATGTTCTACTATTTGCTGTTTACAAGATAAAAATTATACTTTAATTACATAGACCTGTCTGCATAGCAGCATGCCTGTGTAATTAAAATTCCCACAAATGGAGTAGTCTGAAATAAACTTTTCCTCAACCCTGGATGTACGGACAGACTGGGGAATGAGAGGCTGGAAAGCAGCGCTGCAAAAAGGGACCTGGGGATCCTGGTGGATGGCAAGTTGAACATGAGCCAGCACTTCCCTGGCAGCCAGGAGGGCCAACCCTGTCCTGGGGGGCATCAGGCCCAGCATCGCCAGCAGGGCAAGGGAGGGCATTGTCTTGCTCTGCTCTGGGCTGGGGCGGCCTCACCTCAAGTCCTGGGAGCAGTTTTGGGCACTAAAATATAAAAAAGACATTAAGCTCTTAGAGAGTGTCCAAAGGAGAACAACAAAGACGGTGAAAGGCCTTGACGGGAAGGCGTGAGGAGTGGCTGAGGGCACTTGGTCTGTTCGGCCTGGAGAAGAGGAGACTGAGGGGAGACCTCCAATCCTGATGGCATCCCGTTAATCCTCTTCTTCTGGTCTTCTTGGTGGTGAGGGTCCCACAAAACATAGAGTTCGATGGATTAATATATGTTTAGGCCAGGTGGGAATGCCCAGGTACTCCCTGGGGGAGAAGTTTGCCTCTGTCTCTTGCAACRGACTCTGGATTTGTTGCACCACTTTGCTTCCCATGCAGCGCTCTGGTGCAAGGCCTCAGGAATGAGCTGGGGGGCACTTTGGGGGTCTTTGATGGTTTATGGCACCTCCTCAGCTGCTTCACATGTGAATGTCCTATGGATGTGGCCTTCCTGGGGTAGTGGGTCTTTACAACTGAGCCAGTTTGTGTAAGGGAAGATGGGTGTTCACTCCTGTCACACACCCATAAAACTCTCCTCCTCCCCTGTTGAACCCAGCCAGAGCTGATTTTCAGCACAACTGCTGAGTTTGGCTTTCTTTGTGGATACATTCTTCTCCCCTCAGCCTTTCTTACTTCTCCCTAGACACAGAGAAAATTGGACAATATTGTATCACCTTTATTTTACCTCAAGTTCCCATCAGGTGGCTTAACTCACAGTCCAGTTCCCATCAGGGAGCACATTCAGGTGGAGAGTGGACTTTGGTGGTCGCAGTTTCTTTACACAATTTTGCCATGATGTGCAAATTCCTTTTTTAACAATGTTTAGGCCATTAACCATTTCAGTCCCTCACAGGACTGCATGTAGCCCGGGGGATATATATGGTGCTTTCTGCTGTAAATCAGGGAAAGAAGAGTTAGGGCATTATACGTTTATTGTAAAATAATTTTCCTGTCAGAATAGCCTTCGTTAAGAATTACTGAAAGAACTATATTCTAAAGTCTTTGTGACTGCTTTTGGAATTCTGAAACTGAGTAAGAGAAAAAGATAAAGAAAATCCTGGACTAGATTATTTAGCAGAGATTTAAGGTGGAGGGTCTTGTGCTCAAATATGTCCTTGACAAAGGAGAATTGCTGAGATAGTGGAAAGCAGAATTAATGACAATTAGTTATAAGTATTAAACATAAAAAGCATATAGATATTAAGAACCCTGTGATATACATGATCATATTATCACAGAAGAAAAACAAAGCAAATCTTTGGGGTGGGGGAATATGTTTGCTTTTTAAAAAGCTAGACAGCCAAATGAAGCAGAAAATTGTTTGGTGCATTGTTTGTTTCGACTGCTTTAGTTTTCTGCATTGATGGAGGGAAAAAAAAAGTTCTTTAATAAAAATGAAACTTGAAAATATTACAAACATTCCATTGAGAACTTTTTTTAAAAAAGGCCAGATAAACACATGCCAAGGTCAGGTCCTCTGAGGCTTGCAAGAAAACATGAAACACTAGATACAAAGCAAATAAAATTATTCTATATTTAGCAAATAAAAATCTTCTATACATGTTTTTAGTAGCCTGCTTTAACCTTCCTCTCATAATACAGTCTTTACTCCAACTTTGTCAAAGACACTATGGCTCATAAATATTCATGAGTTTAAAGAAATTACGTAGATTTTGGTTTAAAGTCAATATTGAGTTTGTTAATGCAAATGGCTCAGTTAATTAACTAAATGGCATCCTAAACTGAACTTATATGAAACTCTTTTGTACACTGATTGTTTTTCATGAAGAAATGATGCATATAAATTAACTTCTCCCTCTTCCATTTTAAATTGTTCTTTTGTACGTGCTCGAGGGAGGTGATTTTGAGCAGATAAAAATTTCTGAACAGTGGCTGCTGTTTTATGTAATCATCTTACTGGTGCTGTGGAAGTGTCAGTTATGGTTTATCAATAAGTGTGGATTGAAGTTTGCATTTAATAGTTCTTATGGCCTCAGTTATTTCTTTATTATCCAAGTCCTTAGATGGATTACATCAAAACCTGCTTTTAGTCCAGTTATGCTCTGGGCTGATTGCAGTGTAGTCAGTCACTGTCTCTTCATAATATTTGCATTTTAGCGGAATTGGAATGGTAAAGCAGTAGCTGCTGCTTGCTTTGCTTTCGGTAAGGGAAGAAATTAATACAGAAAGCTTCCTCATTTCTTCATACAGAATACTTCATTTTTATCTATGCAAGCAATTCTGATTTTTTTTAAACGTGACACTATCAGTTACGCAATATTTGAAGCCCATTTTCATGAAGTGCTTTTATATCCAAGCGACCCTCCCAAGYGGGGCATACAAAAATAATATTATAAACAGTCTTCACAGGTACACCACAATGTAATTTTGCTCATATCCTTTGCAGCTTACTACAATTTATCTTGTTATGCATATCAAGATAGCTAAATTTTAATCTATTCTCAGATTCCTCAAAATAAGATCCATTTGTGAGTGCTACCCTATTATTGAGAGTTTGGTGAGGCAGATAGCAAGAGAAAGGGGTACTTTATATCTAATATTGCAGAAAAAAACGGACACATTTTCACTGCTGTTAAAATGTTGGAATTTAGGATTTCTTTGCTCTGCACTCACYGCTTAGAAAATTCTTCCTATTCTTTTTTGAAAAATTACATGTCTGGGAGATGCATCTCCTCATCTATATTGTCAAACAGCTGGGTAATAACTGCATTATTTTCTCTTTGGTCATTTAAGGTAAATGGGGAAGGAGATTGACTTGTGAGAGAGAAATGATATTTGAAATCAGGCATCAGTCACTTGAAATATCATATGTACAAGTCATTTTGGTGGCTTTCCTTACTTTTAGTAATAGTGATACCTTACTA
Organism: Amblyornis subalaris; assembly: GCA_018881555.1. Lineage (NCBI taxonomy): Eukaryota > Metazoa > Chordata > Aves > Passeriformes > Ptilonorhynchidae > Amblyornis > Amblyornis subalaris. Next base: position 2,290,219 of record JACAXG010000053.1, on the reverse strand, counting down.
GTAATATAATTAATCAAGTTAATTCATTTGCAATAACATTTCTGACTTCTGCAAAACTATTCCCCATTATTTGATCTTTTTTACTTACCGTCTCCACCTAATTAGTTTCAGCTTTTTCATTTTGAGCATTGTTCCTGAGTTAAAAGATTGAGCTGTAACTCCACAATCATTATTTTAATTGATACTGCTTTAATTGAATCTACTGTCTGGATATTCATAAGGAATTAAAGAGAATAGGGAAACAGAATATGATTTCACATCTGGTGACATACTTTCTAAAAATCCTTCCTCCCTTTATACTTGTTATCGTAAGAATTGGTACTCCTTTCCATCTGCAGAGCTCCAATTCTTCCCATAGTGCTTGCACACAACTGTGTGCAGACTGAGAAATAACTATCTAAAGCTCAAACGCTCCAGTGGAAAACTGTGTATTTTTTAGGCTACTTGTGAGGGAAAATCGTGCAAGACACCAGGTTCAGATGGAACAGAAGCAAGTGATGCAAGTAATTTTAAAATTCATAAGGAGAAGAAATTAAAATATTTAGATGAAGATCTAGGCTTTGAAAGTATGCAATTWTTCAAATTTCAGATATTCTCATGTTTTAAGAGATGTTATCATTTTTATGCTGGCAGTTTTTTGTGGATTTTTTGTGTGTGCATTTTACTGAAAAGAGCAAAATTTGGAATATGTAAAATTTAATACGTGGGAACTAGTCTGATGGTTTCAGATTAGAATAAAATTAAATATTGTGAAGACCAGTGTCAGTTCGTAAATTAAGCTGTTCTGCTGTTTCCCCATTTAGAGCTAAAATCTTTTCTATTCTGTTACTAATCTTTCAATTATTCTAACTTAATTAACACTTGGACTAAAGTACAAAATTTTAGATGTATCACATACTTTGAGATTAATGTTTTGACATATATCGTTGAAATTATATAGTCCTTTGATGTTGAAATCGGATTTGTTTTCTTTGAAGGAATAATCCATACTTTTGTTGTTTCCACTTGCAAAGTCATTTTGCATCTTTGGTTGCAAACCAAGGTGTGTTGTCAATGTTGATCTGTTGCGAAATAACGAAAAGTTGAAAATATTTAATTTGTATTTTGGCCACAATAACYCCCTGCAACACTATAAGCTGGGGACAGAGTGGCTGGACAGTGGCAGAAAGAGACCTAGGGGTACTGGTCGACAGCCGACTCAACATGAGCCCGCAACGTTCCTTGGTGGCCAAAAAGGCCAATGGTATCCTGGCCTGTATCAGGAATGGTGTGGCCAGCAGGACCAGGGAAGTCATTCTTCCCCTATACTCGGCACTGGTGAGGCCGCACCTCGAGTACTGTGTCCAGTTCTGGGCCCCTCAGTTCAGGAAGGATGTTGAGACACTTGAGCGTGTCCAGAGGAGGGCAACAAGGCTGGTGAAGGACTTGGAACACAAGCCCTATGAGGAGCAGCTGAGGGAGCTGGGGTTGTTTAGCCTGGAGAAAAGGAGACTCAGAGGAGACCTTATCTCTCTCTACAATTTCCTGAAAGGTAGTTGTAGTCAGGTGGGGGCTGGTCTCTTTTTCCAGGCATCAACTGACAGAACAAGAGGACACAGTCTTAAGCTGCGCCAAGGAAAATATAGGTTGGATATCAGGAAAAGGTTTTTTACAGAAAGAGTGATTAAATACTGGAATGGTCTACCTGGGCATGTGGTGGAATCACCATCCCTAGACGTGTTTAAAAAGAGATTGGATGTGGCACTCGGTCACATGGTTTAGTTTTGTTGAGATGTTGGGGCATGGGTTGGACTCGATGATCTTGTAGGTCTCTTCCAACTTGGTGATTCTGTGTGATTCTGTGATTCTGTATTGAAAGGGATAGCCCAGATTTTTAGAAAGATGTTCCAACTGAAGTTATCTGTTATTCAATTCCTGTTTTCATCTGCACCCTGTCTTCTTTGCCAGCCTGTAACACTGCTTCATCAGGCCTGTGTTCAGTTCTAGGCAAATCTTGCGGAAAGCATTTAACGTTTGCCCCAGTTTTGCTCTACTGAAGGTGTTGCCTTATGGCCACTGTTTCTGTTGGTCTTCCCTCTTAGAAAAGAGCATCAGCCATCCTCTGATAAAACCTTGCAGTCTTTTTTAAACAGGAGGGAAAGAGATAAGATACCACAGGGGATGAAAATAAGTACACACTGGATATTTACCCTGACATAACTGAATAAAAGGAGGATGAGGCCCAAAGCAAAAATGTAGAAGACGGTATGGAAGTGGGACATTAGCCTACAGTTCATTCATCCCTGGAGGCATCCAAGAAGTTGTAGGAACTCATTCAGAGAGCCCAGAGACAGAAAGGCAGTGGGATTGCTGTAGCTCCCACCAGCACAGGAATCGCATCTCAGGGGTGGAACTCCTGGAGCAGTGAACAACAAGCTTGAAGGACTGTGAGTAAAACAGTAGGGAAGATTCTGGAGGGCCCCTACTCTATGTGTACTCCTCTGCCACAGAAAGGCCATATATCTGAACAGCCAGTCATCATGTCCATGTCCATTACTCCATGGAGGTTTTCCAATTTATGCTGCTGGTGAGCTGCAGAATTAGCTCAGGAAACAAGCTCTCCCCCAAGAGACAGTCTGCAACAGCACCTTGGCTTGATAGGCAGACTTGTAATTACCTCAAACTCATCAGGCTCTAATTTGATTAGCCAGCTTGACGGCTTGATGCCAGAGCTTAAAAAAAAAAAACCAACAAACCACAATGAGCTGGCAAATGAAATCCCTGATAACCAGAATCTAAGACTCYGATTCCTACACAATGGCATGTCACACATTACTTGGATCTTACAAGGTATTGCCTTGTTAAATGCTTATCTGTAGCCCTAACCTGAGTTTGATGAAAGTTCTTTGTTTATTTACAGTTATTCTTTTTATCTCTGTGGTAAAATTAGATGACGTTGAATTTCTGTATATAATGAACTGATCCATATGGACATAAATTTCTTTATTTTTATATTACAAATATTATAATCCTATCTTTGTGCTATGATTTTAGAGCAGGAGACAATGTGTAAGAAGAGGCTGCATTTAGTTAGATCACAGTTTATCTCTCATTATAGCTGGGATCAATAAATATTTTGAAAACGGTAGTTGAAGTACAGCCTGTCACCAAAGTCTAATCGTTCATCTTCTGCTCTTCTGGATTGAATATACCTTAGTATATAAGTGGTTACTTCCTTCTTTCTGTTCCCCATCCCAAAACCTCTACAAATTTTTCTTTCTCTGTCCTGTAATAGACCCATAATGCTTGATTAATGTTGATTGGAAGAAGATTAATTTAAATTTCAGATCCTCAGAAGTCAGCTTGGGTTTTTATCTGCCTATGACTACCTATTTGCTTTCAGTTGTATTTCTGTGAAACTTATTTACATTAATATTAAAGCTAGTAAACATTAGAGATTAACGTTCAAAAGTTGTAAGAAAGATGAAACCAATCTTGTATGAAATTAGGCCAAGGTCTGCATAAATATTAAGTTAACACATAAGGGAAATGAATGCATTTTTAATTGTTTTCTTGCTTTTCTGGGGCCATCCTGGAAAAGCGGATTTTTTATTATATTTTAAAAGATAAGGAAGATAGAAAAAGTGATTTGATTCATGGGTCAGTTTTTATTAAATAAGATATTATGAGGTGGCTATAGTGAACAATGGAGTTAACGTAATATATGGCAAATCAACTTCTTGGATTACAAATGTTCCTTACACATAGTCTAAAAAATCACATGTAGAGATAATGTAGAGGGGTTATTTTAGTACCAACAAATCAATATTATCAACCCAAATTTTTAAAGAAACGTACATGTTATGAGACAGTTGCGTTCGTTGCATTCTCTCAGTGGGTGGGTGGTTGGTTTTAGTAACACTCATTGCTTTCATTGACTCTGAGTTTAGATTTATTGCCTTCTGAAAAATTTCATCATTAGGGATTAGAAGTTAGTACAAGGCACTAATATTTCTGTAGCCAGGCAATGTGATAGTAATGCTACCATTAATGCTGCTTAACTCTGCAGGGAATTTATATTTTATCATGTGTCTCAGAAGCCTTGTGTTTTACTAGTTTTAATAGGATCACTTTGGTAAATATGTGCTTAAAAACAAGGAACATCAGGAAACCTCACTTTTCGTGATATGGAAAACTAACCATATTTCTTGRCTGATTTTGCTGTGAACTGCCATTGTTTTGTATCTGTCCAGACCCTATATTTGCTGTTGCAATTTTTTTTTTATGTTTAAAGTACAGATGGTTTCTCCCCTAGTGTATGTTTGCACTGTTGCCCATTGTGTAGTGTTGTGACACCTCACCTCTCAAGATATAGAAAACAGTCTGGGAAGGACAGCATGAAGTTCTGTGTTGGCATATTTATTTTCAACCTGTTCCTACATTTACTCCAAGTGCTTTAGAGCTGTTGGATTTGAATTATGCCATTCACTGGTTCTTAATTTCTAATATTGTTGGCACAGAAGAATGTGCTTGGTTAAAAATTTGACTGCTTTGAATGCAAATCAGAGAACCAAGTGGCCTGACCAGAATTGATGATACATTTCTTCATTATTTTTCTTCATTGTGTGCAACTGCTTATGCATATTTGGACCCAATTAGAAACTCTAAACACCTTATAAGAAAACACGTGCTTATAAATATCTACATTCAAGAGGCTGAGAAAGGTTAGATATAATTCGTGTTTTCGCTTTTTTTTTCCTGGTTAAAAATTGACCTTTCAAACAGTTTAGTATACTGACATAACAATTTTTTTACTAAAAAAAGTGAGGAGCCTGATGTTAAGGTTTGATGTTTTTTAAAAAAATTATTTTCGGTTTGTGTGTGTCTGTGTGTTTTGGTTTCTTGCTGGGGTTTTTATAACAAAGACTGTGTTTCAACTGATTTGCAAGACACCTACCATAATAATTTGATCGGCGGATCTAATCTGACTTTCCCTTCTTACTACCTGTATATAAAGATAGTATTTTAACGGTTTGTATAAATGTGTATTTGTGTAGTGTACAATTGTTTTGTGGTTTGTTTACATTTTTTTRCACCAAAACAATGGCTTCTGGTACCTTTTCAGGTGTCCAAAGATCTTCCAGAGAAACAAAAAGAAATAGAGATTCTGCTAAAGGATTTCGTCGAACTTGATCAACAACTAAATCAGGTGATATTGTGGGTAACGCCTGTCAAGAACCAGCTGGAGCTTTATAACAAAGTGGGTCAGCCAGGAGCCTTTGATATTAAGGTAAATTTTCTTCCATTTTAAAAAAGCATTGGAATACTTCATGGTTAAAAATTCAGTTGCAGCATCAGCTGTATAGTTTTTATTAATAATGTAACTTTGAGACAGAAGTTCACAATAGACCCCAGAAGTTCAAAACTCTATGAATTAAGGAAACCTTTTATTCTTTTCTGCTGGATGGGTTCTAATGCTAGCGAAGATTAGAATCAACAGTTCCAAGATGAAATATAAATATAAYCTATTATTTTAGTCATATTGTATACATGAAACAATAGCCCCAAAAGTTGATACATCGTATTTTACTACAAAGTKACTTAAAACTCAGAATAGCAGTGTTGAAGCACTTAAGCTATTATGACTACGTGAAAATCAGAATATTTAGGACCGTAGCACAATTCTCATACTGCAACGAAAGATRTTTAACTGCACAGGTAGCACTCCAGAATCATTAAAGCAGATTGTCTAGTAACTGTGAGAAAAATATTTGTGATCTGATCTGTACTATATATTTAAGTATAAAAAGGATGTCTGTATATGGGTTGACTGAGGTCAGAGAAATTAAGGATCAAAAATACTGATTAGAATCAACTGGCCTGCTGGGTGTATGCTTAGAACTTTTGTCCTTGCCTTTTGTCTATGCATTTATGGTCTTATCTTCATATAAACTGGGGAAATATTTAAGGTACAATAGATAATTGACATCTATGAAAATATAGTTTATAGTTGCTCAGCATCTTGTTCACCTGGGTAAAGATTACACAGAAAACACTGAGTTTTGTTTTTTATTGATTTGATGATGCAATTTTCAGTGAAAAATGAAAAAAATGTAAATATTCAAAACTTTTCTTGTCGTGCATGAAATGGCATAATATCTACCCCTGAAGATGTGTAGTTTTGCAGAACATGTTTATTAAATTTACTTTAACTTAGATTCTCTTAAGGAACTGGTTTAATGCCCAAACACTTTTTCTGTCATACAATCGCATTATATAAAACAGTGAATCTCAAGTCTTGTTACAGTCCTATAACTGACAGAATGAGTTCAGCAATGACATTCATTCCCTTTCTAAAAGATAAACTTAGTATAGCTTTTTGCAAATGTCCGTATATGTACTGAATAACTGATGGAATTTTGCTTTTAAGAAAACTACGTATCCTTATATCCCATATTTTAACAAAAATTTTTAATGATTCATCCATTTTTTCATGTATTTTTCAATTCTTTTCCTTTATTTCTAGAATGATTCCACCATTGAAGTTTATATAAAATGAAAATAGTGCTAAATTTCTATAAATTATAGGACTATTGTTTTTCATACTTACTGTGAGTGAAATGTTCTGCTTGGCTCTTTCATCTTGTGGTGATGTGACCAGAATATTTCTGAAAAACTGATGCAAGAAAAATGGAGGAAAAAGAAATTTAAAAAAAAAATAATTTAAAAATCTGTAGTCCTGAAGTGGAGGGAGGAAATTGTGTATGTCCTGAGAGGTGGGGGAACAATGAAGAGCTTCAAAGAAAGTCAGATAAGCTTTCTCTTTGTGAAAGAACCTAACATATTTCTTTGATGGATAAATTTATATCACTTGCCTTTAAAGGCTGATCAGTTTTGATTGTAGATGATTCACTTAGTTGTGATTATAAGGACTATGAGGATTATAAGGGCTACTACTATTGTAAGGASTGTAATCATATGAAGCATATTAGCTTCTTAGCTGGGTGTTATCTATCTGGATTGCTTTTAAAAGACATAGATTTAACTTCTGTAAAATGTTGTTGATTGATGGTTTACCCGGAGTGTAGTTTTTTTTTCAAGGGTAAAACCTTTTACATTAAAGACCCTGTATTAATTATCTCTGAAGGCAGATTATATTTTTAGAACTTTAGGAATAAGCAGAGTAAGAGTAAGACATTAATAATTACAAAACACATTAAGAATAAGTAGGAATTATTCAGGAAAGCAGCCTATTCTTGACAATGTTCAATTTTATACTCAACTTCAAACACCTATTTTAGACCTGTGTTAACATGCTGTCCTACATTGGGTCAAGCCTATGCGTACACACACCCTCAAATAATTGCTGAAATTATTGTGTTTATGTATATTTTTAAATTGCCATCCTGTATGGCTAATGTGTACCTTTAAAAAAGTAAGGATGTTTATCCTACCTGTGGAAGAGATGTGTCTTTTGCTCTGGCATTCCTAAATACTGTATAATATTCAGCATTTATTCTACATCCATTTTAATGCCTTCAGCAATATCCAAGGAACAATGAAATATCTTCCACAGGATTTAATAACTCCTTTTCTTAGAAACAAGAGTGACTTTATGATCACCTAAGAGAATGAAAAGTGTATGGTTAATATTCTTAGAAAACAGACTGGATGAGAAATTTTACAAAGAATCTCCTGGGACATTCTAAAAACCTGGAAGGTATGAAGAAGAAGTTTGAAACTGACCATCACACTTGTAAATATAGTGCTCCAGTGAAAAAGACCAGGTTCATGTAARTCCTCAGGAAAACCAGACTAGTTTGGTTATAGGATTTGACATAATGGATTGCAAATTTTAATTTTAATTTCATTTGAGACATTGTCTATTATGACATTTCTGTCAATGTTCTTCATACTCTTACTAAGCCTGCAAGGTAACAKTCTCCTTTCTCTTCAGCCATCAAGTCCTCTCCTGTCTCTTTTGTTTTCTAAGTTGTTTTTTGAGGAAAAGAGTTCCAAAAGTAACATGAGTGGCAAAGATTTGGATATAAACTTTAAGTATTGTAAAGATATTAATTTCTAAAAGCCACAAAATATTGTTAGAAAATTTTTGACCTCAGAGGCAGGCAGAAATAAATGATGAGAACATGTGGGGTTATAAGGYAGAAGAGAAAGAGGACAGGGATGTTTGGTTTACATGGATGCCTAGGGTGTCTTTAGCTAGTTAACAATATTATGTTAAAATAATATGCCTGTTTTAAAGCAAGTTTCTTTAATTTTTTCTTATCCTTTGCAAATTTCAATTACCAAAACATGTGGTAGCTGAAATTTAAACTTGATACACAAACTGAAGTGCATCTAAAACACCAATTAGCAATATTCTGGAAGAATATTCCAAAATACAGCAACTTATTTCTCTCAAAACCATAGCAACCTTTGCTTCTGGCATGCAACTATAATCTGATAACTATCATTGCAGTTTCTTCCTTAAATCAAGGAGTATAATAAATGCAGGTCCTTATCACATAATCTGATTTAACCTTTTAAAAAATATCGATCCATATTATACCTGCCTAATAAGTATATAAAGGAGAATATCTGGGAATTTCTCTTTCACGATTCACACTGATAACTTTCAATTTCTGTGACTTAATACTAGTTTAAAAGCTCATACTTTTTTTCCACTTCTGCAAAAATCAGCTATTAAAAAGAGATGAGAAGTCCCTTAAATTTAYTTGGAAGAAAAATTAAATAAAATCTCCAGCAGTGCTAACTTTTAATGGTGGCACAAAAGTAATTCTATGAGAGCAACAAAGGTTCAACCAAAGGCAAAATTATTACATATTGTTACAGAGAACTTCACAAAGACTTTTAAGACCCAATACATAATTGGACTTGGTGACAGGTAGAGCAATTAAAATCCCTCCTATAGCTCTTAAAACTACGTCTCTATTAGTAATTACAAAGTGCTCAGGACCATTATTTTGACTAGAGGTTAACTAATGCAGCACAGCTTGCATCCTTTCGGCAGCAATCTTAAGCCCCCCCACAGAAGACAGTTGCATCCAAACCGCCTGTTGCTGCATCTGTGGCTGATGCTAATCCCTGACCATGCCTGGGCACTGCCGCAGACCTTGCAGTTTGTCCCATGCCAGAAGGAAAGCTCCCAATTTAATGGTGTGGGTAGTCATGCTGAATAACTTCAGCATATGCCCTCTCCCTCTTTAGTTCATTACCCCTGGCACCACATGAAATTTCAGGGAATGATGCAAAGTATTTATATGAAAATAAGAGATTCAGTGTTGTTAAGATCTGACCACTGAGAAATGCCTCTACCCGAATTAAGGTGCAAATGAGATCATATGCTGAAGTCAATAGCACAGATTTTATTTAACAGTAAAATGTGAGGTAGAGAGATAGAGTGAAATAGGAAAGAGAGGAGAGAGTGAGACAGACAAATTAAGCAGAAGATAGTCACCACCTGTGTATCCTGCAGTGTCCTGTTGCTCTTTCTTCACCTTGGCTTCTTGGTGGTGAGGATCCGAAGTCGTTCGTAACTTTTCACTATTTTTCCATTTTTGCAACTAAAGGAATTAATGTTTATTGGCTACAAAGTTCTCTTTTTCTATTGGTTAAATGATTCTCTTGCTTCTAATGCTAAGTAGTCCTTTTGAGTCAGTGTGCTGTCTTGGGTTGGTGGATTTTTTTGAGTCAGTGGGCTGCAAACTCTCCTTGCCAGAATTACCTTTTCTCCAGTCAGAGCTGATTTCAGCACTGTTGCTGAGTTGGCCTTTGTTGTGGATTCCTTGTGTCCATTACCAGTGATACATTCTTCTCCCTCAGCTTTGTTTACCTCCACCCAGGCCTGAGATAATGTTTGGACAACGGTATCGGCTTACTTTATAGTCCAAGCTCCAGGTATATTCAGGGGGGAGGAATCAGTGCCTGTTGTTGGTTGCAGATGCCATCTGTCCCGTACCCCGGGGGTGATCTTTGACCRGCGATATGGGCAGTTTGTGTACCAGCAGTTGCCCCTCCACAGTTTGCCACAGCAGGAACCCTTGTCTGGATGTACCACCCAGGATGTGCTAGTCAGACCTCGCCAGACCCAGACTCAATGCCATTGTGTCACTCCATTATGTAATTAGCTCATTGAAAAGTCCCTCTGTGATAACAGTGTTTGAGACAGGCAGTTGTGATCTTTTAGTTCTTACAAGGATCACTGTCATCGTTCATTTTCTGTCATTTGTCTTAGGCAGTCCCCCCTCTGCTTTGAGATCATAACTCTGTGGATCTGTATGAACTCAACCCAGGGTGCCGACTCTGAACTTCCAGGTAGCAGGAGGTTATGAACATGATAGCACTGCCTCTCGGGGCAGTAAGACCACTAATAATGCTAAATTCTTTAATTTCACAGTTTTTCAGTTTCTGAAGAGTGATCTCTCATGCCTCTGCCCTCATACATATCCTTGCAATGCTAAATCCAGACTGGTACAACCAATGACTCTGATTGTGTCCAACCGAAGCTCTGCAGCCTACCCACATCCTGGGTTTCAAAATCCCATTAGCACAGGATGCCATGTTCTTGCCCAACATTATACAATCACTTATTTAAGAAAAGGATCTCTTTCTTTTCCCTTGCATTTATTAACTCTTCGTTAGAGGGTTCACAGAGGCATTTGCAAGTCAATAATTACATAGCATGGTATCAGCCTCTTCCAGCCCTACGGAATGTTTCCAGATGCTTAATACCGGTTGTTTCCTAGACTCGTACCCTGAGTTTAGTACAAACATACATAAGGGGACAGGCTGTTTCCTACTTCACTGCAATGCAATTAGAAAACAGGAGAATAGAAGATGCAGACATAAAGAAGTTGGACAAGTCCAGCATGTTCCTTGGTCACCCACAAGTAAGACCTTGTGGTGACTAAGGAACATACTGGGCCATTTCATAGTCCTACTATCCCTGGAATGTTTTGTGTCATTTGAGGCTTTGGACAACATATTAACTTCTAAAGTATGTACACATGTCAGTTTAAAAAGCAGCAAAAAATGTTAAGAAAAATGTGAACACTATTAAATCCTTTAAACAAATTTTTAAAGCTATTCAGTCCCAAAAAAAAGCATCTTGTACTTTGCAACAGCAAAGTATTATAAAATACATTCCCTGCTGAATTAAAAATTTTGTTTTCTTTCCGCTCGTTCTGCTATCATAACTCTACGCTTACTTCAAACAATTACAGTATGGCTCAGTAAACCCTAGTATATTTTATGCCAATATGATTTCTCTTCATAATTTTGTTGGCCACAATTTAGAGGCTGTGGTGCCACAGTTAGGACTCGGACCTTCAGTTAAGCACAATAATTTTTAGCAGTGGTGTCAAAAATCACACTTGGTCTTTAATAACTCATTTCTCAACACGTAGGAGTAGAGAAAGAATTCTCCATTCTCAGAATATACAAAGCATCCGTACCAGTGTTCCTTTAACTCATTATATTAATTCTTCATTACAGTTTTCTTCTATAAACTGTCAAAGATAATTTTTTTTAAATTTAAGAAACTATCCAAATAAATCAGCATTAAAATGCATATTCACAAGCTACAAATTTAAAGTATTAGGACAGATCTTAGTTCTTTGTAAGTGTTGAATATTTTTGTTACCACATTGACACGATCTTCATTTCCAATAATAGCTTAATATGTAGACTGCACCTGTGAAATATACACTGCACCTTATGTATATGCATGGGGAAGGCATGAAATCTACATCTATAAGAATGTCTTGACTCCTCTGCTTCTTGTGAACGCTGGAACACTTCCAGGTTTTCAGTGTACCATTTTCTCATACATCTAGAATATATTTCATATTGTGTCTTTTACAACTCTAGTTTTCTAAACTTAACAGTATGGCTCTGTCTGCGTTCGTTCTTTGACCTGGGTTTACCCTCACTCTGATAGCTATTTTGCATGATTTAGTATTCATACTTCACAAACTTGGATGATATCATCGTGAATTTCCAATTTTACAAAATGGTGTAAAGAAAATGGTAAAAAAGTTGTCTACAGTATAGCGTAGAAAAAGATTGAAGTACTTAACAGTACAGGTTTGTTTACAATACAGCTTCTGCCAGCACTGGCGTCTAAGCTGTGGGTGTTCCAGCCATAGTCAATGGATACAGCCATGGCAGGAGTCACCTTCACCATTGTGAAGTCACTTAAGTTCAGCTCTTACTATGTGCTTGTTTTTTACACGCTGGTACTTTCTTTTTATCAGTAACTTGTCTCAATACTACTGACTGTGTGAAGGCCACTTCTCTGGTCCTGATTTCAGTTTCTGTTGAACAACTTTATTTTTCTTAGCTATTTTTCTTCGTCAATTAAAATCCACATCTAAACGTGTACGTTTTCTAACTCCTGAGCATTCAAATGTAATGGTTTTGCTGGCTGTACTGCCACAATCTTTATTCATATAAGTAAACCTGAATCCTAGGAAATGATAGCTGCTTTTCAACTGTTAGTGCAACCATATCCTCTCAGTGCAAAGTTGGGGCCCTGCAGGATGGGTGATATGAGATACTGTCTGTCAGTGAGGGAATTTTGACACATGGAAGTTTTATTTATCCTTTTCAGATCTGCCCAGTTCCTGACCCAAACACCACTATCTCCACTTTTGCCTTGCTTGTTGGGCTCTCTGAGGGTAGCCTTGCTTCTTTCATGTCTGTGGCAGCTTCACAGTATTTTGATATGTATTTCCTGGGGTATTTTGGCGGTTTTTTGGGCTAGAAATATATGGGGATGTGGATATCCATCTAACAGCAGGAAATAGTAGATTTAACAGCACAGTAATCTGTGTAGTAGCTACTGAGGTGTGAACATGCACAAACTTCTAATAGGATTGTCTCCACCTTCCTTTTTAACCTAGACATCATTGAAAAACATTTTGCCAGGTATTCTTTTTTTGCCAAAAATATTAATATAAAAAAGAGTCTCTAAAACAAGCCCACAAATACTGCTGGACTATTAAAATTTTGTATGAAACCTCTATACAGAAGCAGTTACAGCTATTGCATGATGTATGGCAACACTGCAGCTGACTTTGAACAGACAACTATTTGTCGTCTCTGAGATATGCATAGAATTAGTATAGTTGGTTCAGTGTAAGGTCAGAAGATACTACTCTGGTCATCCAGTCAGACGTGCTTTATAAAGCCATCCTTTCAGTTTTCCAGATTATTTTCTGCTTGAACTGCAACACACCTCTCTCAAAAGTAATAATTTAAAAAAAAACCGAACAAAACCAAACCAACCAAGACTGGTTTCTAATTTCCACATATGAACAGTCATCCACATCTGGTAAATTGCTTCAACAGTTGAGTTAAAAACCTGCACATTTTTCCTCAGCTGAGTTTATTTAGCTTTATCTTTCTGTCTCTGCTTTGTTTGCCAAACTAGAGAGAGGTCCAATTAATAGACAGTAATCAAGTTCTTTCCTAAACTCTGTTTGTTCACCATCAGTACTGTTGTTCTAATTCAGACAAGAAAGCAAATATGGAGTATCTAATTAGTATTAGTTCAAAAAGCAATTATTGTAGTGGTCAAAGCAATTATTTTTTTGGTCCTGGTAATAATGTGGTTATCTTTAATCACAAGCKTATTTTGGCTAAGTCTGATAATCAGAGTCTAAGTAGGTGGCAAATGTTGCTATAATGGAAGTTATAGTCCCTTCTGCATTGTCTCCTTAATGGAATATTTAAGGACACACATGAGCACTTTGAAATGTGTTTATTCTGATCCAGCCATCCAGATTTAATATACTTAAACCTTTTAAGGATACATTATTCTGAACATGCGGATGTAGACCTATACTTTACACTTTGAAACTACTTTGCCTACGGCATCAACAATCTGTGGAGCTCTGAAGTTATGGCTAAAGGAAGTTGTGCAAATACTGACCTTTATATCATCCTACTGACTGTTCTGCTGAGATTTGTTTACTTCACCTGCAAGAAAACGAAGTGGAATCTTGGAAGTGATGCTGCACTAGGTGACATCTTAAGAAAATACCTTCAGAAACTCTAACCAAGTTTTTCTCTTGATTTATCCCAGTTTTCTTGTCCTCTAAACATTTATTTCCTTGTAGTCCTGTTCAATCCCAATTCTGTGTATTATGAGGACCCCAAATCATTGAGAATTTTGATTAGAGATTCCAGGACATTTTGCTTACAGGAAGAACCCTAGAAAGCATCCAAGAATGGTTAGATTCAGAAATCAGTTTTCAGAATAACAGAATAAGAATAATAGGGCTTTCTTAAGTATATAAAAATCAAAATGACTGGATAAGACAGACCAGAAGTAAAAGCTTTCCTATCACAACCTACTGTGACTAAGATAAAATTAACATTCTGCAATCTGTTACAGTCAGATTGCACTTTTTAAATGTAGTMTGTGTAACATTTGTGGTGTGGTATGGTTTTACGAAATACTTTAAGTGGGAGTTAAACACTTTTTTGTAGTAAAAAAATAATAACTTCTTTCTAATACATATATAGTAAGGATGTTTTATTGTGTTGTGATGTGGTCAACAAGGTACTATTAGTTAAAAATAATTTTAGAAACCCAAATATGTAAAGAATGGAAAGTTGTCTTTCCATTAAGACATTTCCATTTTCTTAGATAAGAAAGGCTTACAAATGGGCTAATACTAGTATGGTTTTAGTTGCTGTTAGTGTGGATTAATTGCTTTGGTCTTTAGTGTTTAAAATCTATGGGTCAGTATTTTTATAAAGTCAAACAATCTAAGTCTTCTAAAAAATTGAAACGTACAGATTTCTTCAGCCTTGCTCAGTTACCATAATGAAACATGTTAATTGTTTTCCTTTGCTCTCCAGAAGTGCAGTCCAGAAAAAAACCATCTTAGTTAACCTGGAAAACAAGTATCTAGTATTTTTGATAGCTTTTATTACTGATAGCAATTTTCATTTAATAACTGTTTGTCCTGGAGTGACTTTATGATGCTATATTTCCTCCTAAGTTTGTCCAGACCATGAGACAGTTTCAATTAATTTTTTTTCCCACCTAAAACATTCTACGTTTCTGAGGCTGTGGAATTTTATTTAGTGAATACATACTTCAAAATTTTGAAAGAACAGAAATGCTGCAGAATGAATCAAACACTAATTTTTTAGTGTTTAAAAGAGCCTTGGAAAATATTCTTATCTTGCCAACAGTTGACGTAATTTAATTTTGAGTTTTGACTAGTGGTAGTCCMGAAACAAAGGATGTGAGGAAGAACTAGAGTCAACTTTCTGAATTTAAGTATTGTGGTACTTTTTGGGTTTTTTGAYCAGATAGCATTGCTAAGATTAAATGAAGTTACTATGCTATTTACACAGAATGTAAATATGTAAAGAGTCATAGTTTTACAAAGAAACAGTGCTATCTGTGGAAGAAAATCGAAGATCATTTAAATTATGGGTTTTCTAGTTGTCTTTAGAGAAAATAAGTAGTACAAGATTAGGTTTATGTTGTTTATGCTTCATGTGTATGAGTTACCCTGTATTCRTAACTGACTCCAAGTAATTAGCACTGCATATAATAAATATGAGTCTACTGAAATACTTTTCAAACTTTATTTAGCTTGTTAGCCCTGTTCACTCTCATCTCAAAATATGACTCACTCTTTATAGATTACAGCTAACTCATTGCAGGTTATAATCTATTAAATTCTATCAGTTTTAAGACAGCCTGAGTAATGCCAAAATAATGCCAGAGAGATGTAGAAAAGAAAAAGCAAAAATCAAATTTATATGGATTTATATTATTATTTTATTTTTCGTATTCCCTCACTTTTTTTTTTCTGTTGCAATTCTGGATGCTTTCTCTTATGCATAAATTCTGCATAAGCAGTCTCTTTCCTAAGCATTCACTTGCTGTAAGTCCTTGAAATAGGAAGAAAAATTTGGTGAATAACAAAATCTAAATGGTACTGGTAGGAAAATATTGAATTTACTTTCAAAAGTGGTAGTGGGGTATATTGTGACTGCTGAGCTCTGCTGATTTAGCTACCATTAAGGTATCTGTAGGTGTGTAATTGGAGTGAGATCTTACAATGTGTGACCACAGAGTGAAATCTCTGGCTGTGGTGTGCCGGGTCATTGCCCCCAGTACACATAGCTCTGAGCTGTAGTTCAGAAAGCCACAGAGATGTACAAGCAAAYTGCATAGGAGAAAAATGGACTAGAAAGGTTGATTACTAATGGAAAAAAAAAAAAATGAAAACATGCTTACAGCCTAGTAAGCTGAAAATACAAATTTGCCTGCATAAAAGAAAAATTGTAAGGAAATACATAAGCGTAACTTCTGTATTTAAACACCAAACAAAGTAATCTTAGAAATAATTTAATAAAGTGCATGTTACCTCTGATTCCCATGAAGTGACTTTAGTGTAACAAAAATACTTTGATGAGAGAATATTAAAAGTTACCAGCCTGTTTTTAAAAATTGCCAGGCTCTCTCCGCCCAAGTGAATTTTAGATGGAAAATATTTCTCCCACGTTTCATTATTTGAACTGAATATAGGTGAAATTTTAAAATGAAATGTTAAAATACATAACTGGCAGTATTATGAAAAACAAACTCAAATCCCCCAAAATATTTTAACCTTTTCTTTAAATGTTTGTCTAAAGAGCAAATACAGACAATTTCAAAATATTCGTCAGTTCATCCAAGGAATTAATATGGAGTTACAACTAGTATTTGGATAAGTAGAACTCTGTGCTGGTCAGAGTAGAATTCAATGTTGGGTATAAAGCTGACATGTCATTTTTAATCATCCTATTTTTGAATTTGTCTGATTTTTCCATTCAGTGCATATATCTATTATATTGAATTTTTTAATCTTTTTTGCATAATCCTGTGAAAACAGGATGAGGAGGGTGAGGATCAGCAGGTGAACAGCTATAGACAGTAGAATGCTTCAGGACAAATTCCTTTGGTTTGCTCTGGATCCCTGGAAAGTTACAAATTTTCTGGCTATGTGTGCAAGACTTTATAGCAACTTGCCARACAGACAGTGAGTGTCTGGTAAAAATCCTTTTTGATGGTATCTCTTTGTCTGAATTTCACCCTTTGAATTTTTCAACAGGAAGATTTATTCTGCACTGTAGCTGACACTGTTAGGCACTGAGCTCTTATGATTGTAGTTCCATGGCTACGGTTCTGTTGAATTCTATATTTTAAATGCTGTTTCACCTTCTGAGTTATCTATTCTTGAAATCAGCACTTACTTTTCAATTGTAGAATTAATCTTCTTAAATTAGTCAAAAAATCAAAAAAATAACTAGTTTGGGTCAAAGTGTACAWAAAACAGCAGCCTTTTTCCTGACTTTTAAATTTTTTCCTTTCTTAATTTTTTTTTTAAACAATGACAGCAAGTGTAAAAAGTACACAGAAAAGTTCTCATAAGTAAATGAAGATATTTACCCAATCTCATTCCATATTCCTCTCTATTTATCTGGCTGAACAAGCTGCACAGTGTAGTAAAGGGATACATCAAGTAAACAGTGTTGAGGTTTTTTTCTTTTGCATTTCTGGACTTTATATTAATAATGTGCATATTGCCACTGTATAAATTTATGTGGGGTTTATTTACATTTAATACTTTCACAAATTCTTTGCCATTGCAATGATTTACTGTTTTGGGGATCAAATGGCCTGGGTTGCTCAGCTTGATTCAAATTCCCCTGCTGTTAAAAGAGGAACTGAAGATGCTCTATTCCAACATGAACAGACAACCCTATCCTTCATGTTCCATAAACATCTGCTGGTGGTGCTCCTTACCTCTTCAGGAGAGTTGTGTGGAATGGAAAGAAGGATATGGGGAGAAGCCACAGGGAAGAGGAGGGAGGTAGTAGTGCCTGTTCCTCCACCTCCTACCTGTTAAGAGCCTTAGGAGTCATTGTCCCTCCCTCTAACTATAGGAAGAGGGTTTCTGGGAATTCTTTCTGCAGTTTCTGGGAATTCTTTCAGGTCGTAGTTTCAGCACTGCTATTCCTCTTGGAAAACAGTTTTCCAGAGTGATTGTGACACATGTAGGTGACTATAGATGATAAGGACATGGAAAGGAGGGACAGAAATGCAAATCCCATTTAAGGAATGGATGGAGAAATTACACTTCTGGATACAAAGTTGGTTTACAGGCTGCAGAAATTCAAGTTTCTATTACTAGTTCACTGAAAACCCTGTTGACCCTTTCAAGTCATCTTCTCCAGACATTTCAAAACACTTTGTGTTTTCCAGCCACCTTTGACTCCAAATCCTCTTGCAATCTCAATGGTCCTTTCTCCCTGCTTACTCAGTTTCCCAATATTTTCCCTATACTTCCTCCTTAACTCTAGGTTGTCACTCAGCCCTCCTGTACTCCTCTATACATGAGTCCTTTTCCAAGCCTTATACAGCCTTGACTTTTGTTCATACTGCTTTAAATTCTCTCTGGGTATAGAATTTATATCTGTTTACTGTCTGTGGTGGTCACTTGTCATATATTTCAAATAGCACATTATGTTTATTTTTGGCAGATAAAAACTGGCCATCCTTAACAAAAAATGGATAACTATTTTTAACCAACAACTTGTATTTGGATTTTGTCCTTGATAACTTTGAATGACAATAAGAAGGCTGTCAGCTCTTGTCAATCACTTCATTATATACTTGACAACCTTAGGTTAGAACATAAGAGAAGAGCRTGGCTAAGGAGTAGCAAACCTAATTCTAGATAAATAAAAGAAAATTCACCCAGAGGAGAGAATGAAAATGCCAACTGGACATTGCTGTATTTCTCCTTCCATCAGTCTTCATTTGTCAGTTTTTCTTTRACAATCTAGGCCAGATAAGGCAGATTTTAACACTTTACTGATTCTTTTACCTTTGCGTTTTGCTAATATACTTTTAAATGAACAATAAGAGGTGGTGTAGTTTATCTATAGGAGCATATTAGAAAAATACCTCAGAGATCTATCTTGCTGTGTTCTGGCATCAATGCCTCATTTGGCAAAAGGCTGAACTGTGAAAATTTCTGATGATGAAGTTTAAACTTTATTTAGACTGCTCCTGTTTTTAATGCACTCTTAAGACCTGCCATAAATATCAGTCAACTCATGGACCCTATAGCTTTATATTCTTTGCCTAAATCAGTTATTGCTCTTTCCAGAAATTTTCTTATGGAACTTTGAGAAGCAACCTGCTCAATGTTTTGTTTGTGAGCTTTGAGCATTTAAATTTTAAACACTCTGTGTCCAAATCTCTTSTAAAGAAATCTATTCCAATTGCAAGAATATTAAACAATATTAGCTGAGATGGGTTGTGAAAATGTGGCAAAACTTTCCCAATGAGTAACCCTTGTAAATTTAATCTGTAATGGACTTTGCAGCCTTAAAGATGGATTGCAAACACCGTGTCCCAGGATCTCAGGAGAGGAAAGATTTTTGAAAGGTGATCAAGTATTTGATGTGTGGTAGTACTTTGCTAGGAAATAACGGATAACAAATCAAGAAGTGATTTCATTGTTGAAAGCATAGCTTTTCAGAAGTGTGGGTGAGTTTGTTAGAAGTTAGTGAGCTTGTACCTCAGCTTTGTGCTTTGACTTCCTCCTTGTACTATTAATAACAGCTCAGGTACTCTTCAGACTGTGCTTAATATAAGCAAATAACTACAAGACAAAACTTAGAGAAATGACAGGGCAGGGCCTTTACCAAGGCTCTAGCAAAGTCTATACCAAAACTATAGTTTGCTTCAGTGTAGTTAGATTTTCTAAGATAGGAAATTTCCTCCCTTATTCACAAAAATACAGTTTTCTAACATTCTCACCATCTTTTACATATGCTCTTTTCTTAGCAGAAAACCTTCTTTCTCTTCAAAACACAGTCCTTAAAAGGTCTTGGATATTATTCTTCTTGATAATAGCATTTTATTTATGAAATAGTAACTCCTTTTGTAAGATTATATCTTTTTCTCTACTGATCACATGCAATTTAAAATACTGGAATCTGAAGAAGAGCCCATGCAAATGACTACTTATAGCTGCACAAAGTCTTACTAGCTTTGGCTTCATTTGCTTTGAATTGATTGCTATGTAATAAATAATAGAGAGAGGGAGTGTATATCTTCACAGTATTTTGGACAGTGGAAACTGTATGAATTTTTTGTACCTTATGAATATTTGAATGAGTTTGATTTGGTTGATGTTATTTTGGCATATATTTGAGTAAAAATAGGTTTACTTTTAATTGCTGATTGAAGTAAAAATAAAAATGTATGCCTAAAGTGATCTCAGTTTTTTCTCATACTAAAGTTAGTGGTAATGTGGAAATCACTCTATCCTGTTGCAGATTTTGTGCTAAACTTCCAAGTAAATGCAGCTTTGATATTGAGTATAGCCCTGTAAAACTTAACTCTTGTGAGATGCTCTTGTTAGGAGAATCAGTGTGTTTCACAGGAAAAATTTTGCAGTTCAAGATGCTTGGCGGGGCAGCTGGGAATTCTTTCTAAACTATTGTTGGGGGCTAATGATGGTAAACAGCTCAGCCCCACACAGCTGCTTGCTCACCACCTGCCCCCTGACCCCACATTCCCGATGGAGTGGGTGAGAGAATCAGAGGGGCAAAAGTGAGAAAAGTGGTGGGTTGAGATAAAGACAGTTTAACAGGTAAAACAAACCTGCCCATGCAAGCAAAGCAAAAAAGGGATTCATTCACCAGTTCTCAAGGGTAGGCAGGCGATCAACCCCTTGCAGGGAAGCTGGGCTCATTCATGCGTAACAGTTGCTTGGAAAGACAAACTCTTTTACTCGAGATGTCCCCCTTCATCCTTTCCCACAGCTTTTATTGCTGAGCATTAGCTCATATGGTCTGAGGCATCCCTTTGGTCAGGTGGGGTCAGCTGTCGCCGCAGTGCCCCCTCCCAATTTGTTGTGCACCTCCAGCCTGCTTGCTGCCAGGGCAGCATGAGAAACAGAGAAGGCCTTGGTGGTGTGTGAGTGCTGCTCAGAAACAGCTAAAAGATTCCTGTGTTATCAACACTGGTTTATCATAAATGCAAAACATAGTGTCTTCTGGGCGGCTGTGAGAAAAATTAAGTTCATCCCAGCTATACCCAATACATCCATATAAACCTGGGCCCTACTGAATAGTATTTGCTTACTAGTTCATTTCATTCCCTAATTTGTAATAAGAATTTTCTTCTTCCAGGCTGAAATTAATGGTTAAGATTCTAAAAAGATCAACTTCTGATAATGTACTTGTTTATGGAAATTTTTTTTAAAAAAGGTGCCACCACTCAGAGTGTGGGTATAATTTCTCCATTTGCATTTGCAAACCAGGCAGCTGAAAATAAGCAAACTGCATTATTTCCATACTATAAGAACATAAATTGTATTTACTGAAATCTACCTCTGCTTCTGCTGTTGAAGTAATGTACTGGAGCAGTCTTTGCTCTTCTTTCCAGAGAAATATGCCACTGTTACTGTTTGAAGATAAACGGGAGAAATACATCCTCACAAATATTCTTTCTAAATGATGTATTAAAGACTAATACCAGAAGATGGGCACATCTAAAAACATGTTGCAATCAACAATCCAATGTTAAAACAATAATAGATTTTGATTTCTTTTCTAATTCCCTTTTGTAGCCAGAAACTCCTCTGAAAATTATTCTTTATTTACTAAACTTGAAAAGAGATTGAAAATTTGCATATAAGCCCTGAATAAGAATGAGAATAATAAGCAACCAAGAATTTGATGCTAAAATAAATAAATATGTCAATGCTTCCCTCACAAGTTAAACAATTTTTAAATCAGTTCATCAAATAAAACTGCCATTATTCGTTCAATAAGAGAGAAGAAATTCTGATTTCTCTTTCCTATTCACAAGAAGAAATAATTTTCATGGATCAATATTTTTATAATTATCACCAAATTTCACTTGCCAGTCCAGGTGCCTATGGTGTACTCCATATCTGCTACTGTGTCAATCTAAATAGCCTTTCTTCCTCTGAAGTTGCTATCCTTTAGCATTTAAGAGCACTCTTAGAGAGAGCTAGTAAAATYATTGGGACTTCCCTTATTTTCTTGCAAGAATTTCTCATTGTGTTTTTCTGCCAAATTTCCTTCTTCTCTGTCAGTTCTCCTGGGTTTGTTATCTCTTTTATCTTATGCACTGGTAATAAGAGAGAATCTGCAGTCTTGGTGGAACAAGAGCAGCTATTTCATCCTGTGTCCTGTCCAGTCTCAAAATAAAATATTCTAAATCATATCCAATCTCAAAGAATTCTTCTTACTGTGCTTTTTTGCAGTCCAACTGGATGATTAACTGTGCTTTATCGGTATTTGACCACCATAGCCAAATTCTTTTAATACACCATATCTGCAGGTCATGTCTTTACAGCTAATAATTTCATCTATCTTCAGTACCTCCAGGAAATTTCCTTTTCAGGACAGACAGCTGCAATGGATAGATAGTGACTTCTCTGTGTGGGGAAAAAATTACTATATTTCATCTCCTCTAGAAGGACAGAAGAAGCTCACAAGTTTTTGATAGCCAGCAGGAAAACATGCTTTGGAAAAAACATCATTGCTCTCTGCAAAGTGGTAGAGTTTGCAATTTCAGGCACTTTGCATGGCTTAAATTTTGGGATCTTCTTAGTTCCATTTCTTTCTGGAGGATTTCCTTTTTCTTTTCTTTCCTTCCCTTTTCCAGTACCAGGAATAAGAGATACTGCAGGGAATGGAATGATGAAAAACATACCAAGTCTTAAAAGACATTGTGTCTGCATACTTTACAAACTGCCCAAAGGTTGCACTCGTAGGTTTGCAAAGTAGGTACAAACTCTAAAACTGAAAAGTTGCAGTTTTAGAAGAAAGAGGTCCTTTGTGTAGTGGTGTTTTCTGTGTAAGAATCGTCACTCCTCCAAAGTATTTCAAAATTTGTCCACACGGGTCAAGATCTATAGTTGTATTTTTTCCAGACTCTCATTAAAATAAAATGTATTTTGTTTGCATACTTTACTTTAAAAAGCTGAATGAATCTCACAATATTCTTTTCCCCATTAAGATAGTTTCTAACATGCGCTTGGGATCAAATTTTATTCTCACACATTTAAAAGATCAGTCATTTGATGTAATAGGGGAAAGAGTGGTTATTTTATTTAATCATTAAAATGGCAGTTTTAGAGGCAGGTTCATAAAATTGTTTGTCCACTAGTAACAGAATATTTTTAGTGATAAAGCAGTCTTACACTTAGCTTTGACTTAGGCCACTAATGTAATGGCCTTTAAATTGAATTACTTCAGAGGTTTTTTTGTACTATTTTTCATAAATCCCTACATCAGGAAAGTGTGTTTAAATTCTGTAATTTCTATGTTCACATTACATTTTATTTCTAGATAGAGATAAGTAAAACATTCAGAAAGTTATCAAACCTTTTCATCTGTTATGTAAAAAAGAACAGAGGGAAGAGCTTGTCTTTCCTTGAATTTTATCCAAATTGATTAAAGTCTTTATTCAGGAAGTTTAAACCTTGGCAATTGCATTTTTACCCCAGTGAATTAGGTTCCATCTCAACATGGCCACAGAACTGTTAACAGCATATCTTGGATATATTCTAACAATATTGTATAAATATCTGAAGTGCTACCAAGAATGCCATTGACTGTACTATCTGACCTACCATCAAGATCTGATGCTTACTGTGCTGTAGCTGAACTTTGATGTATTTTAATTAAGTCTCCTCTGACCATTCTTTGTTGCAGTTTAGCTTGTTAGTCTGCTCCATGAATGGGAATGTGCAGAGCTGAGTCAAAGAAAAAAATGAGGTCACCTTTTTAGAACCAGAATTCTTGAAAATGGGAATATATTCATGTTTTCTATCTACTGCTCTTTTTTTTTTTTTTTGCATGTGATGAAAAAATGAGGCACTTGGAACCTCACCATTTATTTATAGCTTTTTCCTTAACATGTGGGAGTAGTAACCTGAAAGGTAGGTGGGAATGTTTCAATGAACCTTTCTGGAATTTCACATTAATGGCTGTTAAGAAAGACGGGTAATTGTTGTAGGTGACTCCTTCTGAGAGTAACTGAGGGCTCTGCATACAAACTGGAACCATCCCACAGGGAAGTCTTCTGCCTCCCTTGGGCCCAGATAAGAGATATTGCTAAGAGCCTCCCTGGACTGATTTGGCCTTCTGATTATTACCCACTTCTGGTTGTCCAAGTCAGCAGTGGCAAGAAGTCTCAGGGCAATCAAAAAGGACTTCAGGGCACTGGAATGACTGGTTGAAGGGACAGGAGCACGGGTGTTTTTCCTCAATCCCTTTGGTAGCAGGGAAGAATGCTGAAAGGTCCAGGAGAACCCATTTGATCAACACATGGCTTAAAGACCAGTGTCATCGAGGAAATGTTGGCCTTTCTGATCATGGGGCAGTTTATACGGCACCAGCCCTATCGGAGACACATGGAATTCACTTGTCTAAAACAGAGAAAACTTTGCAGTTTGCAGATGACACCAAGTTGGGCAGGAGTGTTGACCTGCTGGAGGGCAGGAAGGCTCTGCAGAGGGATCTGGACAGGCTGGATCAATGGGCTGAAGTCAGTCACTTGAGGTTCAACAAGGCCGACTGCTGAGTCCTGCACTCGGGTCACAACAACCCCAGGCAGAGCTACAGGCTGGGGAAGAGTGGCTGGAAAGATGCCCGGAGGAAAAGGACCTGGAGGTGCTGGTCAACAGCACCTGAATATGAACCAGCTTGGATGGCCAATGGCACCTGGCCTGTGTCAGCAATAGTGTGGCCAGCAGGACCAGGGCAGTGATTGTCCCCCTGTACTCAGCACTGGTGAGGCCACATCTCAAATCCTGGGTTCAGTTTTGAGCCTCTTGCTGCAAAAAAGACATTGGAGTTCTGCAGCGAGTCCAGAGAAGGGCAACGGAGCTGGGGAAGGATCTGGAGCACAAGTCTGATGAGGAGCAGCTGAGGGAGCTGGGTATTTTCATCCTGGAGAAAAGGAGGCTCAGGGAAGACCTTATTGCTCTCTACAACTGCCTGAAAGGAGGTTATGGCAARGTGCGGGTCAGCCTCTTCTCTCAGGCAACCAGCCACAGGACAAGAGGAAATGGTCTCAAGCTGCACAAGGGGAGGTTCAGGTTGGACAGCGGGAAGAATTTTTCACTGAAAGGATGATCAGGGATGAATATGCTGCCTGGGGAAGTGGCTGCCCAGGGATGTGGTGGAGTCACCATTCCTGTAAGTGTTCAAGATGTTCAAGTTCCAAGCACTTAGTGCTATGGTTTAGCTGACATGATGGTGTTTGGGCAAAGGCTGGACTTGATCGTGGACGTATTTTCCAACCTTAATGGTTCTATGTGCATGAATAAGAAGACCGACCTCTGAGAATTCTCATTACAAGTTATGCTCTTCCACATCTAAATTACAAGAAAAACATATTTAAATGTAGTTTTTTGTTACCAAGTTAAATATATATGGGGAATTATATCTGGTTATTTCAGAAGTTTGTTTGAAATTAAAAGTATTCAAATTGGTTTAGATTTTAGATTTATTGTATTTGCTTGTTGAAAGTCACTGCCTTGTCTGGATCAGTAAAGGGAAATTGCTTAGTGCCTCTGTTTTCATGTGAAGAAATTCTCTTCTTTAATTTTCATTTAATGGACTGTCTTGCTAAAAAGAGGTTATGACTTTTGAAACAACTCACTGTATTAGTTTCAAAGTTATATTTTTTTATTTGAAAGCTGTAATTAAGATTCCATTTTTACATTGTATTTCACCATGAAGACACAGGTTTAATCACCCTGAGCCTCTCCTGCTGTCCCTGCAGAATATGTCCAAGGGACATAACCTCATGCAGAAATTGATCCCAAAAGTTTTACCAGAGTTACCAGAGAAGGTGAATAAGTGCTTGTGATTCTTAATCAAGACCAATACACAGTCAGAAATGCTGCACATACATTTATAGATAGTTGACTTGGCCTCCTAATATATGTGCAGCATATGTCAAACAGCCTGTCTGTGTCTGCTAGGATAGTTACCATGTCTTGAAATAACATATGCCAAGCCATCAAACTTTATCTTCCATTGGCATACACACCAGAGGTTTAGTCAATATATTGGTTTCAGCTAGGGAATATGAATTTTCTAAGTTCTGAGCTGTATCAACACACTTTCATAGTCCAGATGGGGCTGTAGACAAGTCCTTGCCACTTTCTCAGCCTGTAACTTTGTTCAGCGGGTTGAATTGACATATTGTTGGAAATGCAGAAGCCAATGCGGCTTATTCAGCAGCAGGCTTTCATCAGTTTGGATGCACCACTTAACACCATTGACAATTCATAGATAGTGCGTCATGGAAAAAAAGGTAGCCTCTGATTCTTGTTTATACATGTTTGAGAAACAGCACTTTCCAATGATGATGTATTTTAATTTGCCGTATGTGTGAAAAGTTTAATTAGCATATTCGTCACGCAGCCCAGAAGTAGCATTGCGATTGCTTTCCCAGGCAGTTCATAAATTGTGCAATTCCAGCAGTCAGCTCTGTCTCCCACAGGCAGCTCTGCATCCTCCCACAGCAAGCAAAGTGAGTGTGGCCAAGGACTTAAATCGGGACTTTAAAAAAGATACGACTTTGGTATTCTCTAAAAACTGATGGGCATGAGCACCAATAATTCCTATTAGCTTTAGCAATAGCCTGTCCTGCCTGATGAAGATCAGAGGTCAGGCCCTGCTCTCGGAATATGTTCTTCACCTGGATCCTGCACAGCCTAGATTTTACAAGCAAACCATTGGAGACTATATTGTGGTCATTACCATTTTCTTCTCTTAGGGAACTGAATGATGAAGCAGAATCCCGAAACTTCTCTCTTGCCTGTCAACCCATATTAATAGGGTGTCACCTGGCAAGTGGATTTGAAATTGCCAGAAACTTGCTCGCCGGGCAGAATTCATCAGAGCTATCCCATCAGGCAAAGAACTGGGCAAAGATCTCCCTCAAATTTATTACAGCCATTTCATGTCAGATGTGCACTTATTTAAAATAATTTTGTGATGCCTTTAACTGATATTTGGATTAGTGTGCGACAATCAAAAAAAAGTATTTGCTGCTCTGACAAATAAGATATCTGTGAATTTCAACAGTGTCCCAATGAATGCCAAGATATTGAGAACCTCTTTTTCCCCTGGACTCTTATCTCTATTCTTGTTCCCACGTATATCTCAAAGGAAGCATGATGCTATATTGGATAGACTTGCACAATGCAGTTTGGTTTAGGTGAAGGCCATTGAATTTGAAAGATCAGACTACACAACGTTAGTTCATGAAACTCCAGACAATTTTAGCGCAG
The DNA here is from genome assembly GCA_018881555.1 of Amblyornis subalaris. NCBI lineage: Eukaryota > Metazoa > Chordata > Aves > Passeriformes > Ptilonorhynchidae > Amblyornis > Amblyornis subalaris. The sequence continues at coordinate 2,262,842 of JACAXG010000053.1, read as the reverse complement.
AAGGAATCAGTGATTTAACAAATAAATGCATTACGCCTTCCACCCTGGTTGTAGCCTGAAAGAAAATGATTTATGTGCGCCTAGACCAGTCCACGGTGCAAAACAAAGCCCAGTGAGAGGGGAAGATTGAGAAATCCACTTCAAAGGCACATTCATGCCATGGGTTAAACCATCAGTGTAGCCATATCCTTACAGTTTTCTTGGTATTCTTGGATTCCGCAGGGAGTTGTAATGTGCTTTTGCTGCTACAGAATTTGTTATGATACCTGATGCTGTCATGAAAGATAAGTATTTCAGATGTGTAGAATAACACAACAGAAAATATTGGCCGAATACTGCAGATGGCTTAGTTTAAAAAAAAAAAACACCAAAAACCTGAAACAAACAATGAAACAACAACTAAATAACAATTATTAAAATTCCTAACTTTCATCAAGATAGGCAGAAAATTACCTCTTCATTAACACTCCTTATTATTTTTTCTTTATGTGCTGAGTAGGGAAGTAGAAAGCTAACCTAGTATTGAAACAGAAAGAAAATAGGACTTTAATGAGGGATTCATCAAAAGGTTAATAAACTCTCACCCCCCTCAATATCCCAGTTTTGCTGTGCATTGCTTTTCAGTGTTCATTCTGTATGAATYCTTACAGTTATATTTCATTAACATTGAAATGCATAATAAAACACAATCAAATGGAAACATATTTCAAATATCATTGCAAGAAATCAGACGTTTAATTCCATTTATTTGTTGTTGATCAATAATATTTGAAAAGAAAAATGAAAGATGACATTGAATTTACCAAGTCTTTATTTTTACTGATTGTCCATAAAGTTTTGCAAGTAAAGTTTCAGGCAGCAATCTAGACATACCTTATATGTCGAGTTGAAACATAGGAGAAAAACGTCCCCTTTTTGGGACTTAAAATTATATAGATTTCAGCAGATTTATTGCAGTGAAAAGAACAGCAGATTTCCACCAATACAGTGATGTGTTAGCTCAGATAGTGACATACCTGGCACACAATCTTGTCTGCTGTCACACTAATGATAACTGAGAATGTGAACAGAAAATTAAGTTGGAAAGTCAGTAGATAGTCAGCAATACTGACTAGGGCAAGGTAATCAACCTATAGAGCAGGTGGGTGAAGAGAGAGGAAAACAAAACCCCTCAACCAATTAATTTTGATAACTCAGATATTTTTTTGCTTATATTACTAGAAAAAAACCAAAATAAACTATGAATCTTGGAACTCCAGGTGTAGTTTATCTTTTCTTATACGATTTTCAATGGCTTTGGATTTTTGTTTTGTTTGATTGGTTGGTTTCGTTTTTTGTTTTAATTATCTACATGTAGTGCTTCACCCATTATTCATTTGGTCAGTACCTGACAAAATGAACCTGCTGTATGTTGGGAAAGGTTGCTTGGAGTTTCCTTGTGTTAGCACATGGATTAAACGTTTCCAGATTAAAAAAGGAATTGCTAGAGAATGTGCTGTTGTTAATTCAGTGGGGTGTTGTTGCTAATGGTAGGTGCCTCTCAGTACATTTAGGAGTTTCTGTCACTACTACTGTGCTTTTCTTTTTAATTCATTACTGTAAGTGTTCTACTACATAAGTGCTAGTTTAGTACTAGTAATAGTAGTCTTCTTTTAAGATTTTTAATCTTTCTAAACTCAGTATCATTGCCACCTCTCATAATACAGTTTTAATGCCATATACTCTATGAACAAAATGTTGACCAGTGCACTTTTTATCTGCTGGTAATGTAAAACAGACAAAAGGACAGAGCTGCTTAAAAGAGATTTCTCATGCCTGTCTTTCTCACTATGAGTATGTGCTAGCTTTTTATTCGTGTTATTGAAACCTTAAAGTTGAATTGACCTACCACTGTTTATTTTGGTAGCATTACTCTTCTCCTTCCCTCTTTGCTTTTGTTTTTTCTTGTGATCCTCTTTGTCCTTAGCAGTTACTATCCTTGTGTTTACCCCCACACCAATTCTGAGCAGAAACTGGTCTACTGGTGTTTTACAGCTTCCCGTGGAGCTTTGGGACTATTCAGTCTTACTGCTTATGCCATGGTTAATGTAGACTGCCTGTGTTTTTATTTTTCAGGAAACTGAAGCAGCAGTGCAGGCTAAACAGCCGAATGTGGAAGAGGTTTTGTCTAAAGGGTGTCATTTGTATAAGGGAAAACCAGCTACTCATCCAGTAAAGGTAATGAAGCAACCTTTAGCAATATCCATTACTGTGTAATAGGTTATGCTTCCCCTGTTGTACACTTGTCCTTGATGTGCTCTGTTTAAAATCAATGAAAGAACCTGGCAAATGGCATTTGTTCTGTTCTGCGAYGGCAAAGCTGGGGAAAATGTAATGTTCCCAACTAGAAAATTTTTACATATTGTGATGGGAATATTGTTTTTGACATTAAGGTTGTTCTACTCATTCAACAGTATTTCACACTGAAAGCAAATGCAATTTTTGGTGCCTAATTAATGGCAACACGTAACACATTTTCAAACTCTTTCATTTTGAATTCGACTTTCAGAAATTTTGTCAAATAAAAAAAATTATCAATTTTTTCTAGAAATGTTAAGAGTCAAGTCATAAAGAGGGTCCTTTGCTTTATTTTTTTTTTTTTTCATTTTGAAGGAAAGAACACATGGCAACATAGAACTTTCCCTCTCAATTTCTCTGCCAAAGTTTATCTAGAATGACTGATTCATTCTGTTTTGGAGCAGAGGATACATTGTTAGGAAGGCTATGCCCCCCAGCACTTCTCTTTTAGAAAAATGTACTGTAGAGTCCTTTTCCTCAGCTTATAAATCAGTTATAAGGGGATATTTTACACTCTGTTTCCTAAAGACTGTGTGGACCTTCATTGATCCTAGAGTGTCATTTTCTGTCCTGTGGCATTTTGAAGTCATCAGCAAGCATCCTCCTGTGTCTGGTTCAGCTGCTTTTCAAGCAGGAGACCAAACTAGTAAGGTCAATACYATGCCAACCAGAGCTTGGTCTGGTTTCTAGTTTTATAATTGCTAATAAAGTATCTGTAAACATGAAGATTAGGAGTTCCCAGAAACTGTAACAGTGGCTTATTGATTACATTTAAATATCTGTTTCAATTGCTTCTGACTGGGCAGAGATAGTAAATTTGTATTTACAGCTTTTCTAAACATACAGCACTCAAAAACCACAATTGGCAGAAAAAGGGTCTCTTCACAAAGTTGTTTGTAGGTGATCTCTGTAGTGAATTTCTTGTTTTTTCTGTCTCTATTAGTCACTATAGTTGGAGTATTATTTTCCTACTTTTACAAAATTTCCTGTGAATTCCTCATAAATCTCAACAGCAGATCTCCATTCACAGGAACACATGAATGAACTGATATCCACTTTAGAAATTGATGCATATTTAAGAATGATTTGGTTTCACTTCTTTCCTGCACAGAAATCCTGAAGAGTTATTATCACCTTTGGTATATGTGCGTTTTTAATGGTTAGTTCTCATAAACATGGTAAAATGTTAGCAGAGGTAAACTCAAGGTGACTTGAATTGGCAGAAGCAAGACTCTGTGTTGAGTGTTTTCCTTGGCTAATAAAGCCCTATTTTTGTTGGGAACTGAAACTTTATCTCGACTGAATGGATGATGAAACAAGGATCACTCCACAACATTTACTCATTTTGTGTGGTTTCAGCTGCAGTCTTAGGGAGTCTTACTCCACATTTTAACAAGCAGAGCACTCGAAACAACAGAAAAATAGACATTTTGGCTTTCTAGATCTTTTAATTGCATATACAGAATTGCAAAATGAATGCTGCCATTTTTAAGAAGAACTAGTACTTGTTTTACGTACCACCGACAGAAGTATAATTGATGTGGAATGACTCTGTTTAGCCCAAAATTCTGACATAGAAGTGTACTCTGTGTCTATATATTTGAAGTGTTGACATCAAAGACACTGAAACTTGCCAATTTTTACCAGATTTATTGGAAAAACATGACTCTTTAAAGATTGTGTTCCTTGAGTTGTAGTTTTGACAATGATATTATAAAATGTGTCTGCGAGGAAATTAGTAACTACTTGCGGAGCAGTGCATATTTAATTTCTAGTCCCTCTTTGATTGCATTTTACTTGTTTCATTACTTTCTGTAGTTCATTTAATTTAGCAACCCATGAAGTTAATTTACGGTTCAACGTTTGTCTTGCACAATAAGTCCTAAAGCAGTGGTTATATGCTGTCAGGACTGTTGAATTGCTTTCTTGATGCTGTAGGCAGGCTTCCTTAAGCTTCCACCCATTTATATTACTTTGGTCTTCTGTCATCATTCTTCCTGAGCTACTTTCAGCACAGTCTGCTATTTATATGTTTCAATATAGACTTTTTGGTAAACATCAAAATAATTTTCTACACGAAAGTTATTTTGTGGAAGCAAAAGTAATTTTTACTCAGACTAAGGTGTTTTTGAAAAGATACTAGCAAGGTTGCAAAGCTAAGAACTCAAAATTTTAGAAAATTCTTAAATTAATGCTTCTCTGGTGCCCTTGGTATAGTCTGTACCCTGCCTAATTCGGTTCAGGATATGGACAACACCCACAGTGCAAGCAGCAATTCAGTACTTAGACTCATAGTCCTTGTTTAGTGTGTGGCACAAGAAAAAAAAGATAAAATTACATGACCTCTTTAAAAGCATTAATTACTTGCATAGCATTGCTTGAAAAATTTGTAGACTATTTAGTTCTCTGAGGCAGCTTTGCTTTTTGTCCTCCCTTATTTCCTTAATTCACTGCAAATCTTCCCATTCTTTTCAATAAATGAAGTAGAGGTCCTATTGACTTATACTCACCTCAAGCCTTTCCTGTGCTCAAGAGCAGTATGTGCCAGAAAATTAAAGATATCCCTGCAATTATGTGCATTTTATCTGAAATAATATCCATAGTTAAAGTTATTCTGGCATTTCCTAATGTTTAGCTGCTTATCTTTGCAACCTTTATAATATATTCTCACTATAGTATTTTGAATGTAAATTAAATCCCATGGATTTATATTGACACATACTAAATCTTATCTCATAGTTATGTCACTGAAATAAGTATATTTTCGCACATTCACTAAGCATACTAAAATAGAAATTTGCAATGCAAGTCTGTAAAAACATTTTTGTTGGCAAATGAAATCCTTGTATATGCTGATTCAAGAGTCAAGAATGGGATGAGATGTATGATCCTTTAAGCACTAGCACTTTAATAATCAGACCTATTCACTTTTATAAAATGGATTTCATGCTTTTGAAATGCATTTCTGTAAAGCTTTTGAAGGTGAGGGGGAGAGAGGTTACTGCTGGTGTCAGTGGCAATAGAAAGAATGTAAGCCCCAATCTCATGATTAACAGCACTTAATCAGAACAGTTTATTCAGGAAAGGATTTCTGTGCCAGTGGAAGAGCTGTGGTTCCCTTGCCACAGCACTCAATTTGTCTTTTCCTCTGGTGGATGAGAAGTAAGTAGTGAGGAATTTATTTTCATTGTCCTCAGTCTTGCATTTTAAAGACTACATTTCTCCCTCTAAATATTCATATCTAATTTTAGTGCTGTCAGTGAGATTAGTTCACATGAGAATGTTAACATCACTTAAATTGCACCAGTGCTGACATATAAAGAAAATCTATAAAATTTGTCCTAAATGCAACATATTTGAATGTTCACTCTTGTCACCAAAGCTCTAGAGTTGCAATTACAGCAAAATTGTTGTGCTCAAAGAAGTTAACATTTAAATGCATGCATGTTAATTTATGCCAGATGCAAGATCCAACTATAATTTTGATAGAAGGACTTAGAACTGATTGTTCACTTATTAGTGGTCTGGATGTTGCATCAGACAACCCTCTCTAATGTCTGTGGTGGGCATGTTTTATACTTTTTCGTTGCTGGAAAGAAATATCTGGCTCATATATGTAAGATTAAGCAACTACTCATGATGAGGACCAATATTAGAATCACAGAATAGAGTCCAACTCCTGGCCCTGCATGGGAGAGCCCCAGAATCACCCCATGTGCCTGAGAGAGTTGTCCAAACACTTCTTGAACTCAGACAGGCTTAGAGCTGTGACTACTTCCCTGGGGAGCCTGGTCCAGTGCCCAACCACCCTCTGGATGAAAAATCTTTTCCTGATATCTAATCTAAACCTTCCCTGCTACTTCAGAGCCTCTGTGTGTGTGTGTATATATTATATATTATATATACGTATATATTATATAATATATACGTATATATATGTGTGTATATATTATATATAATATATACGTATATAATAGGTATATATTTCAATTTGAAGAGCATTGTTCTCTATCCCTCTCCTATTGACCCCTGTCATCTTAGACTCCAAGTAATTAAGGTACTTTTGTTAACAGGCATCCTGTTCCCATCACGGCTGGATTGTGATTTTAGCTATATATCTAAGCATGGATTGAAACCATAGAATACTAAAAGCATTCCTGAGTGGCACCATACACTGTGCTGCTTTTTTGTAGCAGAGAATCAGAGAGCAGCTTAAAAAGAAACGCAGTCTTCATTTTAAGAGTTTAGACATGTCAGCATAGAATTAGCAATGCTTCATCCTTCTTTACAGTTCTTAAAGCAAGGAAGAAAGAAAGGCAGAAACAACATTTTCAAATCTCAATGCCTCTCAGGGTTATCTGAGGACTGATGTTATTCACACTCCAGACTTTCATGTAGGTTTTGTTTAAAAGTAACAGTTTAGCCATTACTGGTCAGGACTGTGTGCCCACACACTGAAGTTTATGACTCCCTGAAGATTCCTAAGACTATTTTTTTATTCTTAGGTGGAAGAATAAATTCTGCATTTGATGTTACAAGGTGCAGAGGTTTTATTGACAAGCTTTTTAAAATACATACATAGCTCACCTCTCTATTTTAATCTAAAAAATTAGCATCTCAGGTTCATGGTGATTAAAAGCCAGACCTCTCAGGCTGGGGGGCTGTCCCTGGGGGGGTCAGGATCAGGTCTGGTGCCCGGAATCAGAGTCAAACACAACCCCAGGTGGCTGGGCAGGGCCCTGGGAATGAGCTGAGGTTGGTTATGGTGGTGGCTTGGCCTGCAGCTGGAGATGCTGCGGAGGATAGGCCAGCCACACAGGTAACCGAGGAGCCAGTGGGGCCAGGGAGCCCAGGTATTGTATTAAGTAAAGGCTCCGAGGTCCAAGATCTCCCCCTAGATTGTGGTAAGAAGGAAGGTCTCTCCCACCCAGGCCTTGGAGTGGTATGCTCCCCATTCATTTGGTTTATCCTTGTCAATCTATGTTCTGTATATGGTTATGTTCCAGAATGTTCTCCCTCACTCGATGCCCCATTGGCTTTGTTCCCCTGCTCCTCCCCTCGCCTACCCTTATTGGTTTGTGTACTTCTACCCCGCCTTTTGTCCTCCCCCTAACCCTAATGTGATTGGCCCTCAGTGTTCTCTCCACCCCTATTCAGTTTGGTATATAATCCTGTGTCACCCTGTAGTTAGTGCTCTCCTTCCCTGACCCTTCAAGAATAAACACTTTCTGTGGAACATCACAAGGAGAGTCCACCTCCGGCTCTTTATTCCCGTCTTAAGGTGTCAGCTGGGCGACTGCCTACTTAACCACCTGCGCTGGTGGGATTGGCGGGTGGAAGGCACGGCACTGTGTCTTTCCCACCGGCTGTCGCACACCGCACCGAGGCACCGCCGGACAAGCGTGAGGCTTCTAGGAAGGTTGCGGCCACTGACCATCCAGCTGGATGAGGCCACGCCGTGACAGTTGGTCCAGGAAGTCAGTCTGTGGTCAGGGTCAGGCACCTTTGCTGGTTCTCAGTTGGCCGTGAGCTTCAGCAGTGAAACTTTGAGGAGAAAAGATGCGTTTAGGACCCTGACACCATGAAGCTCTTTTGTAGCCCAGCTGGAAAGGATTTTATTCATCCCTCTCCCCCATTTCTGAAAATTCATTACTGTATCTTTCTGTTTCGTTTTTTGGTTGTGGTTTTAATTCAGGTGATCCATCAGATGAAAAAAAAGTTATTTTATTTTGCAGTTATTTACATTACATTTACATTTATTTACAATACAAACCCAGATTGGATGTGGCCCTGAGCAAACTGATCTAGTCAGTGGCATCCCTGCCGATGGTGGGAGGGGAGTTGGAAGTAGATGGTCTTTAAGGTCTCTTTCAACCCAAACCACTTTATGATTCTGTGATACATTAATTTATGTATTATTATTTTCTATTCTAGAAAAAATTAGAAGACTTGAATGCTGACTGGAAGGCAATACACCACTTAATTCAACAACTAAAGGAAAAGCCAGCATTAGCAGCATTTGGCCATCTATCTTCGGGTGTCTGTAAGTGCTTCAGTATATGTATTTTTTTTAATTAATCACAAATCACACAGTTAAAATTAAAATGGCTGGAGACTGTTGAAATTAATTCTGCATCCTTAAACGTGGTACTATGGCATTCAGGTTGGTTTTTTATTGTTGCCTTTCTATTTTATGCAATGTATCCCAGAAGACAAATTAGATTATGATTTGATGAAAAGGTTGCAGCATGCTTTTCAAATTATTACTGTTTCAAAGTCATTTTTCTTTTATTCCTTAAGAGGTGTGATTTTGACTTTCTACATATATTAATGGAGGAAATACTACAAAGGGAGACRAATTATTTAAATTAAAAGATAATAATGTTATAGGTCAAGTGTCTGTAAATTGGTCRCAGAATGAAATTCTGAAATTATTATTACTGATAGGGCAATAAAGGGAGACTGTTTCAAAACAAAGCTTGTGCATTCATAGAAAAAGTCATATGACAACATGGTAGGAGTAATTTTGCAGTTAAACATTAAGTCTGTGATATACATCTCTGCATGTCTTGAATTCATGAATACACAACAAGACACCTGGTCTCCATTTCATTTAAATTATTTGGACAATATTTGTATTAGATTCTTCTCATATCTCTTTGCTCCTGCTTGTTCCCTACAAGGATTACAAAGTCATTTTTTCTCTCCTTGATAAATGGATTTTATTTCCCAGTGCTTTCCTTTGAAATGTAATGATTAAGCATGGGTGAAAAAGAAACGCATAATGGAAGCACTGTGTTCAATCTAAGTTTCTAAAGTCTCTAAGATTCTTTACTTGATATTGAACCATTTCAGTTGCTTGAATGAAGAATGGTAATCACCTATACAATTTAAAAACCTGCTCGTCATATGTGGAAGCAGAAAGAAATCTGCCCCCAACCCCTGTCAGATTGCCTGTAATGCAGGCTGTGATACAGCTGCAGTAATTGCTTGGAATTTGATTACACGTAGGATGTTGATCCTTCTTGCTTTTAACATGTGTTAGGGGGTAACATACAAGAAAAGCTTAAATTGGAGAATTCTCTACCTTCTACTAGTGACTCTAGGACAGCAAAGCAGAAAAATCTTTTTTTTCAGAGAAGTACATAATTGCTCCATAGAGAGAGAATCCAGAAATTTCAGTACCAGAAGACAGTCCAGCTCTTGCCCAAATAGCACGTATGAGTTGAAGCAAAGAAGATATCTTGCTTGTGACATGTTGAATCTTGCTAARAAAGGAACTATGGTTTGGTTTTAATCCCTTAGAGCTGCTGTGGTTCCAGTGGCAATTATTTCAATTTTCTAAAAAGAGCTAAATACCATTACTGTATTTTTTAAATTTGTRGCACAACAGTATCCTTGCTTTGCATGATTTTGTTCTAAGGCATTCTATAGAAATTCRTGTTATGACATGGGGTGACTGAAGGAGAAGTGTAATCACTTTTTGTTCTGCTGGGTCACTAAACTTGCTGTGTCAGTTTTTTGGGTGAACAGGCTATGTCAGGTTCCAGAGGGAAAGAGTGTTGGCAAGTTGTGTATTTGCTGTTACAAAAGAAATTATAATAATGGAATGAGAGTGAGAACATGGAGTAGTAATGCAATATATTCTTATATTACCTCATCTTTAGCTGAAGAATTGCAAAATTGCTCACCTTAATGCAAGATGTAGGCTTTGACTGCTAACATTTCTGAAACTCAGCAGATGGAATTATACATGCAGATAATGAGAGCACTAGAGTTCTATAAAGGATTAAGCGGGAAGAAAGATTGATTTCCTTTCTATTGTCAAAATTTGAACCCATTCTCATAACACTAACTCATAATTTTTCTTTATTTGAGTTAGTTTACTGTGATCACATCATTATAAGTGTGTTGCCATAGAACTGTAGAGTTTAAAAGGAACCTGAGAAGGCATCTATTCCTCTTGCTCAAAGCACAGTCAATTAGTTCAGGTTGCTCAGGATCGTGTCCAGTCAGGTTTTTAAAATCTCCCTATAACCTCCCTGGGCAACTTTTTTCAGAGTTGAGCAACTCTGACAGTAAAAAGTAGTTTCTCCTTCTATTTAAATTGAATTTCTAGTATTTGAATTTTTGCATGGTGCCTCTTATCCTGTCACTGGGCTTCACTGAAGACAGTCTGGCTCCATCTTCCTTACTCCACCAATAAGACATTTAAACACATGGATATGAGCTCCCTGAGTCTTTTCTTCTCCAGGCTGAGACAGCAGGTTTCCACAAAAATAGGAGATGGTATGTGTTACTAAGGTATTTTTGTATTTCATTTTAAAAAAATGAGAGGAGGGAGGGAAGAAACTGAATGTCATGGGTCTAGTCATGCTGTAGGTTCTGCAGTTATTTTAATCACTCATGTTATAGGTATTTTTATGGCCTTATTTACTTCATGCTGCTGACACTCATGTACCATAGAGACTCAAACTGGCTATGGGAGAGCTAGCTTTAACCAAGCCTCCCAAAAGTAAAACAATCTCATTAAGGGTCATTTTTAAACAAAGATGCACAAAATTATTTTGGAAAGGTTTYGTGAAGCAATGGCAGTATCTTCTGTTGATAATTATTCACTTCCTGAACCTATATAGACTTTTAGGGATGTCAGGATTTAATAATGGTGATGTGTATTTGAGACCAGGGAATGAAGATGTAACTAGCTTGTCTCTAGTGCCCTGTCAGGTGTTATTTGTTCTGGTCTGGCTACTAGAACTCAGTCAGAGAGTCTTAATAAATATTCCATCTGGTGGCTGTTACAGAGGTAAAGGACCCTGGCTGTAATTACTTCTAGGTCTCCATATTATAGTTTCTTTGGCAGAAGAAGCACTAAAATAYAGTCCTTAATATTCCACCAGCCCAGTGTGCCCTCAGGCATAAGGAACAAGAACTACTTCTCCAGCTCAAAAAATGTACTTAGCTGAAGGGTATGCCTAAAACCTTAGCAAAGATTGACTTCCAAGATAAGATGAATCAGGAGGAAAATCACACTTGCTATTTGTACTTGACAGGATAACTTGAAATTGTGTGAATGTCTSTATCCAAATACCTTGATGCGTTGCTTAGCCAGCAGTTTGAAAACATTTTAAACAGAGAGAAATACAGTTCTGGAATGTGCTTTTCCAGGAGGGACAGTTTTTAATAGCATCGTTAGCATTCATATGACTTCTTTCGTGCTGCAGTGCTATCACTATATCTACTTAATAAGTTAGGTGAAGTTATACATCACTTTGTAAACCCATCTGAAGGCACTGTGGGGTGGGAGGCATTCCTGACTTTGGTCTGGAACAGAACATTTTCCATTATTTGCCTTCATTCAAGTAAGATGTTAGGGGAAAATTTTGGCCACTTTTATTTACAGCTATCTTGAAAACAAAATTTCTTAAAAAGGATGTGTATTTATTTTCAGATATGCTGTACTGGAAGTTAGTGAAATTTTAAAAATAACTACAAATGAATACAGCTGAAAGTACTTGGTCAACTAATTTTACAATTTGCGTGTTCATCTAATAAAACTGTGAGTGATACATTATATCAATGCTCTTGCAGTTTGACTTATTCAGTGAACAGTACCTTGTATATAAGCAATTTCCCTTTTTCCCCTGACTGCTTACACAAGTTTTTGTCTTTTTTTTGCGTAAAATACCTGATCAAGTGAAACAGAAAAATGTGTGACTATGAAATGGAGATGAAAGTAAAGAGAGAGAGTTAGTATCAATTACAATGGTGAAATTTCTTCTAAAATTATGTAGCATTTGTCCCTTTAATCTTTACAAGTTACCGGTCTTATTTTGGAGCATCATTTGTCGCAGGTSTGAAAAATGATAAAGAAAAAAAAGGTTGGTTGTGTTTAACAGATTGTAGCAGAGTTGCATTGGACAGAGAGGCTTTCTACACATTGTTAGGTACTGTACATTTACTACAAATAATTTGAGGAAAGCCAATACTGCATCACTAGAGCTCACAGCACTCAGCCTCAGCTTTAGGTATCTCTCTTCAAATGCCTACAATCAACACTGTTCTGTGCTTTCAGTATAACTTGCTTTAGGAGTAGGAGTCAGAGACTGCAGACAGAGCCAAAGGCTGGACTTCCCTGTATGAGGGAAGGAAGCTTTTCAGGATTTAGAATCGATAAGGAAGAATGGGAGAGGAGTGAGGTATCCTGCTGAGTCCATTAGATGCAAGCTGTAACAAGAGGACTGCAACTCACTTACTGTGAGCTGCAGTAAGTTCACCAGCTGCAATGGTGGTGAAGAGAACTCATCACTTGTTAGCCCATATATATTCAGCTGGGGTGTAGGAAAAAGATTCACAGCACTGAGTCATGTTCAGACTTTATAATACCTCGAGTCTWGGGGTTTGAATTAAAACAGTGATATTTGAGAATCTGGGGAAACTAGTGACAAGAGAATTTCATTTGCTTGTCCTTTAGTATTTTAGTTGCAGGAGTGTAGTGCGTCTCCTTCTGTTTGGGACGTTTCGTTTGTTTTTTATGTCTCTGTGGAGCAAGTCCTCACCTGGACTAGGCATGCTGCTTTGTTCTAGACTTGTAAGATCATATACAACTGTTCTTGAAAAATATCAGTGTTATTCTGTGTAGGCACCGCTGTGGCTTCGTGCAGCTGGAATTCGTATTCACTACTTTGAATATATAACATAAGAAACATGTACTGGTGCTATTAAAAATGCAGCATTCAGGRGGCTGTAAGTTTTTGAGGAAACTTAGCAGTAAACCAAAGCATGTATGTGAAAATACATACCTTGATGAAATAACTTAAGGTTTAAAACTAAAATCAAGTCACCTCAGAAGCTGAAAGTGCTTCTTTCGTGCCTGTATTATACGCATCTGGAATTTTCTTTCATTTTTATAATAAATGTATAGTTGAGTTATCTRTTATTCTATACCGGTTACGTCTAAGATAGAGAGATGTACAGATGGACATAGCACTATCCTGCATTATGAAGACTTCCCTGTTAAATATCTGATATGATATTTGCTTTAATATTTTCAGTGGGGATGAAGGATTTTTTGTTTAGGAAACTGTAACTATTGAAATATGTTCATTCCATGGTCTTCAGAGCTGGATTGTGTACTGTTCCACTGCCTCTTTAGAAACAAACAAACCATTTGTATTTAAGAGATAATCAGGAGACAGTGACAGAAATGTAAGAAACAAAATGACAACAACTGGCTCTCGGCARAAATGCACAATAGATACATTTTCTTTTTTATCGTATTTCATAGCTAATGTGCTCTGAAGCGCTCATTGTTTATATATTATGCACACTGTTTGAGAGAACACATATGCTGTAGTTCAGCACTGTTTCTCAGAATTTCCAAGAGCTCATCTTAAAAATCCTTGTGCACCTGAGAATATAACAATATCTGTATTAAATATAGCAATATGTGAATTAAAAACAAATGTACAAATCAGATATTTGAGTGTCTGTGTTGTCTATAGCAGCTGGTATAGTATAATTGAGACCAAGAATATGTCATATAATTCCTTGGAAAAGATTTAACAATCCAAGGATGTGTGCATCTGCAGGGTTTTCAATACTAATGAAAACCTGTGTTGATATTTAAACTCATGTTGCACATAACCTTTACCATTTAAAAGAACTGCACTGTCAGCTATTAAAATGCTTTCATGAGGGACATGGTAGATACTTAATTTTCTAGAACCATTCGCCACAGTGTTGAACAGCTAAAAATCCACAGCATGCAACTGCTGGGACAAGCAGTTCTACACTGAATTAGAAGGCAATGCTACTGCCAGTAGTCCATTTAGTTAACTTTGGTTTTAGGACAGCAGTAAAGAAGACCACTGTTATGAGAGTTGTAGTAGAGACAAATATTTTTTCCAGTAATGATCACACCTAGAACTGTATAGTTTCTGATACTTGTGTGTGTTGAATYTAAAGGAAATGTCTATTTTTAATATTAGCTATAATTTAGTTTAACTCTGAAAAGTTTTACAAAAATTAACTGCAAGAGAGAAAATGTATAAGGAAAAATGCAGTGGGGAAGTATCACAGAGAACACCTTGAGCTCTTAAATCATTAGACAGCAGTCACAGTAGACTCCTCCTTAACTCAGCTGGCCTAGTAAAGGCTGCTCACTCTCGTATAAACTGGAATAGTAAAGGAGTAGATTGTTGTCTTTACCTTTTCTTTTGGTTGCTTTTGGATGAAGGAATAAATAGTCATTTATATAAATAATTTTAGTAGACTTGGGTTTGAGTCATTTTACTTTACAGACTTATGTAGTAAAGAGGTCCACAGATGCCAACCTGAGATGGCCCTATAATRTGTAAATTGCCATATATCTGTTTTCCCCATTGTGTTCAGGAAAGAAGTATCTAATCATTCCATCTGATTTCCCTTAAGAAGCTGTTTTACTTCTTACATATGTGACACATCTAACAAATAACAATATGGCACAAAACTGAAACTGTTACCATTTGATTGGAGGTTTTTCAAGGTCAGGACCCAGTTTCACAAGCAGTTCTATTTTTCAATACAGCTGACATCAGACACAAGCTGAAGACAAACTTGTCTAATAAAGCTTTCAGATTCAATTTTCTTTCTGCATACAGCTTCAGGAATCTCTGGAGGTCATTCACAGCATGTGCTGTAACACCAACAGGGAGAAGTAATGAAAAGCATCTATATAAAAAGCTGACACTATGCCTTCCGAGCTGCATGAATAAAAACATAATAAGCAAGTTTAGAAACACAAATCTCTGTTATTCTCAGAATTTCTATTTTGATCATTATAACATACCTTGATTTGAGGATTTCTTTCTGGATTTTCTGACAGGTGAAAAATACATGCAAAATATACTTAAGCCACAAAAATGCAATTTGAATAAACACAAAGGTTACACCTTTATATTTAACATCCTATTTTGGGGACCTTTCAGTAGGTTCCTCTTTAAAAGATCTGTAATAAACAGGTGACAGTGCAGTTTACAAAGAGAATGTGGACTTCTACTTTATTTAATCAGATGAGCCCTGAAATATCAAAACTCACTCTGGATTACCAAGAATTTTTACTGTACTCATAGCTATGATGAAACAAAAATGTAATGTCAAAACAGAAGTTGGCTGCTTTGCTGTTGTTAAAGATAATATGGAATCTAGGTCTACTTTTCCTATTCTGTAGCAAGTTGTTGGAAGCACAGCTCTCAAGATTTATGGTGTAAATAAGGTTAATGCTGTCATCAGTATTTCAGAGCACCACATTCATCAATTCCATTTTTAAGATACAATCCAGTACTTTATTCTGAGGAGAGGGCTTTGCAGCTTGTTTTCTTTCATTTAATGTCTTGATCAATAGTTAGTAGTAGCAGAATATTCAGGATTTATTTTGATTAAATCCCATGAAATGTAAATGATARCATACTGTAGAATTCTTCAGACTATTATTGATAACCTGTATCAGGTGAGAGCACAGAACTAAGTTACAGTTATGGTTGKACATTTTTATATGGCTCCCATAACATGGGTAACAGAATACAGTGTTAGCAATTTTAAAAAAATGTGGCAACTATCATTTTTAAAACAGTGATAGAGTCAAGAATTTGGATTAGTTTATGCTGAAAGATATCGAAAAAGGGAGTAGAGTTCCTAGCAAAAGACTATCCATAATAAAATGGTAGTTTATGCTCTTTTCTGTTTTGCCTAAGTTTCTAGCTTTACATCTTTATATCACACTTTTTGTGTGTGTGTGTGTGTGTGTGTTTTAAACCTATTCTCTCTCTCTCCCTTCTTTGTGTTACAATAACCCAAATTACTGTGATATCTGACTATTCAGATAGCATCGGCTGTAGAATAGCCATAATCTCTCTATTCTGTTTCTTTTTATAGTGTAATTAGGTCTATTGACAACTACATTGTGTGAAAATCTCTTTCATTTGCTAGAATAGTAGAAAGTGATAGGTCATTCTGCACACAATCCTCTTGGCCTTTGTTGACTTTTCTCTTTAAAAGAGCAAAGCAAGTCAGCTTTTCCTTGTGAAGGGAGCAGTTCTCAGTGACATCCTGGCCATGCCCTACCTGACTGACATCCTTCCTGATATTTCTGTTGTGAATGAAGCTGCCACAGAGTTAGGTCTGCTCTACAGAGAAACAGCCAACCAAAGAGTGGGAGCAGAGTGGATATGAGGAACAAAGCTCAAAATTGCTTCTAAGGTTTCTGCTCTAGTCAGAGGGCATGAGACTATGACAGAAAGACTTGCTCCTTAAATTGTAGAAGGCTAAAATGAGGAAAAGATGGCAAACGAAAACCACTTCTATTCCAGCTGGAAAATTCTTTAGTGTGGTTTATATGAAGCTTGTCACTGAAATATCAGACTGCTRTCTCTGTATCAGTGTGGAGTAGCAGGGGACATACAGTGATGGAGATAGGCAGGAAGAGATTTGCATTACTGATGTTTTTTTAACAGTGGATTGGTGGTCAGAYGACACTTAAGTTCCCAAAGGCAGTTCTTCACAGTGTAAAACTAAAATAGCTGGAAAAGCATTAGAGGTTAGTTTGACCTGAAAAGTAAGCATTATAGGTGTTTTCAGTGGAAAGCTGGACAAGTGTTTCACAAAGTATTACGAGGCAAGATATTTTAACATTTCTGATGAAAGAACAGATGGTGCTTGTAGTGATTTCAGGAATTCCTTTGTCAGAAGCTAAGTGACGGTGACGACATTGCCTTTGAACAGCTGATTTTAATCCTGCAGAATTTTTCTCTTGAAGAATGAGGGTAGACATTTTTGCATGAATACTGTAATGCTGTTAAATTAGCTAATAACTAAGCTCTGATTATTTCACAGCTTCTCAAACCTGTTATGACATTTATTTTTTTTTAACTACAAGGTACCTAGAATTCCACTGGTTCTTTGTCATTTTGTACCTGTGCACAATTTTTTCAGAGTTCCCCTTAACCAGAATAGCAATTTATGCATGTTAAATCAATATATAGATCTTACAAAAATTAGAAGAGGTGATTTTTATGAGACTGTAAAAGTTGGAGCTGCTGGCAGTATGCTTTTCCTTATACCAAAGAACTAGCTGCCAAAATTCAGTTACATGCCAATAACAGTACACTGGAAATGTAAATTGTTGTCATATAGATTGACATCCAATTGAAAGCTGCATACTAAATCAAGGAACTTGTTACTTTTACTGACAAAAGGAATACTGAGAGGTGCTTGCATCATTTGTGACAGATGTTGTCACAACGGTTTTTATAAGGCAAGTATGTGACAGAATTTGATTTTACAGCACCACAACTGCTGTAGTACAAAACATTCATTTTCATGAAACCCTTTTGTAACAACTGCTCACTGAAGAAGACACTTATCCTTTGGAAAAAAAATAAATGCCTTGTGTAGTGGTATAAATAACACTGCTTTTTAAAAAAGTATATGAAAGGTTCTTAAGCTACCTTTCTTTAGTTTCCATCTGCTTAATTCTCACACTCACTGAAAGTGATCCATTCATACCATAGCCTTTTGCTTTTCAGTTTTTAGTGGGCCCATCAATCATGCTGAACTTTGCCTAAGGAAAGGTTCTTAGAGAATGCCATGACAGTGCTATATTACTAAAAGGAGACTGAACTTTAGAGCAGTTTATCTTTCAGAAAGGTTTGAATGGAACAATAGGTCCAAGCAGATTAATGCTTCTTCTGTTTACAGATATTTATTACAATCTTCAGTTGGTTTTGTACTACCTGTCCCTGGTGGAGTCATAGTCTAACTAGGATCAAATACTGCAGATGTAGAGCTTCTTCCACCTCATGTAGAGCAGTCAGTTGAATTGTTTGCATACACTGTGCCAGGATTACTCCTATGTATTATCTTCAGTCTTAGCTGTTTCCTTCCCGAAACATTCTCTGTCATTACACTGTTTTCAATTTGGATTTTAGTGAGTGTTTGAAACAGAGTACATAACTTTACGGGACCGTGGAAAGGTTGAGGTTGGAAGGGACCTCTGGAGGGTATCAGGTCCAATCCCCTACTCAGACAGGATAACCTAGAGGAGGCTGCCCGGGATCATGTTCCTGTGGCTTTTGAGTATTTCAAAAAATGGAGATTCCGCAAACTTTGGTTCAACTTGTTGYGGGACTCAGTCAAAGAGCATTTCCTGATATTCAGGGGGAACCTCCTGTGTTTCAGTTGTGCCCATTTTCTTGTCACAGGGCATCACTGGAAAGAGCCTGGCTCCATCCTCTTTGCGCCCTCCTTTCAGATATTTACACACATTCATGAGTCTTCTCTTTTCTAGGCAAAACAGTTCCTGCTCTCTCAAGTTTTCCTCATATAAGAGACACTTCAGTCCCTTAATCATCTTTGTGGTCATTTACTGGTTTCTCTTCAGTAGCTCTATAGCTGTCTTTTGCTAGGGATCCAAGAACTGGATACAGTATTCCAGGTGCTGACCAGAGGGGAAGGATCAGCTCTTTCCACCTGTTGGCAACGATCCTCCTAATGAAGCCCATGATGCCGATAGCTCCACCATTTTCCCACGGTTTAAGGTGAAGCTGTCATTCCCTGGGTCCTCCATGTTATCCTTCTGGAAGATAGAAGTGACACTTGTTTTCCTCCAGTCTTCAGACACTTCTTCCATTTGCCGTGATCCATCAAAGTTTATCAAAAACATCCTCACAATGAGAGCTGCCAGCTCCCCCAGCACTCACGGGTGCATCCCATCGGAGCCCRTGGGCTTATGTCCTGTTTGCTGAAGTATGCTCCAACCTAATTCTCTTCTACAAAGGGCAATTTTTTAAAAACTCTAACTTCTGTACATGGAAATTACCTGGAAGTGCTGCCTTTGATCAAAGGAACTGTTAACATTCCACCTCTAGGTATCTTGCATATGGAGAAAGTATCTGCAGAAGCTCGTTGCAGCAACAGGTCATAACCTGAAGTTTTTGCTATGTGGCACTAATTTAACTTCACCCTAATGTTTATTTACATTATGATAGAGACAAGCCTACTTATGTGGTTTATATCACTGAAATTCTTAGTGTTTAGTAGACTCTACCTATTTTTCTGGCAGACAGTGGCTATGTTCTCATTCCCATTGCAATCCGGTGTTTGTGATTGAAGGGTTTTTCTTTACACTGAGTAAAAGACATATCGAAACATCTTTCTGTTGTGTTTGGAGGAACTTGGAAAAATGCATTGTAAAATAAACATCTTAGTCACACTTGTACATACAAAAAGGAAGGTGGTAAGAAAATTCTACCAGATCTCTCCTATGACTGAGAAAGTGTGAGAAGCTGACACTTATCTTTCTACTAAATTTAAAGTTCTAGTGCTGTTTATTAATCTAGTACTAGTAACATTTTAGAAACCACAATTTTTGTAGTTATTTTTCAAATATAGCAGTACACATTCACTTGTAAATCTTTTTCTTTTCTCCTAAGCATTTTAATCCTGACTTTCTACTTTCTTTTGAACATCTAAGTGGTCTTCACTTTCAGTCCTTCTCTTCATCCCACTGCACAGACTATTTTAGACCTAAACTTTAATTAGTAATCCCATAAACTATCAGCTTCTTTTCTTTTACCTGTAATGATTAAAATTATAGATAATCCATAATGACTTGTTCGGAGTCATTAAGAACTTCTAGAATTAAAAGGCAGTCTAGGCACTTAACTTGTATTTTAAACTGATGACAGTAACACATAATGCGAATGTTCCCTAAGTGTTCATGAAATTAAGTTTAAGACTGTTACCCATTTATAGACTATAAAAATTACTTTGTATAAAATATACTTCATACAATTACCAAGTCTTCTTTTTCTAGGAATTGTTTTTACTTACTATTCAAGGCTTAGAAAATCAGACATTGGTATTGTATTAAAATACAAAAAAACTCACTTTGAAACATGATTTTTGTCTTAAAAGCTGATTAAAATGTTAAGAAAATGTTCGCTTAGAGATACAATGCGCTAAGGATGCATATTTTCCACATTTAGAGCTGTAGGTGGAATTTTGTTGGCAATAATTTTTGATCAACATAAAGACTTTATTCTGAGTTCGTTTCACAAGAAAAAAACGTTCTTTGCCTTCAAATTTCAAAGTTGGGCTTTTTTGAGGTAATAAATTTATATTATTCATTATATTTAATCAGAGCTCTTTTGGCCACTGTATTTCTATTATTTTCCTTTCAGAACTCCTTTGTGACCCAGAACACCTGGCAGGTAGCTGTAGCCCCTCTGCAAAAAGTGTTGTTGGCATTGAACACCTTGCTTGGAGGGGCTGTACTGAATGGGAGAACTTAATGTACTCTTAACTTTATTTCCTTAACTTTGAAGGATAGACAGAGATGAGACTATTTATTTATCACTGGAACAAATCTAAATAAATCAGTCTCAGCATTGTCTTTACAGATGTCTCTCTGAGAAGTCTTCTTGGAGTTTAAGAATATGATTGTGGATGCTCTAACCCTGCAGAAAACTGGTTGCAATGACACAGCATAAGGAAAAATAAAATTAAAGAAAAATACACCATAGTAGCTGACAGAACTTCACCTGTGTGCTGTTGAGGAGTTTAGTTGTTCCAAGTTCACAAGGACAAAGTGCTGCTAAGATGACACTGAGATTTCCCATGAAATAAGCAAAACCTGCCTGGTGTGCCATGTCCTAGTCAGTGAACTGCTGGTTTGCCACAGAGAGAATACTCATTTGGTCTGTCACTAAAGAAGTCAACATTCAAATAGCAAATTCATTGAGTGATGAATTCATTGAGTTGTCTGTGTGTATGCCACAGGGTGCAGGTATCCCTCTGCTTTGCTCAGAGTGAGTAAAATGCAGCTGAATTTCCTTGTTCTTGTTTTGTCAAAGCTTGGTGGATGTATATTACTGTTATTCATTGCATGAAGGGTTTAAGGGTGGCATCTGCCTTAATTGGTGCTGCGAACAATGGAACTAAAAACCCAGGCTAGACATGCAAATTGAATTAAAATCTACATCCAGTTACTATGTTATTCTTTGTCAAAAAGCTTTGACCTAGTCGATGCAGTTACCTTACATAATTACAACTGAAACACCACTAAAGGCATTCGTAAGGATGGGTAGGAACATTCCTGTGAACTGAGGCAGTTCTGCTTAAAGACTTTGGCTTGAAAAGGGGTGTTTGAAGGGCTTTGAAGCTTTTGAAAGTGTTGTCATTCTTCCTGTCTATTCTGTTCCTGTTCAGTACCTAAAGGAGTTTTATTTGTTTTGAGTTGTCAGTTTGACCCTCTCTTGAAACACAACACTGACATAAGCACAAAAAAGGGAGCGGAGACGGGGGGGAAATTCTTTCCTTGTGGTTGACTTCATTCTGTTTTTCTTGGGTTTGCATTTAATATCTGAATTTCAATTTCATGATGCATTCCAATTATTCTCACTCTTCAAGTTAACATTACAGATTATTTTCAAGAAGCAAAAATTACCATTATACTCTTGATTCCATCCAGTGTATTTCAAAGGTCAAGATCAGGTTGAAAATCACACATATTATTTTGTGGTCTATTTTTCTCCTATTATTGTTCTGTGTTATTTCCTTTGTTAAAGAGCAGAAAGTGGTAGTGAGAAATCACCTTAAAAACTCAATATTTGTGTTGTTTAATGTCTTAAATTCTATTTTTCGTCTTAGTTTTGCGGTTTATCATATCACAGAAGTGAACCGGTATAACCTTCAAATAAGTTGAAAGATCAAGTCTTAAATTGTTTTTATGATGTGTTGTAGTAGGATAGAATTTGCTACTCACATATTTGAAAAAAAAAAAAGGAATTTTATTCCAGTTCTGCATTTATAAATTAAATATCCCGGGAAAAAACAAAAACCAAACAAACTAATAGTAAAAAGACCCCACCAAAACTGAAAGCAACAAACTTGGGGGGGGACTTAGAGTAACAGAAACTGTCAGTGTAGTTCTGGATAAATTGTTTCAGAATGAGATCTGTTGCTACATATTGTGTAGTTAATGTTGATTTATATTTGCCTGTTAATTTTAGTCGTTCATTTATACACTTCTGTTAAATGAACCATGTCATATTTATTATGCATATTTGTTATGCAAGCATAACAAAAAGAAATAAGGGATAGGTACTGTTTCAAGAGGCATTTTTGTTCTGAGGGGAGATAAGTGTCAGAAGTGAAACACTGCAAACACTTTCTAAAGATAATAGTTATAAATAATTTGATAACACAAATGTTCTAATGCTCAGTCAAAGTGGAACAGATTATTACCATCCTTAGGAGATAATGGTAGATAGTGGTAGATCTTGAAGCTTTTACAGCAGATATTATACTGGACTGTTGCACTTTTGCTAGTACCTTACAATCTTCTCTGTAATATTTCAAGTTTCTTCATGCGAAAGATCTATATCAGAGAAAAAAAACCAAAAAAATCCAACCCAACAAAACCAACCAAACAAAAAAACCCAAAATATCCAAACCAACAAAAAAAACCCCAACCCATAAGACAAAATCCAGAGCATAAACATTAGAAGATTAGGAATACCCTCTTCTGAAATAGCTGCCACTAGAGGAAAAATAAATAAATAGATATTAATTGGTGAACCCTTGGTTGGGTATTCAGGCCAAAATACATGAGATGCAAAGAGATGCCATCTTCTCAGACTCTTTAAGTCTACTGATGGAGACTATGTCCCAGTTTAGAAAATTATTCTTCAGTTTACCTGAATATTGATGAGGAGAGAAATTTCCTCTGAGATAAGACAACTTCTGTTTAACCCACGTAAAGCCAAGCTAAGCAACTGTTTTCCTGTTGTCTGAAAATCTCTGAAGTCACAGAGGAAATACAAGACCTCAGCTTTACGGACAAATTTTGGAACCCTGACCTGCTACCTGAGTTTTCGATTTCAGACTTTTATGTAATGGCATGAATGCCAATGAGGAAAACAATTAGACTCTCAGAAGCACTAGAAAGAAAAAAACCAAATCAAACCAAAAAACTGTGGAGATACACTGTTTTGGGTTTGGGGTTTTTTTTGTTGTTGAAGACAAAGCTACCTCACAGGAAGAGTGCAGGAAACCGATTTTTTCTACTCTGTGAGAAGACTGGGAAAAATGCAAACAAACATCTTAGTCCTTTGGAAATCAATATTTGGCAGTTCAGTGCTGGAAAATGTGGAACACACTCCACAGAGCTTTTATTTCAGCCTTGCTGGTTTAGCTATTGCTTTTTAGTCAGTTGATTCAGATAAAAATTCTGTGGCTACTCTAAAGGGTAGGTTTCTAGTCTCTTCTCTAATAGTGTAGAACCTCAGTGAAGCAATGCCGTGTGTTCTTGCGTTTTCTCTATTTTAGTATTTTTCTTCTTTGGATGGTCTTTTTAAAAAATGAGAAAAAACAACAAAATACAATTCAGTGTAGTCCTGTCTGTGATAATAAGAGGAATTGCTTTTTTGTGATTAACCGGGGGGCAAAAACCAAACCAAAAGTTCATAGCCATCTCTTTTTAAATAGCGAAAATCAAGAGGAAAAAAATCAGTCTTGAACTTTTGAATGATTTCATGTTGCGTACTTCTCTGTCTAACAGTATCTCTCTGTGGCACCTCTCATCATTTTTGCTGCAGAGAATGAAATTGTGCTTCACTGTTGGGTACTTGCCCATTACAAACAGTGAATAATTTACAGGTTATTTTAAACCCGGCTAAGAGACCAGGAAAAGACACTAAGAAGATGATGTGCCCTTTTTCTCCAAAWAGAAGGGGGAAAAAATCCACAAATATCCAAATAATAGAACATAATATTTTCAAGTTATGAGGTGGAAAAGTAAATAATTAGTCGAGGCTGAATTTCTTGTTGTATAAGTTTCCATATTGGTCACAGAGCCTATGGGAAACATTCGGTGGTAATCAAATCAAGTCTCAGTAAGTGAAAAGATTGTTGGTCAAACAATTTTAGAACTACAGTGACTTGGACACAGTGGAAGAAACTTATTTCTAGATACATGGTCACACTGTGGTACATTGGATAGTCCAACCAACTTTCTTCAATTCGTCTTTGGCCTAGAGAGATCTGATCACACTACTAGATTTTTGGAAAATTACTCTTATATAGCAATACTTCAATGGCCTTGAGCAGAGGGTTCTTATTACACTGTGAACTTTGCTAGTCTTACTAGGTCTTTTAAGGATGAAATTTGAATATGCTGAGAATGCTGAATGTTACGCAGATATTATAATACAAATGCTGTGGAAAAAATGAATTCATATTTTCTGTTAGTTTTGATTTTCATATCTTCAGTAATGTCAAGAAATGGGTTTATTTCTGTGTTACTCTTTCTACCACATAAATTCTGATACTGAAATAAGCATCTATCATAGTTCATTTGTTCAGTAATTTTAGCWTTTTTTTTTTTCTTTCAGTAACTCCTGGTGAAACTGTTGCTGTGGATACACAAACCAGGGTAACCAAGGAAACCACCACCTTCAAACCAGAAATGCCATCTTCTGTGCTTTTGGAGGTTCCAGCCTTGGCTGACTTCAATAAGGCATGGGCAGAACTCACTGASTGGCTTTCTCGCCTGGATCGAGAGATAAAATCTCAGAGAGTGAAAGTAGGTGATCTTGATGACATCAACGACATGATCATCAAACAAAAGGTATGAGAAACACTGATTTTTCAAGTTGAAAGCCTCATGATCTGTAGTCTGTATTAAATCCTTTCAACAAGGAACACAGGAGAGATGATAGGTTGAAATACATGTAGTTGTCACTTCAGCTACGTTATCCCATAAACACAATTGTTGGATGGAATGTTTAGATAACTAACTGAGGAGAAAAGAAAGAGTATTTAGTATTTTCTCTAGTATTTAAAGCAGATCTCTTTATCTTTCTACTGCTTGTGCTGTAAGAGTATGCAAGCCAATGGTTGAGATATAAACTTCGTGAGAAAGAAGGAATTGCATCGTAAGCTCCAGGTTGCCAGGAGGAAGATGACCCTGTTTCATACATTTTCTTATGTTACTTCTCTAATAACTTTTTGAGAGGTTTACATCCTGCTGCTCTTGGTTTATCAAAAGCTCCTCTGTTGTCTTAAAGAAAAGAACAGCTCATTAATGCAATTGTTCTGTCAGCAAAACTGCATCACTGCAACACCTRTCTTTGAAAACAGAGAAATACATGTTTAAGGTGAAAAAAGGGCTAAATTTTAGCTACTCAGTAGCAATAAAAGGAATTTTGTATTATACAGCTGTAAAGCAATTACCTGCCTTCTAGATTTAGTATTGTTCAACATAAAATATTTGCCCTGCCTGTGCAAAACCTTTCAGTGCTAAATTTCCATTCAGTTCAGTTCTAAACTGAGTTTAGGACTCCTTATTATATGATTCTCTTCTTCTTTCTCGTCATCTTCGTCCTCATAAAAAAAAAATCTGATTTCTTTTAAGGAAGATATTGACATTCTTTCTCTTTGTTTAAACTAGAAAGAGAGGGAGAAAAAATGTATACATTTTATTGAGTATCTGTACTGAGACACTTTATAAGAAAATATGCTGATGTCTCATGGGATTATTTCTGCTTGTTTTTGTATATTTCCCTGTTTTCCCAGTGTTTTAAACTTTCTATTTTTGAGAAATGTGGTTTGCTTTACCTTCTAGATGAATGAAATGTTAGTTTCATCTTAATTAATGATCATAATATTTACTATGTAGAATTATATACTGCTTCGTTAATTAAAAATATGTTTAGAACAGAATGGATACATTATAATAAGTGATAATTCCAGTGTTATCTACACAGGACATTAGGTTAAAATAGCTGTTATGTCATTTGAAAAGGCTGACGGCCAAAGAAGACTTGTTTACAGATTATCTTCTAATCTTTTTCAGAATAATTTTGTTTTTACAATTTTATGTTGTCAAATACTTACTTCAGCATTATACAGTTTTCTTACTTTAGCCTCCCTTTAGCATATCATTCTGCCAGGCAAAATCCATAGTTTGCTTCCTTTTGTGGATGTCTTTTACTTAAATATGAGATCAAATTATTAACTCTTCAGAATTTCAGTTAACGTTATACATGTTTTAAAATGAACTGCTTTATATTTGCATTTCATCTTAATTCAAGGCTAAAATGTTTTAGCACTACTGCAGTCTGTTCCTGGCTGGGTAACCCTGTCTCTTTTTTTGATACCATGCTGTGCTGGTAACAAAACCAGCAGGAAAACTCTTTTTTGTCATGCTTACCTCTCTAATTGGCTGTGCAACAGAATGTGACATTTAATATATTCTCTGATGAAATGGAAGAACCAATGCCTATATATAGACTGCAGTTCTGTTAACCGTCTCCCTCTTCTCTAATGATCATCTTAATATCGCTTAATACATGGAAATGAATGTCATGAAATATTTCATTCTTTTAAATCTATCACTGGATTATTAGGTGAGATTAGCACACACAATTTTCAGAACTGGCAAAGAATTTTTAGGTTTCTAAAAAAAAACACCCCACCCTGCTTTCTGGTGTGTAGAGTGTCTGCAGCAGTCTGTGAGCTGATGAAGTTGGACGTGTGGGTACTTGACTAATCCGAAAAGTCACGCCAGATATGATCTAAGCTGGAAATCCAAAAGTAGTGCTTACCTCCCCTTATCTGTATATTCTGCAGAAGATTATAGTGATACCTTTCCTGTAGTGGTGATTTAAAAGTCATTGAAAGTCACTATACTGCATTGTGGTTTATTTGGAGAGTTTATTGCATCTTTACAGGGATCTCAGTAAGATTTAATGAAAGCTCCATCTTTGTAGATTGACCTGGTTTTTTAAAATCAGTTTTTTGACTTCTGGTATAAAATACCATATAAAGCAGCCAACTACTTCCATTATAAAAATTCATCATTACAGAGATACATGCTTCATTAGAGCTTTTTTATTATAATACTATATATTATAAATCTCTAGCTGCTCACCCAGAATTTAGAATGCTTCATAGAACTTGTGCTGTTGTTGTGCTACCAAACTCTTACTGTTTTGAGGGTTTGTTTCCATTTCATATTTCATTTGAAACGGAGAGCCACATTTCTAATAAGAAATTTCAATGTCAAAGCAAACATTTTAAAAGCAAAGAAATCCCACATCTTAGTAATGTACGTAATAGGCCATTTTCCAAATCACCCAGGCAAAAATAAGTGACCTTAGGTTGTCCTTTTTTCACAGCAGCATATATTGTTGAAGCTCCATCTCTGAGGGCATTTTGGTTAAGTTCTCTTCAATCTGATTGTATCACAAGATCACAGCCACTAACTTTGCCATATTTTTCCTCCATAAAAGTTTAAGACATCGTTAGCCCTCACTTGAACTTTGCTTGGAGCTGATCACAGTGAATTGGCACTCTTGTGAGAATAGCACATACATTGGTTAATTATGGAATAATAAAACTCAAAAAAGACAACTATTTTGAAAAACGGCTTGTTTTAGTGGCAGCTTCCCCTTAATGAAAGAAACAATACAAATTAAATTCTCCTAAGTGGTGCACACAATATATAGTAAAAGTAGTATGCTAGAAGAGTAGCATGGTGACTAGTCACTTCAAATATCTATAGTTAAGCTTTCAGGCAAATGAGTCGTATACATTTCTTCAAGCACATGCATTACATATTTTRGTCATCTATGATTGTATACACCATTGTAAACTCTCTGTAATTAAATTTAAAGACACTAAAAAGTGTGTAGTAAAGATATTTAATTCTAGAATTAGTGTCATCCATGTTTTCAGTAAAGGAAAATGATTGTAGTTTTCTCATCTTCTTGAAGACTGATGTTTTTCAGGATTTGATCCTTAAAGAAGAAATGTAAAGCAGGCTGATGAGAGACTCATATGTTGTTTCTTTAGACAAGAAATAAAGCAAAGAAAGTTCATGGGGATATGTGGATATATAATATGCCATTATGTAAGTAGGTGAGGGACATGAAAAAATACAGTTTACCCRGTTGCTTCCTTTCACTGTCCTTACTTCAAAACAATCAAGATGTTTTATATTTGAAGGTCAAGTGGGAGTTCTTCATAAAAGGGAAAATTATGAGGAACCTCCATTTTGCTACATTTTAGAAAAATGGAAACCTTACTTAAGATTCCAACAAGCCTTTACTCAGAAACTCTGCTTTAGCACCCTTGTATTTTGAAAAAGGTTTGCAGCAGGAATAGATTTCTACTAAAAGTAGTGAACCATGGGGGCTGTGCAAAGTCTGAAGATAATTAACAATGCTCTTCAAAGAGATCAGGTACTACAAGCTCCTTAAATTTTGAATTGTGTCCATGGATTTTGCCAAGGTGTGCTGTCCATCCAAACGTTTTCTAACATATGTAGTTGAAAGCATGGCTTTTTGTTGCACTGGATGAACATAGATTTTATTTAGTAAAAAGTATTATAATAAGTAATATTAGTAATGAATGGGACTGCAATTTTCAATGCCTACTTTTACTCATTGATTCTAAGATTACAGGTTGAATCTTCACTCTTAGGTGCAGTTGAGGGGATTAATCTGAAAAAAATGTATTTATGTAGAATGAGACCAACCTGGTTACTGAGACTTTTAAGCAAAGCAAAGGAAAAGATACTTTGAGGTACTGATTTGTGTCATGCTAAAGTAGCCATCCAAAAAGATGTAGAGAACTTATTTCTATCTAATTAAATTGACACTATTCAAAAAAAAAAAAAAATGTAGGTTTGATCTTCTGTCAGTTAGAGAAGTAAACAAAACTGGAATGAGATGTTTTCACTATTAATTCTAATTGATTTTTCAATAGTTGAGAATCTTTTCCAGCTGATGTATAGTAAAATAACAGTTAAGAAAAAATATTTGTTTATAAACTGTGCAGAAGAAAGAATGGGCTTAACTTACATTCCTCTTGTTTGAGGATTTTTTATCTATCCTTTCCCTTGGTTACATACCATGCATTTTAGTATACAACTTCAATGTGGATTTTCATATGCAACCTTATAATTAATATTGAGATAGATCAGAAGTATAGGAAGTTTTTTGTCCAAACTGTTTTCCAACGTAAATTTTTGCGGAAATAAAAATAGAGTTTTCCAAATTTATATCCTGTTATTACAGAAGTGACTGTAAGTTCCAGATTAAAATTTGCAGTTCTGCATTACTGAGTATGAATCAGTGTACTCTAAATATGCCCATGTTGAATGAAAATTGTAGTTACAGCCAGAGACATTTGCGTCTGTCCATATAGTTTATATCAGAAGTGCAAGCTATAGCCAGGGTGGAGTCCTCACCCTTTTGGACAGTGTACTTCAAGGCCTACAGAGTGGTGAAGAAGTTTCATATTAGTGACAAATGCCTGAACAGACCCACGTAGCACATCTTCAGATAATGTACTGTTGAAGAGCATCATAGAAGATTTTACACTTGGAGCTGAACATCACCAGTTCATGTGATGTTCTTCAAGGGAAGAGTTTGCTAGTCCAGAATCCAAGTGTGGTGCCAGTAAGCTGGGAATTTACATTCACACTTTCTGAATCGAGCTTCAGGAGCATATTTGCCCCATCCCTCGCTCTGTGCTGTCATGCTGCTTTGAGAGTTGTTTTCAAAACTTCTAGAATCTCTTGTTGCCATATAAATACAGAACTGCAGACATTCCCCGGGTCACTGTTGGACCAGGATAAGCTATCTCCCAAAGTAGGGCTGGAGCTGAAACTGATTCTGCAACATGTTAGATGGTTCGTTGGGATTTTTGTGCCTCCTCTCTGATATCTTAACCCTACACATGACTTTATGGCTTAAATGGTGTGCAAAACTTCTCTTACCTCTATGAATTTCACCATAAGATAGAATTGCTCAGGAGACACTATCACTATTTTATGTGTATTTCAGAGTGTTGTTATTGTTTTCTCTAATATGGGATATCTAGTGGAATTCTTGTTTTATACTGTCAGGTTGTTAGACTTCTGAAATTAATTCTAATTTATGAAAGTACTGGAAAGCTGATTTCAGTTTTTGAAGTTAACAAAAAAACTAATAAATGAACAGATTTCTAAACATATTATTATGTTATTATAAATTTAGAACTACAAGATTTGTAGTTCTGAAAGGCTTTTGCTTTTTTGCAGAATAGAGGAAAACGAAAATATGTCTGTCAGCCTTCAAGCTTGTTTCTAAAGGTTAGAAAATGCAGTAGGATGCTCTAGAGAGCCCAGAAATCTGAGTTTTTAAAGGGAAAGGGAAGAAAAAAAGGTCTATTAGTCTGAAAATTGGACCTCAAGGGATATAGAATATGTGTCAGGAGACACCTTTTTTAATACTTTGTTGCTCAAAAAGACAGCTGATATTTTAAACTAGCTTGGCTCCTCATTACAGTGTGTTAGAGAGTATATTTGTTTTCTGCAAGAGTAAAAAAAAAAGTCTAAACACTGTCTTTTGTAGCATGATTAACAGCTATTTTTTTATTTCTCTATAATGTTAATTACTAGGACATGCATAAAAATTGTACCTCTAAGGATCTGATTCTAAACTCATTGAAGTCAAAGAGATACTTTCATCATTTTTCAATTAGTTTTCAGTCAGGCTGTAGATCACCATCCAAACAAAAAATAATACGACAGTTGTGCCTAAAGATAACTCTTCTCTCTTGGCTTTTCTTGGCCTATTGTGAAATAATTTGAGGGTTTTTTCTCCAATTCCTGACAAAGATAAATTATCATGATTAATACAACTGGCATCCTGTTCAGTAGGGAAAGGATAAGAGTCTAGCAAGTCATTTTCATTTGCGTTTATATGTTGAGTATTAGAAGTATGAACTTTTCACTAGGGCTGCATTTCTTCAGCAGTTGTTTGTTTTTTTTTTTTTTGTATTTCTGAGTCTGACCTATCTTATGAGTATAAATTACTTATTCCATCAACATTGGCCTTACCTGACCTACTTTTTTTATCCAGATCAATGTCTCATTTTGTGTTTTCTTTYGACGAGTATGTGCAGCTCAGAGACCCTGCTGTGTTGGGTCCTCTGCAAACACACCATGGGTATGGAAAGGCTGTTTACAGTTGTGTGCTGTCCACAGAGTGGACATGGGAAAATCCTGCTGAGCTGGAAAGTGTAAAAACTCCTTAAACTCTCATGTGTGCCCAGCCAGCATAAAAATGCCTAACTAGATGTGGGCTGGATTTAATACGGCCCTAGATCAACAGGTTGAGGGAAGTGATCATTCCTCTTTAATTAACACCCGTGGGACCACATCTGGAGTTATGTGTCTGGTTTGGGCTGCCCAGTGTGTAGGGAAGAAGTGGAGGGAGTCCAGTGAAGTGCCACCAAGGTGGTCAGAGGCAGGAGAGCACTTGATAAATGAGGAGGGGCTGAGAGCTCAGCCTGGAGAGAGCTCAGAAGACACCTGATTGCTCTCTACAGCCACAAGATGGGAAACTGTTTGGAAGACAGAGCCAGACTCTTCTCAAAGGTTCACAGCAGAAGTATGAGAGACAACAGACACATGCTGCAGGAAAGGGAATTCTGATGAAGTATTAGGATAAAAAACATGCATGATGAACATAACAAAACATTGGAACAGGCTGTCCAGAGATGTTTTGGACTCTCCGTCCTTAGAGATATTCATCACAAAACTGGATAGGGCCTTGTGTGACCTGATGTGACTCTGAATTTGGCCAGATTTGAGCAGTACCTGGGCAAAATGATCTGCAAAGGTCCCTTCCAAGACAAATTATTCTGTAATTATATATAAATGCTATTCTCCAATAACAAGATTCAGTGCTCTATACCGTGTCAACGAAACATGTTTTAAGCTAAGTAAAACATGGCTTTATTCTCTGCTTTGTATCCCTTCCACCTCAGCTGTGATTTGCTTTAAAGGCTGGAAAAGTCCTGTGAAAATTGGGAAATTTTTTTTTAGTCCTAAATAGTTGTGAGGATCTGTTAAGACAGTTACACGAGTTTTAGGGGACTTCATTTTAGTACCAGTACTGATACACGTTATTAAAAGTAGTAATAAGAAAAGCTAAGAGTGGCTTTGGTTTTATTCAGAAATTGTGGGAAATATAAAAGCAGCTTGTTTCTAAATAATGCTGCAACGTGTAAAATTCTAATCTAGTTGTAATCATAAAATGCAAATTAAAACTAGGGGGAACAATTGTATATTTGCTCATTTAATGTGTGAGGAGATGGAGCTCTTCTTAAAGAAATAAGTTTTCTTCTGTAAGAAAATAAAAACATCAAATCCCAGCAGACCTTCCTAATGAAGATGATCTTGAAACACAGTTCTTTTATGTGGAAAAGAAAATGACCCCAGAATTTTAACTAAAAATATATGTGATCTTGAAATGTGCCCTATTGTTTTCTCAGTGTGCCAAGGGTACTCTGATACTTCCATAAAGACATCTTAATAATGATATAGATTCAGGGATTTGCTAGCAGATGGACAATTCCCTCTTGAGGCAGAGCAGCCAGCAGTGCCATTATCATCCTTTTTCATGAGGGGATTGTTTAAGAAAATGTCACTAGCTTTTTTAAACCGTGGTATAAGCTTTATAATAAGTAGTTTATAGAACTTAGCTCCACTGCAGTAAGCTGAATTCTTGGAATTCCTTTTTCTCTTCTCCCAGTAGAATACTATAATAATTTTTTTGCGCTTAGAGAAGCTCTTGTATAGAGTTCTCTGTTGATTTACATGTATATATTGTTTTATAACACTCAGGTTAAGTAATGAAAGCCACTCAAATAAGTACTTTACTCAAATGTAAGGAAACAAACATCTTAACTCACTCCAGTGCAATATTTAAACTTTATGCTATGTAGAGCTGCTTACAAGTAAAAGGGAAAGTTTATAAAAACATTGTAAGAGAGGCATAAAGGTATATTTTTATTCAGGGGGACAGGGTTCTTGAAAAATTTTCTCTATTCTCTAATCGTTATACACATTTATTTTTTTGTGTGACCCACCACTCAGCATGTGCTGCCACTAAATTTAAGGTGAATAAACAGTAAGTTCCTTTGGTTCTGGGAAGGGAGAGAAGTAAAGGAAGATAGAACTGTGTGTCTTGAGAAGCTGGTACTATGTAGGGGATTCAGGAGACAGGAACACTGTGTTCAGAATTTATCTGATCTTCACTCCCTTGCCCCGCCTTCATTACCCTTGTGGAACATGGTCTGTTTTCTGCTGCCTGGAGTCAGCTTTGGCTCAGCTCTTCTTCAGCATAGTCTCCTTTGGTTTCTACTAAATTGAATTTTGTATGCAAAAGATAAGGACAAAATGTCTGATTTTGCCCAACACCTCTAACAGCTGATGTCGTTTCTTAATGATGAACATGTTGAAGAATCTTTAGATTCTAGCGCTTCAAGACTCTCTTTTCAGTAGCTGGGGATGCTTGTGGGATAGGGTTGTCTGTTTATTTTGTTGTTTTATACAGAACCTATAGAAATAGAATTTTTTTTTGTTTTATCTCCTTCATTACTGCAAAAACAAAATCTCAAGAATTCATATTAGAAGACAGCAAATTTACAATAAATAGAATATTAATTTTTTAGGTTACTGCTGCAATGAAATCGTGGTAAATGGCTGAATGCATATGGAGCTTAAAATATGAAAGTACTCCTACTAAAAACAATAAGACTATGTTTTCCTCGAGAAACAGACATTAAAGTATTGTTCTGATTCGAACCAGAGAATTCAGCTCTTCATGCAATCAAGTGCTGAAGGAGTACTTAATTGAAAGAAAACTGGTTTTGTAGTAAGTGTGGGCCATTTCACATTACTCTGGCCTCTCATCTGTCTCTGTTGCTAGCTGATACAATAAGCAAGGTAACAAATCAATTCCCAGAACTGTGTTCTGCTGCTTTTGTGGACTATTGCACTTATTGTGGTAAAAGATCAATTTAACTAATCACCGTGGCACTCCTAATGTTCAGGTGCTTCCTGCTTATATGAAAGACTTTGTGCAGCCAAATATGAGATTCATACATGAGATTTAGTCACTTCAGCCATTTTCCAACTTCCTTTTGCCTGCTTCTGGATTTGTCAAATTCTCCAGAGGAATTGTTAAATATGAAATTCACACTGGGTTCATGCAGTTCAATATTGCAACTACATACTCTGCTCAAGAAAAGTTTTCCTGTCAGACACTAATATGTAACTCAGTCACTGCAGTTGTGTGCTGCTCATAGAAATACAGAAAAATAAAAGGTAACGTCTGTCCCTGTTTTTCTTGTGGGATTATTGTAAAACGTCCGATCACAAATAGTAGATGAAAGGTAGGAATACAATTTATGGTAACAAAATATGAACTAAACAGATCCACCAAAGAAGAAAAAGTATATAATGTCTACTGTTAATTGTTGTGTGCTTAAATAACTAGGCAAGGTGTAACTATTCCAAATTTGCAGTGCTAATTTGTTCATATCTACTGATATTAAACATTTTGCTAACGTCAAATCTTAAAAATAGATTACAAATTTGTAATAAATGCTCTTTGAACCAGACTATTAAAGTGCAATGATAATGTTGGGTAGATTTTCTTTAAAAAAAAGAATCTGTTGAAGTGGAAATTAGGTAATGGAGTCAACACTGGAAAAATGCTGGAAAGCAAGAGAATTGAGAGTTGTAATTGTTCAGCATCTCACGCATCTGGCCTTGCTTGTTGATAACAGGAATGTGAAGATTGCTTAAGAAAAAATAAAGATTAATTAAAAAACCCTAGTCTAGAACTAGCAAAATATCAAAGTAGAACAATCAGAATAATTTAAATAATTCTAACTTATTTCTAGACATTGGGGTTTTTTCTCTATAAGCATAAAAAGTTAAAAAATTTTTAAAGGTTTTGTAGTTGTGTTTATACACAGTCTGATTTATTATTGAAGAGATGTGGATTGCCTAAAATTCAAGTATTCTAACTTGATTGGCAATGTGGCCAAGACTCATCTTGCTTATCTCCTAATTCAGTAGAATTAAAATGGCAAATCTGTGGTTTAATCTACCTGGTTCTGAAGTAGAAGCTGCAATAGGTGAGGGGAATTGCTTCCTGGAATGGCTTCTTTTTCTCAATACACAGTGATCAGCTCAGGTTTAGACACCAACTCCATTTGATCTTACTCATCTTCAGTCCTCTGGTGGAACAGTTTTCTGCTGAAAAACAGAACAGAGCCAGGACGTTCCACTGGGAATGAAGCAACTCTGTGATTGTCCCCAGTTAGATTTCTGCACAACCCTGCAAACCAAGCAGTTTTTCTGTAACATGAAACAGCCAATACCTACCATTTGTTAGCACAAATAAGGCTCTGGATATCCAGACCAAAGGCAGTGATTTTACTCCTTTGGGACACAGAAAAACTCCCTGATTTCTCTCTCTTTCCTCTGTCCGTCTCTTTTGTCACCCCTGAATGCCACAGTTTCAAGTTTTAGTTTAATTTGGGTTTTGCAGTAAAAAAACCTGAACCCAAGCCCACAGCCGCCCAAAAACCCATAGAAAAGTAATATTAGCAGTAGTAAAGTGAAAAACTGTATTTTCATTCTCAAAGTGACTCCTTTTTGATGTTTTAACAGAACAGCTTGACATTTTGCTTCTCTGGGAAAAAAAAAAAAAGGAAAGATCAGCAGTTGTTTCTAATTAGAGACCAGTTTTAATATTTTGGACAAAATGGTTCTGATGTAACTCAAAGATCCTGTTTTATTTCACTTTCCTGTTCAGAGAAATGTCTGTTTTTTGAACAAAAATCAAGGAAGTTAAAATAAAATAAACAGAAGGAGAATTTAAGCATTTTCCTCTTTGTGGGAAGAATGATGTTTTTTGGGCTATCATGAGTTACCAGAGATGTCTCACTGCGTATGCCACTGAATCTTTTATTCAAACAGACAGTTTTGAAGGTGGCATGATGTGGGATGAAATCTCAGGGTAAATGTCCAACCTTTGGACATATATTCAACCATTTTCCTTTCCACTATCTAATCAGTGTCTCTTAAATTCCTACTGTGCATTGTGATCAGCACTGCTAACATTTTTAAATGTTATTATAAATCCTTCTACTCCTTCATATGTTCATTGTGCCCCTATGCCATAATATTACTGTGATGTGGCACATTCCTATAATGTGATTCAGCTGTGGGATTCAACTCTGACAAAATGGTTGTATTTTGCAAAGAAATGATGATACATCAGAACACATAAAAATTATTAGCTTGTTTGCTGGTAGGGTGATTTTGGGTGGGGCTTCCCCTCCACCTGGACCTGTCGTTAAGGCCCATGATAAAGAAGAAGAACACAGGTGCTGGGGAACCAAATTATATCTGTGGTTACTAGATGACAACTGTGAAAGCTTAGCATCAAAGTGCTGTGAGTCAGTTAATAAAATCAACTGGCTCACCATTTGCATTTTGCATTCCTTGACTAATTTACAGGCAAAAAAATTCATAAATTCACTATTGATTTACTAAATAGGATTTCCTATGCAGTTTTGTACAAGTCAGGGGGAAGTTCTTTGGAAGCAGCAGAATCTGAATTGGGGATGAGCACAGCCAAGTGKCCCTTCTGGGCAGTGACTGCAACATGTGTATTGGGCCTGATGTAATGAGCTCAAAAATAGCACTTCTGGTAACCTGTAGTAACTGTTCCAGAGCTAAACACACCTGCAAAAATAATCCACAACAGATATTGTAGATATCTAGATTGATTTAGAGACAGAAGCATTTACAGAAAAAGAACTAGTGGTGTTTTTGTGCATTTAAATTATAGTACTGATAAGKTGAATGTGGATGGAAAAACTTGCATATTTATGAGTAATTTCAATCAGGACTTAGATCATTGTTCTGAGCTGAGGAAAAAAGGTGAAATATCTCTGGTCTTATGATTATGGTTAAGAGAAGACACGAAAGATGGATGAAATGTAGGTGGAGAGTAAAGGGTAGGAAAAACTGTAATTGTTGAATTGGAAGTTTGCAAGACGGTTTGTCTTCTTGAAGACATAGTTGTATAAGGGTCTGTATTGATGAAGTGCAAAAATTCAGTGAAGTAGAAAGATTTGTAACGTAAAAATGCTCTTGTTTTTTATCGAGATTAGAATATGCATATTTCATGTCACCATGTTTCCCGTCACCATATTTCCCTTCGCCATTTCCTCCTCTTCCTGCTAGACTGCAGAAGTCAAAACATCACTTGCCTTCTGACAAGGATATCTAACAAGTATCTTTCTTTGAAACTTTCTAGCTATATATGCTGAGATTAAGGAAGACCTTGCATATTGWAACTTCTATTCAGTCATGTTAGTTCATTTTGTATATTAGTCCTATGTTTTTATTAAATTATTTTCCAATATTTCTTGCCAAGGTGAGATTAATCTATTTTGGTTAATTCTGAGGATTTTTGTATTAATTTAATAATTTTTTRTGTCTCTAGTAATTAGAATGATTTATACATGAACCAGAATTGTGAGTGAAATCTAAGGGAACTGTGCACGTGACTTTTAATTTCCTTGTGTGCTCATTACCCAATTCCTTTGAAATTCTTTCATTAGCCAATCTTAAAATCACAAATCTTAATTAAAATAACAGGATGGCCTTTGGAGACCTCTTAGCAAAGAAAATAAAGCATATTTTTTTTCTTATGAGAAACTTTTTTCACTCTAGGGTTCACAGGAAATGTGTTCTCTTGACTTCATGTTTCTTTGTCAGCCCATTTCTRAAGTCCATGGGCTATATGGTTATTGTTAGGATTTGCTGTAGGGTTGCTCTTCAGATATTCTATTTAACAATATATAGGATAAATGATTCTTCCGCCTGTTTTGAATGATGGGTAAATCACCATTTAGATTATCATTTTCAACTTTCTTTCCTTCTACTGCCTTTGCATAATGAGACTTTTTCCCTGTAATTATCATTTCCAGCACAAAAACCATATAAATAGCAGATTATTTTTTTAGTACTATCTCAGAAAGAAAAGAATGAACAGCAGGACTCATTTTCAGTCCCTGTACATCAAAAGAATCGTAATGGATTATYAAAAGTAATGCGAAAACAAGCACTTTTTCACAATATTCAACAGAAAATGATGATCTTTTCCTTGTAGTGCTTTGCTACGGATTCTTCTCCTTGGAGACATTCTGACTTCAATCTGCCTCTGCAGTTTTTTTTTTCCTTTCTTTTCCAAATTTATTTGAATTTGCTCGGTGAGGGATGCACTGTGAAGAAGGTGACACGGCATAGAGGATGCCAGTCCCTGTAAGGGTTGACCATGGCAAACTGTTCCTGGGCAGCACCCTGCTRCCACTATTCTGTTTGCTCATATTCTAGTACTCTGGGTAGGGAAAGAAAAAGAAAAAAATCTTAACTGGGAAGAGGTTCATTGAAATCATTCAGAAATAACTGCTAAGCAGCACAGAGGATAAATGTTAAAACTAGTTTTTTGTTCTAATTTTATGGTCTGCACTGAAGTAAAGTAAGCTCAGGTAGTAAAAGATAGAAATAACTATACAGCATTTTTTCAGAACACTTTAATTTTATTATGTTTGATGAGAACTTTCTTTTTTAGAGCTTTTAGATAAAATTAAATGTCCACATCAAGGTGGAAGGATAGTTTTCATGAGAAATTCGCTGAGAAATGTGAGATTTAACAGATACAGCCACAATTCTGTCTGCCCCATTGCCAGTCATCTAGGAAAATACATTCTATTTCTGAAATACTCTGGTGTACTTTTCAATATTTTATAGTATCCAGTTCTCTCTCTCAATTGAATTATTCCATTGGTCTTAAATATCCTTTAAAAATGAGTACATCTGTGTATGTCAGTCCATTTGTGTTTTGATGAGGAYATCTGGGATCCATGTGGAGAGTGATTCAGGTTAAAACCAAGAACTTTTTCAGTACAGTAATTCTTAATGTTTAAACTTCACTTTCTTAATTTGGTGTGGTGTAATGCAAACTGCTCCATCACTTGAAAAGAATGACACCTAAAAAAATCCCAAAACATTATTTAAAATTAAGATCTCCATAATAGAAATCTGGTTAAATTTACATTCCYGTGGGAGAGAGGAGAGTAACATTTTGAAGCATATTAACTGAATTTCATTTTGCAAGCCAGAGAAAACTCAGTGCTTTGGAATTGTCTGTGAAAATGTAGATGGGTTTTTTTGCTTTGTTTTGTTATTTTAATAAGGGAAGGGAAGAAACAAGACTGTGTGTGTACAGGATTTTACAGGAAAAGGAGAGGGAAGAAAAAGGTGTTCCCAGATATTTTTGGTCCACTTTTACAGATTGTATGTTGCTGGCTATAATATGTACAAAAAGGAAACAAAGTGTATTCAGCAGAACATACTTGAGATTTTGATGGTTTATATACTCACTGCCTCTGAAAAATTAGGATTATAATGTCTGATAAATCATAAATCTAAGTTCATCACCCAAATGCAGAGATTTTTGTTAACCTTTCCATCCTTTCTGCAGTATTCTCATTTAGCATTATACCTGTCAGTTTTGRTAACCCATATACTATGGAGACTTTTTACATAAGTTCTTAAGGAAGAAGCTTGTAAACTGTGCAGGGCAGAGATCCCATCTTCATATCTCTTTAAATATTATTCGGACACTGTAGTGTCTCTTTTGAAAAACCCCAACAAACCAACAAACCTAACATGCATTAATTGTTCTGATCATATTTTAGCTACAGAGTAATGACAAAATCATTTGTAATTCTTATTCTTAGACACAAAATTGGGGAAGATCATAGCAAAAATGATTGTATGTTTCTTGCTACTGAAATGTTAGATGTGTTATCTCAGATTTCCAAACCATTTGGCCATCAAAGAGCAGACTGTTATCTGTTTTGACATTAATCTACTTGCAACAGCTACTTCGGTGCACAGTTTCAAAATGACAACAAACATCCACTATGCATCATAATTATGTCCCTTTCAGGAATAAGAACTGCAGAAAGATTCCTTGAACCTAGGAAAGTGTCCTTGCAGCTGTAGGAACTAAAAATAGCCTATTTAAAACTGTGGTTATAAGGTATGTTTCCCAAGGTATTGCGTGGGCTTCACAATATGTTTTTAGGGCAGATAAAATGCGGAATCATATGTATGCATAATATGCAGGGAACTTTCAGTGTAAATTCAATCAAGAATGAAATGCTATTACGTGCAAACACCTCCTGGGCTTGTGCAGAGGTAATGGAGCATATGAAATAGATAAAGTGACAGCCAAGAGAGGAAGAAGATATGTGACTTTCCCTACAACTTTGTTTAATAAAGCTTTCAACATACATTGTGGATATAATGTGTTGTTTTGTCTCCATCCAAATCATCTTAGTTTTTATTCCATGCATTTTGTAGGCTGTAATTTGGTGATAATGGCTTCTTTGTACAGTTCAGGAGTGATAAACAGGAATAACAAATCTGTTAATAAGAGGATATGCATGTCCTTCCCAATACAGACATCTTTATTTGAGTAGGTCAGGAAGAAACTCAAATTTTGCTTGTAAGAAACGTCACTAAGTGTGCAGTATTGAATGTTTAGGGAGAATAAATATGAGAAGGCCGATTTAAAACCAGTCTGTGTAAGAGCCAGGTGAAAAGACTTACCTATTTTCACTGTTTCCTTAGTTGTTACATGCTTATTACCTGTTTGAAGCATGCTCTATGAAATCTGTACTTCTTGAAGTTTGTCTTGTCCATTATCAGTGGTTTTGATTCAGTGGCTTTGATCTATGTTGTAAACTTCCAAGCTGCACTGGCTGAGTGAGGAGCAGATTTGTATTGCTCTTCCTGAGCAGGGCTGCAACTGCAGCACGATTGGAGGAATCAGGATGTGGTCTCCTTTCCCTCTTGCTTCAGTTGGGATCAATCTGTTCAGACACAGAGAAGTTATGCCCTTTTACTCCCTAAAGGGAGATGCAGATGAACCATTCATGTTGCCTCAACCTTGTCAATGTTTTCAGACTTTCTTATTTCAATGGAAATTTGTCATGTCTAGATAATTGGAATATGATGCAGTCATGGAAAGCATTTGAATATGTATTGTGTTTACTATTTTTTTTTTTAATTCCTTGATTTATCTAAAAGTCAACAAGTGTTTGGAGACTCTTCTTAGCAGCAGCTAGAAAATATGTATTAGTAATATAAATAATATATTATGCCAGCATAGTAACAAATCAAACTCTTCCTGTTTACTACTGAAAGAAGATCTATTTATAACACTACAGATTTCCCTATAATTTAGAAAAAAAAGAGACACATCTTGAGTAGGATTTGGCATGAATTTGAATGAGGACAACATTGCTCTTAACAAATATTTTGGGTCTCACATAACTCTATTTGCAATAGAWCTTTTGGAGTCTTGGGATAGAGAATTTGTATTTTGTAGAACTTTAACAAATACAAGATTAAATAGGTTTTAAATGGGACTAAAAGAGAGTCTTATCACACTTGACAGCATAAGAAATGCTTTATTGGGTTAAACCAGCATTCTTCTGTCTAACCCAGGAAAGTGTCTCTGGTGGTGACATTAGGACAGATTGAACAGGGAGAATGTTCCAGCCTGATGCCTTTGGCTGACTATTCCCCTTATACTGCCTCACCTCTAGCATCCACAGCTGTTGGATTTGGGACATCAGAAGTCCTTCTAGCATCTATTTTTCAGCCTATTTTCATGAAGTTGTCTAAACCCCCTCTGAAGCTGAAGCTGCTGATTCTTTTGGCTCTCAGTCTCCTGTGGCAGCAAGCTCTAGATACTCACTACTTGCTATGAAAATAACTATTTTTTTATCCATTCCAAAACACCTCCTACTACAATAATGCAACATATTCTTGCCCACTCTCTTTTGTCTTCAAACCAAACACACATTCAAGAGTGACATTTTCTTTTTATGTAAGGTTGCCAAGTTTCCTAAAACTCTTTCCTGAAGAACTTTATAAAAGAGACTTTATTTATGTATGTATCCTACCTGAATGAAATCATGCTTCTCTGCATGCTTGTTGACTTCTTTAACGAAGCCCAGGACTTCCTTTAACAAAAAGCTACAGCAGCTATGGGAGACCAGTTTCTGAATCCTGGTGCTGGAGCTGTAGGGTTGAAGCTGCTCTCTATGGCCATATTTCCTGCCATCACAGCCTCTCCAACCTCCCTCCTCACAGGCAGCTTGTGATACTCCTGATTATGGACCCATCTTATCCTTCAGACCTGGAACATAATTTCTGGGTT
This sequence comes from Amblyornis subalaris, assembly GCA_018881555.1. NCBI lineage: Eukaryota > Metazoa > Chordata > Aves > Passeriformes > Ptilonorhynchidae > Amblyornis > Amblyornis subalaris. The sequence continues at coordinate 2,220,303 of JACAXG010000053.1, read as the reverse complement.
AAATTTCAGATTAAGTAATCAATCTGGTYTTATTTTAAAGTAATTTTTGGTATATAATAGGATCCCAACACCAGCACAGCCTTTCTTTCCTGTATTATTTACATCTGTATATTACAGTGCACACTTTACTATTAGTCTGTCACCAAACTTCTGAGAAACTTGATATGTCAGTTAAAGTAAAACAAGCTCTTTATTTCTTAGCTAAGAAATTGAGGCCAGCATTTTTAATAGAATTAAAAATAGAGAAAATTAAGTGCCAAGCTGCCATTTTGCACTGTCATTCCATTAAAAATATCATACTACAAAGAAACTACAATGACAACGAGAGGCCAATTTTAATATCTAAGCTAACTTTGAGGAAGAAATAATTTAGTAATTGTTCTTATTATAGGCAGTCAGTYTGCAGGTACTGTTTCCCATCCTTCCTGTTCTGTCTTTCTTCATTGTTATCAAGTAATCAAAATAGAAGTTGAAAGAGTATTAGCTCTAAGAAATGCACGTGATCATGTTTTTATTCAAACCAACATTAAAAGTTCTGTGAAAAATGATGCTATAAATTAGCATAGGGCTCTGTCTTTTTCTCTCTGCTATTTTTTTATACTTATTTTTTTCTCAAAGGAATAGTAAGTATAATAAATAGGTCTTGAAGGAGATTTGAAAGTCTGTGCAGTCCAGATTTTTGCATCAGGCAAGATTAATTAGACTTAAATAATTTCTGACCAATTTCTGTCTAACCTGCTCTTTAAGATTTTTGGTTTTCTGTAGCTTTTCAGAATTTTTCCCCACCACTTCGCAATCCTTGCCATTCAAAAGATGTTTGTCTCCAACCTTAACATCCCCTGCTGCAATTTAAGCTAATTATGTCATCACAGTGAGAATTGAGAACAGTTTACTGTCTCTCAGCAATAACCTCATATATTTGAAGTGTGGTACTTCAGCTCAATCTTCTCTAGACTAAACAAATTCTGCTTTTTAAAATCTCTGTCCTTGTTTCTAGACTTGTGACCATCTGTCCAGTCATTTACAACCCATTCCAATGTTAATCCAGCTTTTTCAGCTAGTTATTTTAATGCTTTGCTCTTACTGAATTCTCAGGTTTTTTTGAGACTACTTTGTATTGTGTTGGTCTTCTCAAGTTCTTCCTGCCGGTTGGGTTTTGCATCATTGTGCATATAAAAAACCTACCTTCTATTCCATCAAAAATAATAGTGATTCATATTAGACATAGGATAAATCTGGATGCAGCTTCACTTGAAGCTTCACTACAGCCTTCCCATGTAGTATATTCAACCTATGTTTCTTCCATCAATTTAATTTCAATTTACATCAAAATTCCCTGCTTCTGGTAACATCACATGGACAGTATTGGAAGCCTTTCTATGGGCATCAGGCACAACTTGTACCTGTTGTTCACTATTGGTAAACCTTACAGCTCTGGATGAAGGAAAATGCAGTTGCCTCTTAGTATTTACTGTTGATAAATGGTTGGCTTATTACTTATCACTAATTTTCCTTCTCAAAAGTTGTTTAATCATATGTTCTAAAAATGGGCTCGGAATAATTCACCTAAAATTTCCTGGGTAGTTTTCTATGCCTGTTTCAAAAGTGAGATATATTCATCCATTGCAGGTTCTTAAATGTAACTACTAATGCCCATGAGATTGCTTGAGCAAGTTCCTGAGTATTATAGCTGAAATTCATGAGCTGTCACATCGGAATTCATATTGAGCTAGATAAGAACGATGTCACACCAATAACAAAGTTACCGTTGCTTGTTTATTGTCTTTCACACAGAGACCTTGTGCCTTGAAGCTGTTAACATAGGGATTAGTGCTGGAACAAACCTTTTTTCAGACTATCACTTCAAAAGTTTCAGTGACTGTCTTATTTTGTTTGGGTAAAACTGTTGTGACAAAATAAGTTTACAAACTTTATGGCATCTGCAAAAATAATCTCCATCTTGTATAACATTGCAGAAGAGAAATGAGCTATAGGTTTGAAACTGTTTTTTCCATAAGGGGATAACAAACAGTGTGGATAATGGTACAAAAAGATATTTAGACTCTCTGTGATGGGTTGTCTACTCTTTTATATTATTTGTGTGTGTGTATATACRTGTATATATATATGTATGTGTGTGTGTCTGCGAGCATGTGTGGATACATATCTACATTTCACATACTTTTTTTTTTTTCCCCTGGTAGAAGATGTAGAGGAGACCACCATCAAAATAAATCATCAGGTAGCTAGAAAGRTTGGTAACAGCAAGTTCTGAGCAATAGCCTGGCTAAATGATTTTGAGGTTGGAATAGAGAACAAGTATTTGAAAATATTCTTCCAGTAAGAATAGTAGGAAATACTTTCAAGAATAAATTATGGCCAGGTAGTACAGGTATCCTCAGGCTGCTCCATGAAATTGTTGCAAATGTGCGGTGCCTTTTTACATGGAATGTGCAACAATGGAGACTTGACTCTGACCTCTTTCTCACACACACACACACGCACACACACACACACACRCRCACACACACACACACACACASAGGTTGTAGTACTGCAATATGGTGGAAGTGCCTCGATTACAGATAGGCTCGCTGCAGCTGTTTTAAATGAGCTGAAGCTGGGGAGCAGAGGCAGGAGCAGGTAAGTGGTTCTGTATTCAGTCGGGTGAGACTCATCAGGTCTCATTAAGTCAGGCTGTTCCTGAACGGTGCTGTACCGCTGAGCTGGCCCCAGAAATTACACACCTGCGTTCACACCACGCTCTGGGTGCATTAGTTAAGTCTATGTGACCTAAGCTAGTTCTTTACTGAATCAGCTGTAGAGCCTCTTCCCCGTGTTGTATTTAGTCCAGAATTGAGGCTAAYTCATCCATAGGTAATTGAGGATTGGCTGCCTTTCTGGAGTGTGCATGTCAAATATCAGTTAGCTCCTCTCTTGCATATCACTGCTTTTCCTGTGCCCTCAGCCCCTCCCTCTCATGCCTCTACCCTGCTGTCCATTCTCATTCCTGTTCCCCACCCTTCACACACTTGTGTTTGTGCTCAGTCTGAACCATTCGCCTTCCTAAACAGGTGAGCTGGTGGATATGGTTCAGGAAGCAGTGTGTGTACTGCTGTCCAGAAACTACTGTTCGCTTTCCCAGGGAATGTGTGTCCATTTTTAGTGGTACACCAGAGTCAGGGCACCTAAGCTTTGGGTTAATGCTGCTGTGGCAGTTGCTGACTTTTTTTCCCTTTTTTTTTTTTTTTTTTTTTTTTTTCAATTCAATATGAGTAATGAGTATGCTCATGCTCTGTGACTTTTTAGGGTTTGGGGGATTGTTAATCTGTGGACAGAGATTCAATTTGGAGTTAATTCAATAAGCATGCCCTCAGCCAGAAATTCACTGCAATTGTGTGCAAGTATAGAAAACTCTCCTAATGTATCTTATGTGACTTTAGTTGTTTATGGTAGGGAGCATTCCTCCAAGASAGTAACTTGTATGATCTGATTTCCATATGCAATGTCTTATGCTGTGGAAGACAGTTTGAAACATTTTCCTTTGATCTACGGTGACATTAGAAAACGATAAAGCACCAAGCCTCCAGAGAACAACCTTGGCGTACATGGTGAATCTATTATAATTATTTGTTACCTCTTAATGCCTGCACATCTGCAGCAGTGAGTAATTAAAGTTTGAAAAGAAGCTAAAATTTTAAAACTGATTACGATCTTTGCAGTTTTTCAGAACTACGTTTGAGTTTGAGTTATTTTGGGATTTTTTTGAAGAAACATAGGGGTCATGTTCAAAGAAGTTAAAACATCCTTATGTACATATCAATCTACACCTGGAATACATTCTGACCACACATCGTCTCTATTACCACATTCTTAATAATGTCCTATAGCATTGCTATTGGTGTTGCACTTCTTTGAAATTCTCTCTCAATATCACCTAAATCAAAATGACAATGTGTAACTTCAGGCATCTGTGCACCAACAACTGGCATCCTCCATTCCTCACATACCCATCCTCAGTAAGGCAGCCCAGCCATTTTGCATTTCCATTGGCAGCTTGCTTCTGTTCCTTTTTCTTTTTCTGTACACCTGTCCTCTGACCTTTCTTGGCACAAGGCAGAGGCTGAGAGCAAAAGGAAGGTCATGGGGGTAAGTAGGTGTGGTGGCATCAGTGCCACTCCTGCACCAATTAGAAATGGTCAGCCAATGGCATCTCCATGGCCCTTAAGACCCTCCCTGAGGAAACAGCTGACACAGAGTATAAGGACATACTAAGGCACATCTAAACTTGTTGGGGTTTTTTTGCTTTTAACCAGAATATATTATGCTGTCATGGATAAATAAATTGATGTTACTTTTAGCTGGTTCATCAGCACTACAAGATAATGGCATCTATTCAGTCTTATGTGTAATAGCTCTCSTTTTTCTTAGTGCAGTTGTTTATTCTTGTTTCAGCCCATGTTTCTACAGAGTTCTTCAAATCCCTTAGACATGGCTACAGTTTACATCTTTGCATTTTCTAGTGCTTGAAATAAAGGTATTTAGAAGGATACTCTGGAGGGAAGAAGTAGAAGTAAAAGAAATGGTAGACTCCTAAACTGTTTTCTTTTGTTAATAATTAATAGCTGACCAAAAAAAAAAAGTTTGCCTTCAAATGTAGCTCTCAAGAAAAATAACTGTTACTTTTTTTGTCTGRTAGAAAAAGCCCCTGGAAAGAAGTGTGTCTGCATATGTGAATGTGATAATTTTCAAGTGAAAAGAAGAAATAAGGTCAAAAAGTTGAATAAGAAAAAAATTGCCAAGACAGATACGTTTTTCGGTGCCATAGACTGTAAAATACCTCCCAGTTTTGCAGGCTGGTATTTGCAAAAAAACAGTGACCTCAGTCTGGAGTCCTTCCAGGATTCAGCTCTTGAAGAACTGCTTGTCAMAATCTAGCATTTCCATAGGGAGATACAAATCATTAATTTTTAAAAATATAACACATTTGAGAGCTCTTGTTTCCACCTCCCAATATGGCCTTTCAGAAACTGACTTTGTTATGGTAACAGGGAGGGGGAGAGCAGGAGACAGGGTCYGGATGCATCATAACAGCCTCCCAGTTAATTTGGGTTCTCCACCCTGGAGAACTGACTGCACCAATCCTTAGYTAATCCTCTGTATGGTATGACATTTTGTTGCACCTTCCTAATTTAATGAGTAAAAAGTGAAAATATCACGTATCAGATAAGGCCAAATTTTCAGGTATCTTAAACTTATTATTCCAGAATTTTATATATCTCTCTGTATTACGCTTCATGTCAAATTATGTGTCAGTGCTAGTAATGTGGAAAATACCTTACTGACATTGGAAAAGTCACTATTCAGTGAAAACCTGAAAATAAGTTGGATTAGCTGATAAAGATGACTACTTTTTACTACTGAATTGTTAGCAGACGGTGCCATTAGCCCTTGGGTTTAGGAATTGAGGTCTGTGAATTAAAAAAAAAAAAAAAAAAAGCCTCTTCTGTTGAAAAGCAGCGCTAGAAAAATGGGTGATGTACAGTCATTCCATCTTCAGTTATTTTCCAGCCATGACTGGCATCATTATGGAACTGCATGTAGTGAGTTCATGAATGTGGTCAGAATTTTTTACACAAAGTGGCATGCAGCATAGTTTGTTGTTAAGGTAAGGCTCATCTTTTGYAGTACATGGGAGAGCAAGCACATGAGAACACTCTAGAAAAACCTGGAGACCAGTTTATTTCTTTCTGGAACTTTGGAAATACTTTGTCTATAAAATGTTCATATTTTACGAATGTAACAGGAACTACGTGTAAATAAAAATACACTGCAAGATACAGTTTTATACCTGTTTTCATTCCAATGTCTCAGGGAAAAGTTGAGTGGCTAAAACACAAGTTCTGTTGCTCTAAAGCAAAGGAATTTCAGCTATAAAATAGTTTTCAAGGMACAGAAAATCTTGTTTGTGGAAAAATGTCAGTATTTCAAAACTACAAAAGTAATAGAGAAGAACATTTTCATTTTGACTTTTAATGGTTTATTCTAGGTTTATTTTCATTTTGTCAGGAACATTTATTATATTTACAAGTTTGCTGTAATATTATCTCAAGAAATCCTCTTCCTCTGTTTCGACCAGATTGTGATGCTCAAGCTCATTTCCCCTCTGGCCTCAGTTACTCCTCTGTTACAGAAGAGAAATCAGAGGAAGGTCATTAATTTTAGAATTTTAATCATTGTTATTTGTTATTGCAAAGGCCCACTGTAAAATCAGTATCTATACCTACTTATATATAGCAGTGTGTGTATACATGAATACACATATAAAGCAAATTATTATTCCCTGCTTTTATTGTAGTAGTGTCAACCTACTTTACCAGTGATTCTTTCTTTTCTGCTTATATCRGATACATTTCTGAAACTGTCATTCAGATAATAAAACTATATTTTCTGAAAAAGGAAAATGCTAATTTTTCTTCCACTGWAATAGCATTGTGTGGCTCCTCTGCAAGCTACTAATCAATGTCTGTACCTTCTGCCCCAAGGAATGGTTACAGATGAAATACATTAAGTGTTCATAGTAAGACTTCTTCTTGTCTGAACAAGAAATAGCTCCAGTTTTATGCTTAGCTTTATGCTTAAACACTGCTCTCAGTCAGAAATTGATTAAATATATTTAAATTATATCTGTGTGAGAGAGGGGAACCAAGTAGGACTGATACTGATTTGAAAAAACAGGTGTTGAAAATTCATCTCAGATAAAYTGGCATTATAGGTGAGTTCTTTTTTTTTTCATTTTTCACAGATTCATAGATTTCAAGGTCAGAAAGGACAAGTATGTTTGTATACTATATATGAAACCCCTCCATGGAATTTTACATAGAGATTCCTCTTCCTACTCTTCAAAAATGTGTCTATTAAAAAAATTGTTATTTTTTGAATTAYGCAGTTCTTTTAATAGTCTCTTATATTCTTTAGTCATTTGCTCTGTATTTAAATGTACTGACTACTAAGAATTTGCATCTTTTCTGTTAAAAGTTTATTGTCTTCAATTTCCAGCCAAAATACCTTTTCATTGTTATTGTTTCCATAGTTAATAATTATTGTGTTATCAGAAAACTGTCTTCAGTGTCTTTTAGCGTGAGCGAATTTGCCCTCTGCAGCAAGATATATTTACAAAGGGGCAGCACCATAAAATGACAGAAAAGTCTAAAATGAGGCATAATTGTATAATGTAGGTGTGGCACGGCCTTGAACTCCTGCCCAGCTCTGCTGGTGCTCAGCTCTACAATAATGCTGTTTGCTGTGCTCCTTTGGTTCGGCTTTTGCCTTCCAACCTACTCTGCAGAAATTTAAAATCCAGTACCCATCTTCATGTAATCCCTCCTGTCCCTGCCTCTCATGAATATGTTCTTTAATCTGACAGGTGTTCTCCACCAGCATTTCAAAAGGTATTCACTGGAAATGCAGGGGTAGGAGGTGCTGCCTATTTCTGCTCCTTTATAWATTTTCTAGAGAATAAGGTATGCACCCAGTCAGTGAGACACCTGCTTTCAGTGTGTGCTCCTTTGACCAAAAAGGCCAAGGGTACCCTGAGGTGCCTTAGGAAGAGCAYTGCCAGCAGGTCAAGGGAGGTGATCCTGCCCCTCCGTTCAGCCCTGGTGAGGTGTATCTGGAGTGCTGGGTCCAGTTCTGCTCTCTTTAGTACAAGAGAGATACAGAGCTCCTGGAGCAGGTAAAGTGGGAGACAAGAAAGACACTCAAGGGATTGGAGCATCTCTCTGATGAGGAAAGGCTGAGGGAGCTATATATATATTTCCTTCCTTCCTTTGCTGTTAATGAAATATGCACATCAGAATTTTTCGGGTTTCTACCTTTACCTTCTGTATTATTGTTGACTGTAATTAAGTACATTTTTACAGAAACATGAAGGAATAAAAAAGTAGAAGTAAATCAAACAAAGAAACAAGCACAACCAAACAAAGCAATAAAAATGAAAACAAAAATGAAAGGCAGAAATGTASTTCTGAGAGTAAAATTTTTCTAAATATACCAGAAAGATTTAAGTAACACAACTAGGCTTGTAGCTTCATATGGTTCTCATCTTTTGGCATGACAATGAGATATGAATAAAGATAAAGATCCAAGTTACTAGAGTTAGGCTAAAATTATTCCAGAGTTATTCCAACATTYCTTGTCAGATGTGGTAAATAAGAAACACCTTCCCTTTCCCCTGCCCCCTACCTGCACACAGAGCTAAGTAATATTAAGTTCACTGTAAAAAAAAATGGTGTAACMTTTTTTGTTTTCTTTTTCAAAAGCAAAGCCAAACAAACCAGATTAAATCCTCTTTCTTCATTTTACATTATTCTTGAGAAAAATTTCTAGTTTCCTAAGGTACTAAAGGAAAACTCACCTGCAACTTATGTTGTGCCCATCCATTTTATTCTCCTTAATTGTTATTCACTTTCTATTACTTCAGAAATCTTCCACTAAAAGTAATCGAAGATTTCCAGAGGATGTAGTAAAAACTGAGAAAGTCATTCTGTGGGGGTTTTTTACTAGCATAAAATTGATTCAATCTAACCATTTCCCTATAAAATTGGATAATTTCTGGAGCATCTTTAGTCAAGCTAGCTTTCCTTCTCCACAAATGTTAGTTATTTTCTTAAATTAAAAAATAGGAAAAAATACCTGKTTTTTTGCTTATATTCATAATATAAAGTTTAATAATATAAAATTCTACTCAATACTATTTTACTTCTGTCTAAAAATGTGAAAAAGCAAAGAACTGATAACTTTGCTCTTGAAGTTCATTGACAAGTATATTTTTCACTGGATCAGTCTCAGATAAAATTAGTTCACTACCTCCATCATCTGAAAAAACAGTGAAGAAAAGACTGAAGCTTTGAGAAACAGTTGCCCTCGATTTTCTTGGTAATGCACATTTGTTAAGTGCACTGGAAAATCCTTAATTTGAAAACCCGTTAGTTATAYAGGATAAATAAAGTAGTAAATTTTGCAAATTCACATTCCACAAATGATAGCTATATGCTGAGATTTCACTTCTGCTGACTGATACAGAAATTGGGGRAGCTCTGTAACTCCTAACATTGGTTCCCATCCATTAAGATACTTAGTGTGATGATAGGACATCAGATACCCTAGAGTAGTTTYGCCTGAATGTTTAGATGCTCATACTTTACTGCAAGCAAAAGTAGTATTGGACTGCCACGCTGTGTGGGGGCAAAAGGCTGTAATTCCATACGCAGTTCACGTACACTCAGATTTACTGTTACAGCTTTAATCCTGTTCCAGTCTTGAGTTCTCACATGATTTATCACTGTGTTCTAGTTGAATGGATCTCATTATAGCCAAACACCCAAATCTTTAAATGTTGTTCTACTTGTTACAGATACATCTTTAGCTTTATTCCTTTTCTTTCTGGCAATAGCTATAATAAAGCAAATTCCTTTTATCTCAGAATGATTCATTCACAAGCCATGTTAAGCTGCAATCTCTTTCTAGTCCCCTCTCTATCTTCTCCATCCTGTCTGCTGGATGGACTCCAGTGCAGTCCATCAAGACATCCCAGTTATAAYGAGCAAGCTGCTGATGGTTTCATCSTCTTGATCTGCTTCCAAAGTCCTTTCCTGTAGACAAATGGGGAGCAGGGTGACAGGGAGGATGAGAGTTTCCCAGCTCTCACCATCACCACCACCTTACATTTTTGGCCAACACATGGAGACTCGAATTAAGTACTCTCCGTTCTGTTTGGTTTAGTTAGTGTGTATCAACAGTGTATTGCACGTTTTGCTGTCATAACTTCCTGGTATTAACCAGACTTCCTAAGTTGTAAAGGAACATTTAAAATGCTACCAACTTAATTTAATGAATGATTGCCACCAAAAAAGCATAGAAGGAGTTTCTATGATGCTTTTTCATGCATCTCATGAGCTGATAACCTGAAACTGGTGGCTTTCCCACAGCATCACTGATGGAGTTGATATATTCACTTAAACAGCAACAAGAGTTGTTGAGGCAGTTCTTGAGGTGGCCCTAAGTGGGGATAGAAGTACATACTTACGAAAACTTGCACTGCATAAAGAACTCAGGAAAAATCAAAATCGTAGTATCTAGTCTGTTAACATTCTGGTTTCACTGATAGGCACCAATCAGCTATCAACACTGCTAAAYAGTAACTCTTGATCTTCATATTTTCCTAAAACTACACATGCTTTGGAGGGAAAACACAAAACAGTTAATAGTCAAAATAAAAGTTGTTTCAAAAGAGAAAACTCCACTGCATTATATTTCTTTCATTGTTTCATAATTTTATGTTTAAATATAGASAGTATATAAATGATCATTTTCTCTCATATTCCCTTCCTGCTTAGTGACAAGAAAACAAATTCAAATTGTGTTTGGGAGGAATATCTTAACAAAGCCAATTTTATTATGCAAATGAATTGTAGGTGTTGCATATCTGCATTTTCTGAAATTGTTAGCAAGTTTTTTCCAAAGCTTTCTGTCTTTCTAGGTGTGTGTATGTAACACRTTATATTTAGAGAACCAATCACCCTCAAGAAACTCAGTTGTTTTAAGTAAAAGTTGTCTTGGCTATACATTTTGTAAGTRATCAGTTCATTTTTTGTTTAAATTTAAGTTTTAGAGTCTAAAAGTTTTTCAAAAGATGAGCAAATGGTTTCCTCAACAATTGTGTAATGGAATTATGCTTTTTCTGAAGATATCATGGTGAGTTAGTTCAGATAGATTCATAAAGTAAGAAATATATCTTCCTTCTCCCTTACATTCCCACATTAATCATCCAGTTGTGCTCTTGTGGTTCACCGGTTCATTTCATTAAACAAGGTTGGGAGTGAACCAAAACAGATTATCCCAAACTGTTGTGAAGTCTTAATCTTCAACCRTTGGTTGTTAATGACAAAAAGTGCTTCCAATTTGCTCTTAATATGGAAGATCTTTTCTAAATCTCCTCTTTGTCCAAACRTAATGTTTTTGGATCACTCACTATTAGAATTCTTATACTTAGTATACAGTAGATAACGTGATATTTGACTGGGAGCACGTAAATACACAGAAAATTTGTGAAGACATGGCAGTCATTGCCACTACAGAGGACTGCTCAAATCCTCCTCCTAYTTTACCTGATATTATTGCATTTTTTTGTAATGGTATTATACCTTCTRTGGTTTCAGAGACATTTTTCAAATTAGGAATGTAAAGTGGTTACCAGCTAGGCCCAGAGCCTTTTTGAAGACACATACAGACTGAAGCACAGTCATATGTAATATTACAGAACTGCAATCTTAACTCTTGTTTATGTGTTTGAATTCAGCAACAGGAGATGAAAAGTCCTGGCTTTGRTGTAAGAAAAGTTGCTTCAGATATTAAAGAGTGAACACCCCCAGTCAGCACTAGGAAATGATTAGTTGAATGTATGAGTCTTGGTACCATCCTGGAATTCAGTTATTCCACTTTGATAACACTTGCCATAAAGTCGGGGAAAAAAAGGGGAAAAAAAAAGATTGAATAGATTTAAAGATCTTATCTTTTATAGGAACTAACATGGCTAGAGTGAAAAATATGCAGCATGCTGTACAATATAAAGCTAGAGAATATTTTAATTCTCAGTCTCAAACCTTGTAGTCCCACCAAGAACTTGTCACACTTCACTTGTTTCAGTTTTTCAGTTTATTTTTTAGCAATTTTTATGCGAGTTATTTCAGTTGCTGACTTGAACAATTTGTTCCATACCTCAATACCCATTTTGTGTAAGAAAATCATAAAAGTTAGGAACCTGAAAATTGGATTTTTCTTTTGAGCAGCTGCTGTCCACAAATGTGGAAAGATTGTTAAAAGTGAATAGCATCACTTTCTAACAAACTCTAGGTAGGTTTGATGACTGTATCTCATTACTCATTATCATCCATTATTGTGCTATCACCAAGCATCATTATGTTGGCATTTGTAGATATATGGAAGAAAAAGAAAAGCTCTTTCGGGGTTTAAAGATGTGTTTGTACAACCATGGATGTCAACGGTCCTTCTTCACTGTTGGCCTATTCATGTGGAGTTACACTTATAATTAAACAAAAATTTCTTGATTGAAATGAGTTGTATAATGTTCTGCAGAATACATTTTTGCAYCTTTACAGAGCACTGGAAAAGTGTTAGTAGAGACAAATTGTATGCAAAATAATGTGTGTATTAAAAAATCTGCAACTTTTAGTTTAACTGACTCCCTAAGTCTTTGTACTTGTACTTTTGGTGACCTAATGGGGAATGGATAGATTTCTGTGTCATTTATTTTGAAAATAGTTTAATTATAACTTCCATTTCTGTATTACCCATTTTTATATAGCACATTTGTTTCCGTGTGCTGACATTCCAAATCAGAGGCATCTGGTCTGTTGCATCTGCTGTGCTTCCACCAGGGTGCCACTATTAATGAGTTTTTATTCCTATGGCTGTTGTAACAGTATCTTCTAATAGTTTCTACTTAGTTTTCTGTTGAGGATCCAGTTTTACAACCTTAAATTTGGCTGAATTTGTAAAAGTTTTTTAAAGTATCTCCAGATACTAATTGCTTCTGATTTTGGTTTTGGGGTTTTTTGTTTGTTTTAGATAATTCAGCTAATACTTTAAAGCTATTCAATCTTTATTTTTCCCAAAAATCATATTTAGTGGACTCAAAACACTTCTCTTCCTACCATAATTATCTGTATTTTTATTAATCTGTCACTGTTGGCATAAGACCTTAGAATCACTTAATTTGCTTTTCCTCTTCTAAACGTTTTCTAGGTAGGGAAGGACAAAGAAAGGGACTACTTTGGAAGCCACAGAATTGTCTGAACTTGTTGTATGTGTTTTAATGTTCCTTCTGCAGTGTCCATTTTGGCAATATGTGTAATACAGATGTTGTTCAGCTGCAGTGGGACTGCTTTTCCTCTTGTAAAATTCATGTCACTCATTAACTTGTCTTCCTAGAAAATGGAGTCTAGAAGGCACAGATATCTAGAGATAGTTACTGCATCAGTAGATTTTATTTCTCTTTCTAAGGAGAGACTTCTAATGAGAAATTTGTTCTTTGCTTAATTATGCAAGCTGCTGCTTTAACTGCATGTCTTTGTATGCAATTCAATCAGTATACAAGTAAAAAAATACCATCCAAACTTCTGGATATGAGTTTAGAAGGACAGTTACAATAGATTTTCAAAGAACTTCTCATATAGAAGTTAAAGGCAAAAATTTCACAGGGTGTAGCTAGATGTGTATCTTGAAAATTACCTTTTTTTCCTGAAGAGTTTGTAAATGAACAATATGAAACTGTGGAGCTTTTAGTTTGCTTTTGATAGTACATCTATAGTTACTGGAATTTATATTCTTGTGCTCTTTTTTTAAATCTTATTGAGCAGAAAATGGTATTAGGCCTTTATTTGTCACCTTCAACTGGGTGAAAATTATGCAACTCTAGTCTGAAGCTGGAGGGTCAGATTTAAGATCAGAGTTACTGGTCTTTTCTATGCAGTACAGTCAGTGAATAACAGCTTTTTAAAATAAAATATGATTATTTAGAACAAAAGCATTTTAAGGAAAGGAGACTTTTAAGACTAAAAGTCACGTTAGTCACTAAAAGTCACACAACAGCCAGGTGTGAATGCTAACAGATTATCTAACCAGTGTCTACGTAACCAGCCTGAAAAGTAGAAATCCTTCTCTGGCCTTTTTTGCCAGCTTGAGATCTATTAAAGTGTACCTACTACCCGACAGCAGAGTGTTCTGTTCTGATGACTAAAAACTGTAGGCAGAAAAAAGTAATTTGTTCATAGTTTTGTAATAAATGTTGCTACTTCGAACTCCTAAGACCGGGAAATCTAATGAGCATCTTTTCTGGAAACTACACAATAGGGAGTTGAAGTTGCTAAATTTGGTCAGTGTCTTTTCAATACAGGCTTGGATGCTTCTCATCTGAGAAATGATTGTRCTGATTCCTTGTTTGCTCTTCCCTAATCCTTCAAAATAAGTTAAAGTAATATATGCATAAATCTTATATGCCTTACTTTCCCCGAGTTTTCATTTTCATTATGGCTAAAGCTTCGTATTTTAGTTTTTATTACATTCTAAATACCATGAAGCCCATCCTTTCCCCCATGACAAACTCTAAATCCACTTTGTACTTTCTAGTCAGATTACCTAGGTTTTATATCTGTTTGACTAACAGATAAATTATTGTGAGTATTAATTATTTTTCTGCCAGGTAAGGTGCCAGGACAGAAAAAAGCAGCATTAACAGTCCTACAATGGCTTTTAACCAATAGATAATAATTAAACTGTCTTGAAATATAAAAAAAATAAACGTTATTTATTAGATGTCATGAGTTAATAGGAAAAGCCTGCCTAATCTGGCAAGAATGTAAACCCTTTTTTTTTTTTTAAAATACACTGTAAAATATAATAGAATATAGAAAAATATGCCCTTCTGTAGCTTTATAGAGGAGAATAGTTTATCCTGCATAATTTGATGTGTTATAAATGAAGAATGATTGTCATTTTGCATCTAGTTTTACAGGTTCTTTTAAAATTATTATTGCAAGTTATACTCGGTATTTTTATATTAGGAAAAAAAATGATATTTAGAAGGTCTAGACCAAATTCTTCATATTATTTGAAACAGCAAACAACCTTTCTGCTTTAAATCAAGTTTGCACAAAAATCATCCCTATACATGGTCTTCTCAACAGCTCTATATGCTTTTTTCTTTGTTTTGTTTTTGTATTTGTATTCAACTAGGCAATACTACAGGACCTGGAGCAGAGACGTCCCCAGCTGGATGAACTAATAACTGCAGCACAAAATCTGAAAAACAAGACGAGCAATCAAGAGGCTCGAACAATAATTACTGACCGCAGTAAGTGGTGGTTATGCTATCATATGGCATTTCATCAAACATGGAAAATGGTGTAATATCTAATAAGCATAGCATTTTATGCTATGGAAAGGAGAGTTCCATCTCGTGGCAGTTCTCACACCGATTTTCCAAATTGCATGGAGGAGAAATGTCACTGAAAGTCAGCGATCCCATATTTCAAAATTTTCACCTTAATTTCATACTGCTTGTCTTCATAGTGGAGGGACATTGTACAAAATATAGAATGTGAGCACTGAAGATAAAGAAATACATTTATTCTTACACAAGGAGGAAAAAGAAAGAATTCACAGAGTATAGCCACAGGCTTGTAAGAAGCTTTCAATTGCATCCCCTGTAGTACAGCTGCAGGCTCTTCTTTCATCTCCCCTCAGCTGACGCACAAGTCTGATGATGCTCTGCATTACTCTGTATTATTTCTTCAGTTCTGTTTTCCCTTTCCAGATTTAACCAACTAGCTGTGCCTAAGGTGGAAAAATTAGTAGATTAAGTTTTAGAAGAAGTCTGTAGAAGATGTAGTGTTGGTAGTGTTGTCACCCTTAGATGCTTGCATGTCCTTATACCCCTCATTGTAGGATGAAACACACTGTCAAGGTCATGCTATAGAGGCAGCCCTCTGTGGTGGACTGCTATGTATCTCCAGTTATTATCTTGAGTACTCAGGACTAGAAACTAAGAAAAAATGAATTTTTTATGGCCCTCAGGGTCTGCTATGGAGTTTAGAGAAGACCCAGGCCAAGTGCTTTGCATGTGGACAGAGACAATTCACTTTAAGTGGATGCAAACTGTTCTGTATGTCTTGGCCTGGAGACGAGGGTTTGCTCCCTGAGACAGATGACTGTGAAAGTGTAAATGTAGGCTAAACTTTTCTATCCCAATAATTAAAAAATTAATGTATCTATATACACGTTATCTCTTTTAATTCCATGAGGTAAATACATTCCATACTGTGTCAAAATCACATTGCATGTTTGGACTGCGTTGTTGTTAATGGTACATATGGAAACTATTTAGACTATATCCTATGTGAAATAATATTGTTTAACTGCTATTTTCTTCCTAGCCTTGAAACATGTTACTGAAAGAGGGAGAAGCTTTATGTGCTTTTATTGTCATTTGAGAAGAAAATGATAGCACTTATATATTACATAAGAACCTGTTCTTGTTTGGCATGCAAATTAATTTTAGAATTACCTACTCATTTGAATTCACATGAATTGTGTACATATACTTTAACTTTACAGTGCTTATTCAAAACCAACATATGTAGTACTCCTGTTAGTATTTTCTAGTTTGTTTCAATTTTTAATTGTGATACAAGTCTTACGAAGATAAGAATTGTAGACTTACAAGAAATGCAAGCATAATTCCTTTATGCCCTCATGAGAATTGTATACATGACTAAACTTTGTTCTGTTGGAAAACTGCACTTCACTTTAAGTGAGTTTGCCTTCTAGGRTAGATTAAATGCTTCTTTCTCATACAGCAAAGAGCAGCTATCAGACTGTAAATCATGAATATGTGGTAACTCAACTATATTACAGCTTGTGTCTGTGGCTAGCAGTGTGGTAAATACATTTAAGATGATGAATTCTTAGTTTTTATCTATAAGAATTCCCAAAATTATTAGTCAGTTTTGAACTTAAAGTACAAAAATCAGTTTTACTGTGATTTAGCAATTAATTTTCTATGCTGAAAGTGCCATTATCCTTGTCTACAAAAGTGCAAGTTAAGATGCAGTAGGTACAGGTCGTGTCCCTTTATGTTCTTTCAAGTACTTCTTGAAGTATGATCAGGGCCATTTTTGATCCAGTCTTCTGAGGCAGCAAACTAGATTCATGAAGGTTTTGCATGTTTAGTTAGTTTATATCTGTACTATTCTAGGTAATACTGAATTCAATAAGTGTTTATTTCTTTTGAATTTTAAGGAGATCATGATATTTCCAGGGGGCAAAAAGTTGCTAGGACTTTACAAAGTGACACATAGGGTTTTTCTGAATATTTGCCACATATGACATACCCTCATGTTAAGTACTTCTTTTAAAGAACAACCGTAATTTTTATATTTTTAATTGCTTGATTTCTTTTTCTTACTGTGTGTCTTATGTAGAAGATGGAGATTGCTCTATTTGCCTTGAATTAGGCCTGCTGAATACCTGTTTAGACAGGATCCACTTGCTCTGGCTGCAACTCCCTTGGGGGTAGTTCACCTCTCCCACCCCTTCCCAGTGCTGTCCTGTCCTGAAATAGGAAGTTCCTTATCCTCAGCACAGCTGGGTAGCTGTTGCTGTGTGCTCTCCCACAGCTCCTCTGAATCCTGCCATCCTGTACAGTGCTCTCACCTACTGCAGGTGTTTTGGCTTGTCCTCCAGCACATACTGAGCTCAGCCTACTGCACCCAGTGTGTTATCCCCTAGTCCATTCCTGGGAATCTTGTTCTCAGCCAGGACTCCTGCACTGGAGAACCTACTCCGGTTGCTAAGTCTTGTGCATTCCCACAGCCTTAGAGAGTGTTCGCTCCCTTATATTTGGACTTTGAACCTCACCCACAGACTGTTTCCCATTTCCTGAGTTTTCTCCCTCCTCACGGATACAAATACGTTGCCATGGTTATGTTTTAGCAGTTATGAGTATTCATTTGACCTATTCTGTTTCATGACCTGAGCATTGGCACACTGGTGCTCCTCTGCAGCAGCAGCTGTGTACCACTCTCACAAGCAGCCTCCTGTAATGTCACACTGCCAGGGGCCAAATGCATCACATCCCATCGTAAAGGAAAGGGAGTGCTGGCCTGCAATGCCCTGGTCTTCATGTAGGAGCTGACAGACTTGATTATATCTAGTGCTGTACTACCCAGGCTGAAGCACAGCATCTCACGCTTTGAGAAGTGCTGAGAAGATGAGCTAATTTGTATGAATAGGTTTTTTTCATTCAAATTCATTCAAATTCATTGCTTTTTGCTATTAAAGTGCTAGTAAAAAACCCCAGTGCARTCATCTTGCCAATATCACTGAAGAGACATATTGTAAACACTAAATGAGACTCA
This sequence comes from Amblyornis subalaris, assembly GCA_018881555.1. Classification (NCBI taxonomy): domain Eukaryota; kingdom Metazoa; phylum Chordata; class Aves; order Passeriformes; family Ptilonorhynchidae; genus Amblyornis; species Amblyornis subalaris. The sequence continues at coordinate 2,202,307 of JACAXG010000053.1, read as the reverse complement.
GGTACTCTACAAGAGTAGAGTTAGCTGCATTCTTCCATCCAGGATGGGTCAGCGTGTCATCTGCTGGAATTAAATCCTGAAAGTTCTGSCATCTGTGCTAACATTGCTAACCCTTAAGTCATTCTGCTTGCAGAAATATGTATGTTATGTTTGTTAAAGTCTAACTTCGAAATATATTTAGAAACCTTATTTCCTTTTTAAAGTATTTTTTAAAAACCCCAAGGTAAATATTTCATGCAAAATAAAGAAAATCATAAGACRTTTATTAGAAAATGTCTATGATGAATTGCAAAAAAAAAGAAGTGTTATCATGAGATTATTTTCAACAGAATTTTCATAGTATTGCATAGATTTAGTCTTTCTTTAGGAAGTAAAAACAGTAGTTAAAGATAAGCTCATACACTTCAATTATTTCCTATGAACTTTTTCCTCCACACTTACCTCATTATCTGCATGAAACTGCTGGAGCTATACTACATGAAAAAAACCTTGGCTCTATAAAGGCTCTATAAAGTAAAGTTTGTGTTATGTTTACGTAATGCTATATTTAAATCTCTGTGTATTCTGTGTAAATCACAGTTTGTTTACAACTTACACACTAGAGAATATATAAGAAAAATAATTACATTTAGTTTTGAGGAAGAGTTGTGGGAAAAAAGAAGATATCTCTCTGCTCTTTTAATGCAGGAGCATTCTGTTCTAACAGAACCATATGCTGTACAATAACATTTTTCTCTACATAATGCATCACAGCTCCAAAACACTTTGCTTTACCGCTGATGAAAATGTTGYTTCTTTGAAACAAATGAGTTCATAAGCAACTTTGAATTTTAAAAAGTTATTAAACTTTGAAAATTCTTCTTATTTTCCATCGGTTCCTATGCATGAATACACAAATCTGGTGAGAAGTCAATACAGAAATACACTGAGAGGTAATAAAAACAAATTTACAGTGTTACAATCAGGAATGCCAAATTACAAAGACTATGTGAGATCTTTCTAGATCCAGGAAATATAAGAAACTTTAAATAACAAACCTTCCTACTGCATGTTCACACATGTACAAGAGGTAAGAGTGCATAAACTTTCTGTGGTTTTAGTTTGCTAGTAATTTACAACCCAATTTTGTAATGTGTTTTCCGGCTGTGTAAGTGATCGACGAGATGTGGAAATGAATATTTATAGAACTGTATGAAGAAATAATCTCTTACTGACCAAATAATCTCCCTTTCAAGATTATAAACCAAAGTAACACACATATTACTTCAGCAACTGTGTGAAATTTATTGTACTCTCAAAAAATCACTTGAGAGGTTAATTAATTTCTATTACATTAAAAACATAGAAAACAGCAATAAATACAAGCATTTCAATGAAGATTATTTTGATAAAGAATTATGCTTTGGGACCAAATTATTCCTTTTGAAACTTTCTTTGACAGTTTTAAAAAATAAGTCCACAGGTATATGAATAATTTATAGACTATGTCTTCAGAAGATTATGTATTTTKGGTTTGTGGTTTGTTTTTTGTTTGTTGGTTGGTTTTGGGAGTTTTTTGAAGAAAAGCTATATGCTATAATTGGTTGTTAGCAGAGCTGCGTTGGAACTAATCTGGAAAGAGTCTGAGTGTCTCTGTTCCACTACATAAAAATGCCTTTATTTAATAGTTTGCTGTATTTGACAGTTTTATGGCAAAATCATCAACTTGTCATCACTTTCACAACAAAATATATGGAAACTCCACAGTGAATTACAGCTGCACTGTTGTTCTCGACATCTTAATAAAACAGCCATTTCCACTGTACTGCCATCCACGTGGTTTTGTCTCAGAGCTATTGAATACAAATGATGAGTTTACCACTTGAAAAAATAAATTCATGCAATCTGGGATTTTTCATCTAGTAGTAAACCCCCTAGCTGCCAGGACTAAAAAAGAGAATTGTAAGAGAAAACTGTATTTGTGTACAGTTTTCCAGTTATCATGTTGATATTTTTAAGTTGAATTATTGAATAAACCCCAGTGGTGTATTCTCTGAAATCCACATATTTGAAGAACTTTTCAAGAACCTGAATAATGGCTTTCCTGTGTCATTAATATGGAAAGTTTATTACTCATCCTGATGTACCACTTTACAGCTGACAACTTGTTTTTTCTCCAAAAACTTTATGCCATGGAAATGAAGCAAGGGAGAAACTGTTGTTTTTAAATGAAATGTCAGTAACTAGATAAAACTAGAGCTCTGAAAGGGATAGCATGGTACTGAGGAGAGTACAGAATTGGAAACCAATTCCTTGGTGCATATTTGCTGCTGTAGGATCTGTAAGTTATGGGACATTTCAAGAAGGGATAAGAAGTTATTTTGGAATACTGGGGAGAAATGTCCGTTAAGAATGGGCAATAACATGCTCCAGAAATGTCTGAATGATCAGGGAATTACAGTTATATATAACTTCTCAGTGCATATATACTAGAAGCATATGGCTCAGTGGACAAAGGGCAAGATGTCAGCTGCCTACTTCAGATGTTGTAGTGTTTCCAAAAAGGCTGAAAGACTACAAGGTGACTACTATTCACTTCTGGCTATATTCTTAAATAGGAATGACACAGATTTTTTTAGTAGCCCCAGAGGTCATAAGTGTATTCGGTGATATCATTGCTGGTAGCTTGCTTGGATCTCACCGTCTCAATCCTATGAAGAAAGTGAGATAATTACTAAATTTCATGTTTTGTGGTAACTCATGTGGAGCTGGCTAGTTCTAGGCCAGCTACTTCTAAACAGATAAGAGCACAGATAAGAATAGAAGARCTAGGAAGTTTTATGTTGCTAGAAATTAGTCTGCGTTGGAGGACAGGCACCCTGGATGGCTGTGTTGCATAGAGGCACTTAATTTTGTCCAAATTTTGTCCAAATCTGTCTTAGTAACATTTTGTCACCTGTCCTCCAAAAAAAATAGGAGAGAAGAATGGTTGACTAAATCTCTCATCAGGAAAATTATGACCACAAAAGGAGTTCTCACCTAACTGTGAACTTATGAACTGTAAAGTCCRGTGAGGAGAGTGAGGCTGTGCTGCAGGAAAAGACCTTTCAGAAAGACTGATATTGAATAATTTTTTTGAAAGCCTGTAAATAATTTCAACTAGGCCCAGAAGCGTGAAAACAAACAAACAAAAGCCACAAACAAACCAACCGGAATAAGAACAATGTGATTTGGTAGGAATATGCTTCACATTAACAGGTTACACTTTGTTGTATGATGTTCACGGGTACATGAAGTTAACTGGTTGAAAGACTTGGGATACGCCATCATCTGAGAGAAGAACATACTTCCTCCTTTAGCCTCAGGAATGATTTGGTACAGTACTGTGGGGGAGCTTCTGTTTGAGTCTGCTTTGTATCTGTGGGTCATCATTTAAGGACTGAGTTAATAGAGGTGGTTAGTCAGAATACAGACAAAAGGGTTCTTGTAATTATAGTGTCAAGGCAATTTAAGCCTATTTAATACTCTGCAATTCACTCTTCTATTCCTGAAATGTTTGGAGGCTGAGGTGATAGTAAAAACGCCAAAATTTTTAAATCTTCAACCCTGCACCCCTCAACCTTCAACCTACCCTGTCACCAGCTTAGGTGCAAGTAAGTGTGGCCCAGAACCATGAGCAGACATGAAATGACAGAGTCTGGTCAGCAGACAATTCCTTTCCCCAGGTACTACTCTCTGCCCCCATGCTATGGTAAGTGTTATCACAGTGTTGTCAGGGGCATCTTTTCCTTCTTGTAGGCTTGAGAGGGCTCATATATTAACAGACTGGTTTTATGCAACTACCTGACTTTGTTCCTAGAGTCTTTGTGAAAAATCTGCACTCATATATCCGTTTAAAGGAGCCTTCTTTTTTTTAGTTTAACAAGACCAGTGTCTCAGTAGCTTCAGAAAGAAGCAATTTACTTGCAAAGGTGTTATAAACAAAATGTAAAAGCAAGGTAAGAAGCTGCCACACAGGATGAGATGGCAGGTCTTACTCGTTTACTCTCTTGCCTTTGAAATTGTTAGCACCATGTCCTTCCGAAGAACAYTGAAGGATTCAATAGCATGCAAATCTGAAGTAAATTGAGATTACTTCTCAGGATACAAAGTCTTTCATATCTTAATCAGAGGAGTTAAAATATTTTTTGAAACATTTAATTGACCCAAACTGCAAAGAATATGTAGCTCTTCAGGAAAGCAATCACTGAGTTATTTTAGAGTTTTCAACATATTTAGCAGTATCTAATGTGAGACTTCCTATTTACAGTGTTACAGCAAAAAATCTGGTTTTAATTACATTGCATTTCAAAATTGAATTCAGTCTCATTTTTGCAAATGTTAATTAACATTTATATAAAATACTTTAAAATCTGAAAATAATAAATGCTCAAGAGGTTTGATTTACATCTTGTCAGAAGAGGTAGAAGAATGTTCCATTGACTTGTGTAGTGGCCAGATAACCAGAAATGAATATTTTTTTCTGTTTGATACTGGAAAGACTCGGTCAATTTGCAATATTAAAAGCAGTAATGTAAATAGTTGCCATCAGCAGTGGAGATGCTGTGCTCTAATAGCTCCTCACACATGGTGACTTTTGTCAGTGAAGTCAMAGATGGAAAGTGATAGAAGTGCTTCATCCTTGGACACAAAGTCAGGGAACAAGTAATCATGCTTTCATGTAGCTGCCACCCAAATGCAAATATAAACACTTGGMCTAGGGATTAATTTAGTTGTGTCTGCAATTTTAATCAGTGAAAGAATGGGCGGTGTAAGGATAATGAAATATTCCAGGCTATCACGAGAATCCCTCATGCACATGGTGAAAAGTAGAGAGCCTACTGGTAAGGTGGGTTACCACAACAAAGAAAGTAGGATTTATTAATTCTTTCCTGTCACGTATACAATTACAACCAAGCAACACTTCCGATTCTTCATTTTACTTCGTAGAGGAAGCTCCCTGCCAAACACTAAGCACTGGCTTACTCCTTTATGCCTCAGGTCAGTTGTGTGATGGCACATGGATTGTTTTTTTTCTTGTTGCCTTTAGATATCAATGAAAATACAGTAAGAGCAAACTTCTTGCATCACTAGAAGTTAGAATTACCTCAATTTAATTTCCAGATCTGCTGCAGATTTTCTTTGTAATTCCAGAAAAGTCTTTTAATTTCATATAATCATTTCTTTATCTAGGTAAGTGGGATAATATATCTTATCCCAGCCTTTCTCTGCCGTATCTGTTCAGAAGACTAGATTTTTTGACCTGTTTTGTTTGAATCCAACAAACCTAAGTGTTTACTGTTTTGGTCCGTGTTTCAAGGCAGTACTGTATTAGAAATAGTAGCGTGCACAGAACATTGTAAATTTAACTAGAAGCATACATGTAAACAGTAAAAATATCCATTTTATTTTTTTCTTATTTGTGATGATACAGCTATGCTTGCTGTGTTGCAACAAATTAGTCAAAATGAAAATTAATGGAAATAAAGTGGAATTGTAAAGAAATAAAATTTTCAGAATGTGATGAAATTATTTGTCCACTGACAGTTTTATGGGCAACATTTAATGTCCACAGTTMTTTCAAAAACTGGGTTAGAACAGTATATATTCATTTATTCCAGACTATAATTTTCTGTATTAATCACAGGGCAAACAGGAAACAAAGGTCCTGCTCTGCAGAGATTACAAGCTAAATTTAGATGCCACATAACCAGCCATATCAAGAAAATGCAGATTTTGGTGTACATTGTGTCCCATCTCTTTTCCTAAAATGGATGCAATACACAAAGAATAAATATTGGAACCTGCAGTTCTCAGACAATCTAGTTCAGCATCCTGGAGTATGTTTGGCCTAAGGATTTTACTTTGGCTATCCTCAATGTAAATTTATCATGATTTTAGTTTTGCTTGAGTCAGGAATAAACCAATAACAAAACCAGTGTTTCACACAGCCTCAAAACTCCTTTGCAAGTCCAGCCTGAGTAAATACTGGCTTAGTCTGTATGAGAGAGGTCCTAAGACTTTGGTGAGTGGTTGCACCAGCTGGTGATTTGCTTTTATGTATACCWAATCATCACTATGGTGACTTATGAAATACTGTAAATAATTCAAAGAATTTAATTTTTATTCCYGGTTTCAGGACCAAATGGCAACTCTGAGGCTTTTCAGTCTAGTGGGTAACAGTGTGTCAGCCTTTATCACACCAAAAAAAGAGGGAAGGAGAAAAATCATCAAATTCTGTAGATTAGCTGCTTATATGTAATCTTTCTTATCAGCAAGTCTATTGCGTGACAGGTGAGAGAATGACTCGCCAGAGGACAATCCCTAGCCAAGTAACAGCAAAGGAAGGTGGATGTTAAGTGCTCTGATATGTGGTGAGAAAGTGGTGGCATTTGGGCTTGAGGAAATTTAGAGCCTAAAAGAGAATATTTAGGGGAAAAAAAAATCTATTTTTTTATATTTTAATTGGATGGGAACTTGTGTACAGTCAAGTGTAACGCCTATGCTATGGAAATTTTTGCTGGAAGTGTCAGACTGTGTTTATGTCTGCTTTATCATCTTAAGTTTAGAAATGAGTGCCGTATTTCAGAGGAAAAGATGTAATAATTTTGCAGAATATTCATTACATTCTCTCTGAATTTCTATACTTTTGACACTTTTGGCTTTCTTCACTGCAGCATTATGAAAATAATGGTTTAATCTGTTTGTTGGATATTTTTCTTTGCTCCGTTTTATATGTTTTCCTGAAAGCRCAGTAAAATACAGAATACAACAGAATAGGCTGCGTCAGTAGGAGAGGACCTACAGTGACTGTCTAGTCCCTCTGCCTGACCAGTTCAGGGCTGATCAAATGTTAAAGTGTTTTGGTAGGGGTATTGTCCAATTGCCTCTTAAATRCTGACAGACGTGGGGCATCAACCACCTCTTCAGGAAGCCTGACGCACTGTCTGACCACYATCTCAGTAAAGAAATGYTTCCTAATGTCCAGCCCAAACCTATGCGGTGAGTTAGGTTCAAAATTTGCCGAGTTTAAGCCGTATCAGAATAGTGACTTTGAAGTGTTTGCCGAAAGTGGATTAAATTCAGTCCTTATAGTGTCTCACCAACAACTCTGTGTTGGAGTACCACAGAGAACATGAAAAAGAAGTGCTGAAATCTGATTAAAAGAAAGTAAAACGCCCCAGGGCAAACCCAAGACTTTCTCAAACAAAAAACTCAAACAGCAAAAGGCAAGTTTATCATATCTTTCCTTTTATCAAGATTGGTGTAATTGACACATTATATACTTTTTTTATTAGCTAAAATATTGCACTAAGATGACAGATACAATACATTATATATTGGGGGTATTATTATTATTATTATTATTATTATTATTGTTGTTGTTGTTTTGTTGTTGTTGTTGTTGTTGTGTCTATTTCATTATTAAGGAATAAATACATGTCATGTCATGCCAGGCTCCATAGCTTGGGACATGAATGTGACTTTGAGAACTAGTCCTTTAAATTAAGAATAGGAAAAAAAAATGTTACCTGCTTTTTTCTGATGTGCTCCTGTGCTTGCAGAGCTGTGCTCCTTTAAAGTTCAAGCATTTTTATGATAGGACCCTCATTTTCTAATCAGTAATTAGTTAAAAAAAAAGGGAGCATTATAATTTCACAGAGAATGCTTGAAATGTTTGAATGTTATGGAATTTTCAGAAGAAACGTCTCTTTCTTCTGCGGTGTCTGCTGCTTCCTTAGTTGACTCTGTTGGATATTAACTTTGAAGTGTATAAGGCCATTTTAAGTGTGAAATTTAACTACTTCTTTGCTTTATATTTCAACAAAATTGAAATTAAGAATTTCAAGTGTTGCGAAGCTAAGATTGTCTTTCTCTGCATAAAAAAAAAAATGGGTTAACCAGTGTCATACTAATAGTATCTTTTGGAGTACCTGAAAAATAGGTGCAAGTATGAGAGGGAAGACAGAATGGGGTGTAAGAACTGTGGAAATCTCAATCTGAAGAAGAAGCAGGAGCCCCAAGGAATTAATTCACCTTTGGAAATAATTCAACATTGATGCAATTTATCTAAAAGACTGTAATTGTAAATCTTAAAAAAAAAAAAAAAAGGTAGAGTTTTTAATTTACAGTCTTTTGATACCTGATACTTTTGTCCTCTTAGGAATATTATTGTAAGAGAATTATTTTAGCCAAATCACCAGTACAATGCATAAGCTATTATGCAAATGTGACCTTCTTTTGAGTCTGTAAGCTTCTGTCTGTGCTAGAATTTATAGTCAGCTGTCCCTGAAAATATATCGTGGGGAAAGCTGTATATCTGATATACATTATTAATAATGCATTATTAAGTCCTGCATCCAGCTCCGAGGTCCCCATTAGAAGACAGACATGGACCTGTTAAAGCAGGTGCAGAGGAGGCCTTGAGGGCTGGGGCACCTCTCCTAGGAAAACAGGCTGGGAAAGTAGGGGCTGGTCATCCTGGAGAAGGGACACCTCCCTGCTGCCTTTCAGTACTTAAAGGGAGCCTACAGGAAGGCAGGAGATGGACTTTTTATGAGGGTATGTAGTGAAAGAACATGGAGAATGGCCTTAAATTGAAAGAGGGCAGGTTTGGATTGGTTATTAGGAAAAAATTCTTTACTGTGAGGGTGAGAGGGCACCGGAACAGGTTGCTCAGAGAAATTGAGAATGCCCCATCCCTGGAAGTGTTTAAGGCCAAACTGGGTGGGGTTTGAGCAACCTGGAATGTTCCCTGCCCGTGGCAGGGTGGTTGGAACTGGGTGATCTTTAAAGGCCTCTTCCAACACAAACCATTCTATGAGTCTGTGATTATGAAACTGGTAATTTGTAAACGAAATAAATTTATACTTTTCATTTTCTATGGTGAAATAAAAAATTGTTAGTTCAGCTGTACTGTTAACTCAGTACGAAATGCCTGAAATTTATGCTTAAAGTTGAATATAGAAATATTTCAAAAGATGCACTATTATTCCTTTGCTTAGAAATCAGTTCTTGCTCATATGGAAGTTTTCTTTGCTTTCAAAGCAGAAATAAAAGTCAAAGCTGTGGTGTTTCTGATTTGGCCCACTGAGTTGTTTTTTTCCTGATGCATGCATGGCTTATTTTGGTTACTGAGCTCATCTCAGTCCCGTTACCAGCACCCCATTTTCTGTCACTGTTGTGTGGTAGTGAAGCTCCAGAGGTTCTCACCTGACTTGGGTAAGAAGCAGGTCCTGGGGAGGTGCACCAGATTTGGTACTGTCAGAAGAGGCACAGCAAAAGATCCACAATAGTCTGTGCTTGTCTTGGTGGGTTTTTTTGTGGAAGAAAATAGAAATATAAACAGTCTGCAGACCTTTGCTTTGGTAACTTGGAGCCTGATGGCTGAATTACTAAGTCAGTTTGAATTTTCTTGCTATTTTGGTTCTCTTAACATCCCCCAAGGTCTTGCTTCTACAGGTAGAGCTGGATCTCTTAAATCAAAGCCAAAGCAAATCGGTGTACATAATAACAAATGTAGATATATTTGAAAAGTAAGTCTCAGCCCAAACTCAGTAGGAGGTAGTAGGCTGATGACATTAAGAATATGCGGTGTAAAAATGGATGTATGATAGCAACACAAAGTTATGTGGTACTGAGTATTCTGAATTTCATTGCCTTTATGCTTCATTAGGTAGTTAATGAATTTCACACATTTCAGGACTTAATACTATCCAACCTACCATTATGTTTTTGCATCAGTAAGTATGTAAGTCTATGAAAGAATTAGTATTTGAAAGGTGATGTACTTTAATAATGCTAAAAGCATTCTTCATTCTGTTCAGAGAAAATAGAATACAATATCACTAATTTAATGTCCCATTTTTAAATATAGGCACAGACAAGACATTTCTTCTGAAATAAAGGTTTTCTCAAATATTTTGTAGATAGGTTGGTTATTACAAAAGCTATCATCCACGAACAGAAAGTAGATACATAGCTATATTGTCCTTTTAATAGCTTAAGTAACCAAAATCCTAGGAAAAAAAAAAATAAACAGACATTTGGGCAAAGATAAATACTAAAATACGTAGCTGCTTCTAATTAATCCTTACAATGCTAAGAAAATACAGAAAATAATAGGTTTTTTTCCTATTGAGTTCTTTGAAAACTTTTCTATAAATTTTAAACAGAAACAATTGGATTACCTACATATTCACTCATCTAGTTAATCAGATTAGTCTTAATCCTGTGGCTTCAATTTGTGTACTTTCCATTAGTCTAAATATCATTTCTAAATCTAATTGTAAGTCTTCATAATTATATTATGAATATTTAAGAAAGTAAATAAATTCAATAATGCAGTAGATATTTTCTACGTACAACAAAGGAAATAGAAGAAATCAATATTTTGAAAGATGATTAAATCATTGTACCATGGAAAGCCTCTGTTTTTTGCAGTTAGTACAATATTACTGTAAAGTTATGTTTTCATATAATCCAAATGTGAGAATATCTTCAGTCTCTGCCTCTCACCTGATTAGTGGGACCAACTGTGTCTGTCCATTTCTCCATAAATGTCCTGTTCTACTTCTTAAGGCTCTGGTGAGATTAAAGAGGTATCAAAAGATCATTCTCTAATCTGTCCATCTCTCTTGTCAACACTTTGTGTATATGCAGATGCATATATTTGTTTCTGTAGGTTTCTAACAAAACTACACTTGGTTTGGTTACCTATGTCATACTAAATCCTAAAGAATCCTACTTCTCTTTAGGGTAAGTGTTTATTTCTCACATCAGAATTTTACAGATTGTATGACATTTTAAAATGCAAAGCAAATGCTCTTCCATGTTGTGCATATCATGATCTGTTCCTTTTCTCATTTAGTGAAAAAAATTAYCATGAAAACTTTATTTGAGAAGCGATAAATGTTATATACATAAGTACTTCTATAAAAAGTTGAGAAACTGGTGAATGCTTTCTGAAGGACCTGTTTTCCAAATAATAAGTTCTTGCATGCCCTTCTCAGTGCTCGGTCTCAGAAGTTACTTTTTGCTTGGTGTAAGAAACTCGTTTCTTTAGATGTGCTACCAGCTTAGTCTGGTCTCTAACTCCCACTCTCTATAGCAAGGTATTAAACATGCTTAACAGTGTTGAAGAATTATTCACGTGGTGCTTAGCAGAAACCACTTGACAGTTTTCAGTTCAGTCTGTTTGATCTGACACTTCTGAAGGAACAGAGTGACCTTCATTAGTTTGAACATATGGAAGTGATTTTTAGATAAAAGAAAATAAGCTCTACCCTAGCGAAACAACAAAATTAAATCAGACTTGCAATAGTTGGAAATAATTACCCCCCAAAAGTATCAAACTACAAAATGAGATTATGACTGTGTGTGTTTAAAAAAAACCCAAACACATCTAAGTCTGTTGAAATCTCTTATTGCCTGTCCTTCTTAGCCTCTGAGAAGCCAGGGAAGGTAACATTCTTCCTCTTACGGCTTTCATGCCTTGGCATGTGTTTCAGGTGCGTTTTCATTGCTCTTCATGACCCCAAAAGACAACTAAAGGCTCCAAGTGCTTCTTTTTCCTGGTTTCCCTTATAATACGTTTTATTTGTTTGTAGAAACTATAATATTGCACAATAGCATAGATGATTGCAGTTCCTTCCTTCTTCCCAGGTATTATTCATTCACTTGTTTACATGCAGCTTAGTTTGTGTATATAATTTCTGTTTTGCCTAATTTTCTTTAAGACATAGGCTGTTTTCAAAAAATCTGTCATTATGCATTATCATACACATATGATAAGGAATAATATTTCTATAAATACCTTTATATATTAATGGTGTATAAAAGCTACATAACTGGCAGACTTCACATTAAGCTAAATATTCTATGTTGCCACCCCACCATTAATTCAGGGTTTATTGGCTAAATCCTCTCATTACTTTATTGACCGTCTAAGGCATGCATAAAATGTCTTAGATGACACATTATTAGTGGGTTTTCATATATATACATGTTAAAGTGTCGCCATAACTTTCTAAGGTCATTGTTTAAGAAGTATGACTTTCATAAGCCATTGGAAAAGGTTAAGAGAAATRCTTCTCTACAAGGAAAGATGAAGGACAGCTGAAGCATAAATTACTACCCAGGCAGGCTGGCTCCAGCTGTTCTCTGCTGTGTGCTCTGTCCTATCCAGATCCAGAAGGATACAGGCAGCAACTTAGGGGATAACTGTTCCTGTAACTCCTCAAGTACTTCAGCAATTAAAAAAAGATATGTTTTAAACTTATCCTCACTTGACTCTGCATCTACTATCCAAAAGCTCTCCCTAGGCCAGTCTCTAACAGACTCACAGATTGTTCATAAGAACAGAGAGCATCCTTTTGTCAAGGGATGTTGTATGATAGGCTTTATCAAAGTGATTCCTCTTTGAAAAATAAGACTTGAGTCAGATACCTCCTGTTCTGGAAGGCAGCAGAAGAGAAAGTAGAGCACTTTCAGAAAGAAATAATTGACAAATGGAGAACTTTAAATAAATCCTTTCTTAGTTTAAAAAAAAAAAAAAAGTTAGTTTAGCTTATTTCCTTGGAACAATACAATAAAAAGGAAGGTAACCACAAGATTAGACAAAGCTTAAGTGATATTTTAGCTGTAATTCCACTTATGTTGCTTACAGAAAACTGAGCCAAAATTGAAAAACCTCAGAAAGCCTTGCAGGTATTGCATGGTTGCTGTGCTTTCAGAATGGTCTTGTAACCCTATAAAAATATCTTTTTTTCCCTCACAATCTGTTTATCCCTATTATGTGGGAAATTATACTGATTAGTGGAAGAAAGAGAAAACTGTAAAAAAGTTCAGTAACCTAGAATGTTTCTGTTTAAATCCGTATTTTCTAGTTTCTCCATCATGCCTCGCAGAAAACCTGCTCACTTAAAACTTTGAGGACTGGAAAAAAATAGAGTTTTATACAGCAGCAAAAGTTTAACTAAACTAAATTTGATAGGAATAAATGTAGAGATTAGTAAAAAGCATATGAAGCAAGATGAAATACATAACAATTAACTATCTAGAACACTCATAGGAAAGTATAATATGGGACTGCAATTCAAACAAAAATTAATCCAACCTGAAAATCAATGCATCAGCAGCTTTGGTAACATGAATTATTACTGTCTATAATTCTGCTCTTCTCCAGTTATATTCTGCAGCAGATCAGGTTCTATTACTCCCTTTAGTCTTCAAATCTGTGAAACTACAGTGAAAAAAATGCTTTTACAGGAAAATATCAATATATTGCCAATAATGCTTTTGAAAAGGGGTCTCCTACAGAGCAAACTTAGTGTAGTTTATGTAATTTGTTCGACAAGAAAAGTAGAAGTTTTGTACCTCACAAATTCTGTTGCCACTCCCTTACTTGTTCATTTTTTTGGAGTGTGTACTAGATTCAATGGACCTATCAAACTGGCATGCAATGAATCCTTTTTTCATCTTTGCATAGACTAAATATGCAATATATATGTAACATGAACATTATTTCTCCTGTGACCRACAGCTTCTTGTCAGACTCCTTTTCTGTTGTTTCCACTGTGGTTATGTTATAAAGAGCAGAGAGTAAACTCTCTCAGTGAAGTTACATTTGTCTTAACCAATGGTATGAACACTTAACAGAGAAAAAGAGATTAATTTTTGTTTGTTTCTCTATTATGCCTAAAATATGAAAAGAAACTATAAAAACTATAAACAAAACTGAATCTTAAGGCAGCAGTTTCTTTCACTCTCCTTCACTGAGTGATCTTTCCTCAGTATGCGAAATTAATGATAACCAGATTGAAGAATAGCTGTCTTGTGTCTGATTACTTTAGATGCTATTTTCTACTTTGTTGTTGCTTCTAATAATATACTAAATCTGCAKTCAATTCAGCAGAATTTCTTTTGTTCATCTTAGTGTATAATCACTTTTGAACAGCTAAGGAATAGTAGAGATAGAARAAAAGAAATTGAATAGCAACCTTGAGATTATACACTGGTAGAATCTCACCATGCCCTGAGTTACTCATTTGAGAGAGTTCAGTGTTGAACTGGGAGTGGTTGGAGCCATGCTGGGACACTTTCAAGTAAGCAAGCACAAAACTTCTGTAGGTGAACTACAGTGAGGACTTCTGCCTGCAGCACTGCGACTGGGAAATGGATGGGGTTTGGGTTTCACTTCAGGAAATAACCTGTTGTATGCATTTTGTCTTTCTGACATTAAGTTTAGATTTGTCAAATATTTTTGTGTTTTTATATTCACACAAAACTAGTTAGTGGCCACATAGGTTGATAAATTAATTCTTTTTGTTAAGTCTGTAAAGAAAATGCTGTTCTGATTTTTCTGGATTGCCCCTTTGCAGTCATTAAGAATCTTCCTGAGATAATTTGAAATACTGATTCTTACAATAAAGATATTGTGCTGCTGCCAAATTTAGGGCAAGGTAGGAAAGGCAGAAAATTGTATGCAAAAGGGACATGCCACACTAAAAATAAGACACTACGCTTTGAAATGTAGAAGTCAAGGGACTTAGCTGTAATGAACAATGTAAACTGGGGTGTCTCAGAAACTACTGAACTGTSGGGGGAAAAAAGAGTTTTGTCATCGTTACTAATTAATTAAAATTCCCATGCTTCAGTGAGACTAATAGTACACATGGATCCATGTTTGTTCTATCTAGGTGTTTCCAATGTACAGTCATCCCAGTATGTAGGTGCCGTGATATGTAAAAGAYAAAGATCAGAGTTTCATTTCAGCAACATGCTATTATAATGGAGAGTGCAGTAAGGACAATTACATTACTTGTACCTGGAAAAACGTGGGGGTTTTCAGTCATATTGAATATTCTTATTTAATTTTCAGGATATTTTGTCATCCTTGAAATAGCTTTTTCTCTGCTTTTGTTTTATACATTTTTTTTTAATTTACTGAAAATTATTTATTGAGRGCCTTAAATTCAAGGTAGGAAATAGGGATAACATTTTTTCTTTAGTTCTCCAAAACTTGGGCCAATCCTTTTTCTGGAACAATTAYTTCACGTGCCATTGATTCTTCTATTTTTCTGGGTTTTGAACTTTGCCTCTTATTTCTAGGGCTGTCTTCCTCATTACAGGTCAGGGTGATCAAACTTTGCAAGAAATTGATGTTCCTTATGCTGAATCCCTGTCATGGTTTCACCCGAGCCAGCAGCCAAGCTCCACACAGCTGCTTGCTCATTCCCTCACCAGCAGGATTGAGGAGAGAATCAGAAAGGTCAAAGCTGTAAAACTTTGGGTTTGAGATAAAGACAGTTCATTAGGGAAAGCAAAAGCCGTGCACCCAAGCAAAGCAAAAAAAGGAATTAATTCAGTGCTTCCCTTGGGCAGGCAAGTGTTCAGCCGTCCCAGGAGAGTAGGGCCCCATCACATGTGACAGTGACTTGGGAAGACAAACGCCAACACTCCAAGTGTGCCCCCTTCCTACTAYTTTGCCCTACTTTATATACTGAGCCATGCTGTCACATGGTCTGGAACATCTCTTTGGTCTGTTGGGGCTACCTGTCCTGRCTGTGTCTCCTCACAACCTCCCAGGCACCCCCAACTTCCTCGCCAGCATGGCAGCACAAAAAGTAGAAAGGCTCTGTGTAAGCTGCGTTCAGCAGTAACAAAAACATCTCCATATTATCAACYCTGTGTGCAGCACAAATCCAAAACACAGCCCCATGGTAGTCAGTGGGAAGAARTTTACCAGCCAAATCCAGCACAGTCCTATATGTACATGGTAACTTTAAAGATTTTATAGTCATGACAGCAGAAATAGCCCTTCTAAAGGTTATGGTCAGAGTGTTGGCCTGAAAGACCTTTGAACTGAGATTCCTCACTGCTGTCTTACAAAACACTGTTAAATATGTTGATAAACCTATTCCCATTAGTACCCAGTCAGATGTTTCAGTGATCTTACACAAACCCTCTATGATGTTCAGAATACTTTAAAAATTGTCTTCTACTGTCCAGCATGATTTAATAACAATTCTCTGACCCTYCTCATCTGCAGTCAGTAACTCATTAGCTGCAGGTGAAGGGGCTCATGGGTTCTTGGGGTCAGTTCTAACACAATATACACTCAAATTGAATTTTCTGAACTTTTCTGTTTGGCATAAGCAGCATTCACCTTTCCTCCTGTGGGAAAAATCCTACTAAAGAGTGAACATGAACAAAATACATCCTTAAGAGACACTGATTTACACTGTGATTTTCATTTTGGAAGAGAACCTCACATTTTAAGATTTAGAGCCTCGGGGCTTTTGTTATTCAAAAATTGATCAAATGAGAGCATCATTTAGAAAATGTAAAWATATAGTAATGAAGGGACTTTTATGTTACATTAAATTAAATTATATTATCATCATTATAAGGCCTCTCTAATAAATTATTTATACATATTTTATCTTAAATAGTACTTCAATCTTTGGTTTATTCTACCTTAGAAAAGCCAGATTAATTATGTAGATAYCACAGTGTGTTTAACCACAAGTGAAGTACATTGTTAAGTGGGTTTGGTCACTCACTGATGCAAGAAAACAACATTCAATTTTTTTGTTTGTTTGTTTTGGTTGGATTACCTACTAACTTCCTGAACTCTTCAATTCCAGTCTGTAATAAAGCCAAAAGTATTTTTATATATGTTATTTTTTGAGGCAGCTAAACCAAGTATTTTCACGAGGAAATGGGAAGTGTTTTTCATAAATTTGCAGCTTGTGCATTCACAGTCACTTGTGTAAATGGGCTCCTGAGACATCCTGAATGCAGTTTTCATTTTGCAGCCTCACTGTCCTCTTGGGCAGGAGAATTGGTCATCATGGAATCCCAGGGCTGTGGTATCTGGTGAAAAACTCAGTCTTGCTGCAAAAAGCACAGTCCCTAGAGGAGGACTGCTAAATGTCTTACTTACACACAAACCTCATGAGACATTATGGAACCGATACATCTATAAATATTTTTCTTTTTTGTGATAATTATTTCTTATTAAAAACAGCTATCATGAAAAATTAATATAATTGTAGATCCAGCATTCTTTTGAAGCAGTTCTGCAACAGGGTTTTCATTCATTTCTCAATCCTCTCCCCTCCACCAAAAAAAAAAAAWMCAAACCAAAAACCCCCAAACTACCCACACCGACCAAGAAACTTATAATGAAACAAAAATAGGTGGGATTTTTGTTGTTTGGGTTTTTTGTTGCACGGACAGCTGACATAAACAAGCTGTTGTGCTTCTGTCTGCAATGTACCAAAATCTACCATTTGCCGGGAATCAAAAGATATGAATATCTCAAAGGGGGAAGGAGCTCAAGTAGTGATTTGCAAGAAATGGGTGGCAACTGTTGGCCATATGCCAGCGACACTGTGTAATGTGTTCGGGCAGTCTTTGTTCCCTAAACTTCCAGCACAACCCTTGAGCCTCATGCTGTAGCCATGGCAGGGAGATTTTGCTCAAGTAGCTCACTTCTGTTATTCATTCCTCCTGTAGTCCACAACCTCTTTGTTGTTTCAAGTGCACTCTAAAGCTTTACATCAGAACTCCTCGCCCAGAGAGGGCACAGAAATGAGTTGTTTTGTGACATGGGTATACAGCTTCCTAAAACAAGGGGTTAGATTTGCTTCAGATTAAATTTAAGTATTTGGGCCTTAGGCTATCCTTGCTGTGCTCTGATTGTGCTTTACGTTTCCCAGTTCTGTTTCTCCAGTTCCTTTTGCTTTTCCTTTGACTTAAACATGCTGCTATGTGTGCTTACTCAGTTTTTCTCCCTACGCTTGAGCAGGGGATGCTGAAAGGTTTTCTTCTCTCTTTCTCTAAACCTCAGCTCAGTCCATGGAAAGATCTTTATCCTTTCTTCTGGAAGAAGGAAAAGCATTGATAGCTAGAAGTCTCTTTTCCCTGCTGAAGCATTTCTCATCCAGGTCTTTAGCCTGCATCGTTCTGGAATCAACCTCACAGTGAGAGATGCAGTGTTGGAACTACCACTCAATGAATATTTCAATTACTTTCTGACTACTCTAGGAATCTCTGTTCCCCTCCCTACAAGGCCTGTGAATTTGCAACGTAGTGAGGCAGTCTTCAAGAAAATATTGAGAATGTAGTTTGTGCCAACTAACCTCAGGGAACTAAAAAAATATGTATTTAAAAGAAATGCCTATTCCTTCATGCACTGCACAGGCTTTMTTGCTTGTGGAGTTTTGGGGGTTTGTTTATATTGTGTCAAGCTTTAGCTGCTTGGACAACTACTCGGACAACTATATCTACTGGTGTTTTTATGCTACTATGGACAAGTGTGGTGCTGGATGATAACCAACGCTTATTATCAGTGATTTTAGTGATCCTTATGTTTCCACAAATCACATTTTTTTCAAATACTGTATAAAGCTAATTGTTATTTTATATTTAACATGATCATATGAGAAAGTTTTTTAGCCTTTGCAGTTTGCTAACATTTGCCTTAATGGAATAAGAAAGTATAGCCATTAATTATATCTTGTAATAAATCTTTAATATTACTGAAGTCCCTAAAGGTCTTGTTTTTCAGAAAATCCTAAACCTTGTGTTGGTTTGTTAAGAATGAAGGATTACTGCTCATACTTTTTCTCAAATACCATCCCGTTTCATAGTGGGTTTTGAGGCATGAACCTGTCATTTCTGGCTGCATTTGCATTGAAGCACATGCTGTGTATCGTAATGCCATATTGTGTGACCCAGAACAGTTTATCTGTTCTTTTTTGTTCAACTAAACTTAGATGCAATTGCATTTTAAAAGTACAACAGTTTTCTGATATGGTCAGTTCTAGAAAGATTTTAATATAATTTTTTACTCCCTTTAAAAATTAGAATTAAAAAAAATAAAAAAAAGAAAAAGTTTTTAAGTGATTCAGCTTTTGTTTTACCTTTGTGTTTCGCCAGTTGAAAAGATACAGAGCCAGTGGGATGAAGCGCATGGATACCTCCAGAGCCGGAGACAGCAGCTGCATGAGATGTTGAAGGATTCAACACAGTGGCTGGATGCTAAGCACGAAGCTGAGCAGGTTCTTGAACAAGCAAAAGTTAAGCTTGAGTCGTGGAAAGAAATTTCCTACACCGTGGAAGCCCTGAAAAAGCAGAACACTGAGCTAAAGGTCGCTACTGAGTATTAAAATATTTCTATTTGAGTTAATGAGATCGTTAAAGAAAATGTCCTCTAATGGTTGTCCTCTAACTATGGACAGTGCACATTGAGAAAAATCTTCCAAATCAAATTAGAAAGAAATTAACTTGCAAAGTCTAAAATATATGTCACATATTCCTTGAATATGAAATTGGCCTTAACTTACCAGTCATAACAAATAGCTGGCTGATCTTGCAGGAGGAATACCTACCTTTTCAGCACAAAGATTTCTCATCTCTTCTGTTCAATAGCCTCAGCTGCACTGGTACTACACACTGGGAAATCCTGTAGTATTGGTATGGCTGTCTGAACTGCTAATGAAGCTGTATAGGTTGTCTGGAAGTAGTTGAGAAAACAGGAAAAAAAAAAACCAGCTGAAGCAAACTATACAGATATATTTTGAAAATTAAACATTTTAGATTTGCCACAAGAGAATCTCACTGGATTCAACCTTGGCAGGATTATTAACTGAAAAAAAAAAACCTGAAATGGCTGCTCTGTGATTTTAGCACACATGTTGCCACATTATGGGTGCTAAAATATGTTAACTTATATAACTGAGCTAAACCTCAGACAGCAAATATTCTCTGTTGCATTAGTTTTTAAGTTTCTTGTTATAGAAACAGTCATACTTTAAAAGCATTCTTCAGAAACAAATTTCGAGAACAACTGTTTAGTAATATCTCATTTTCTAGCTGGGGAAAACCAAGATTGAAACCAACCAATCGATCAGCCTTTTAAAGTGAGTCCTACTTCTATGGGAGAAGAGTTACACAACTATTTTGTGATACATTCTCTCCTGCACACCAGATTTTGTGGTTTTTTTTTTAACTCCTACCACTCAATATTTGCTTAAAGTTTGTGGACTTAGAACAGTCTTATTTACACAGCTGGATGGTAATGAACTGCTGTGAAGAGTAGTGGGATCAGGTCCTCATCAACTGGTTTTGCTGCCAGAGAAAGTATATGTATAACTTCATGATTGGTTCAGTTATCTCCATCATGAGTTAGTTATTGCATTTAGAAGTAGATACAAAATCTGTTGGGGGTTTTGCTTGCTTTTTTTTCTTTCTTTTCTTGTCTGTAAGAAGCATAAAAATATTCATCAGCCCATTGTTTTGGGGCTGAGCTGCGGTCGAGTTTTCTCATTTAGGATTGTACCATGAGGGTCATTGCTTGGGAAGGGTAGATTATGGTAAACAAGGGCAATCACTCACTAATGTATTGGAAAGAGTTATAGATCATGTATAGTACTGTCATTCAGCATAGAGGACTCCCATTTGTCACTGTCTTCCTGCAGAGATACAGTCCTGGCTTCTGCCCAGTGTTTGTTTAAAAAAAAAAAAAAAAAAAAAAAAGTTCAACAAAGTCAATGTCTCAGCTCTGCAAAGACTCAATTAACAAAAAAACAGTTCTGTGCAAACACAGTCTTGTGTCATAGTGTTGGAGTGTCTTATATCTCCAACACAAAATACTTAACTAAGAAAATAATTGAAAACATTGCTTTAGAAATGGATTTTATGTCCACTTTAATTTATAAGAATATATGAAGTTGAGATGAGCTCCATCTAAGAGTGTATGCTTTTTGAAAAAAGTATAAGGTTTTCGAATCCACATTATCCAAGGATAAAAATAAGAACACACCATTCTTCTCCTCTGTTTCCAAAGTTCTAGAGAAAGAATACTGGTGTGCTTATTCATGGAATGGATCTCTATGTATAAACAGTTTTTGAATGGAGACCTGCAGATTCTTTCCCTTCTTTCTATAAAAGCACTTGGACTATCCATATCTTCACTTATTCCCACCATAGTTTGGATTCAATGCGATGTGTCAAGTTACAGACGTTAATCTGTAATTACAATTTCAGTGTCACAGCTAGTCCATCTTAATTTTGTGCCCACATGGTGATATGAACATCAACAAGCTTTACTCTTCCAGGGTTTTTTACTTTCATTTATTTGGTTTTGCCTAGTCTTTCTCCCTCAAGTCTAGAAGAAATTCACCTCTGCCTTAGAGAACCGGGGGGTGGAAGGTGTGGGGGGATTTATTTTCTTTTTTTTCCTTCTCTTTTTTTGTGTTTCTTTTGTGCCAACCTTCCTAGAGGAATTCTCTTTGTCTGCCAGTAATTCCTATTGTGTCAAATCCCTCATCAAAGCTTCTCGGATGTGACAGCATCAGCTGTTATGTTCATGCTTGAGATAAGGGGTCATGAAGTCTTAGGAAAATGGACATTTTTTTTGAGTTAGCAGTTTTGTGTTTCTTTTGTATAGTATTATCCAAACTGAAGGACCTAGAAATACATCAAGTTCTCAAAATAAATGATTTCCAGGCTTCTGTGCCAAACACATATATTTTGATGTTGTCCCCTGAAGATGTAGAGTAAGTAGGCTGTCTTTTGGCTTGCTATTACACTGATGAAAAGGAAGCTGTCATTTCTATTCATTTGCTTTGAGGGAAAGCGAGAGGTCAGTGTGAGACTTAAATAAATTCTTCAGACATATTAATTTTGTCAGCTTTGTATCTCAACACAGCTTGGTGTGAGAAAGTAGTCACCAAGTGTTCTTCTGATTTGCTTGTTAAACATTATAAGTCTGCCTAAAGGCAGCTGAATCAATGTGTAAGTTCCCTTCTGCTCTAGGGGAACTTTTAATCAGTGCTTGTGTTAATGCATTTCTGTTAGGGCATCCTTATACATAGTAGACGGTAAACACAGTAATACCAGTCTTTTGATTATTCATTTTTTTTTTAAATGCCAGCATAAAACAAAAATCTGTAATGGGCTTGTATTTGGCCAGTGATGTTTTCAATAGAATTTGACAATTTTCGTTCTGACATTTAAAAGAGAAGTAACTAGGTATTATAGCTAATAATTAAAAATATTATTCATTTGAATCAGAAATTATTTCAGAGCTAATTTGCTGAGAATTAAAGCATTATTTTTCATTCTATTTTGTTAGTTTGATATTTGAGAACTAAATTGGTGTTATGTGTGGAGAATTAGAATATGGAAATCTGGCCAATGAAAGCCTTTACCTATTAAGCCCTGTTTATTATTGTTCATTAAGTGGTGACTGCAGATGGTTAACTCAGCAGGCTGAAGGTTATAGGAGTATAAATAGTACACAATCACACCTCAGCTCCTTCCATCACCACGCCATCAGAACATAAGCTAGTGTAAAACTAGCCTTTTCTTAGTAGGATACTGAGCTTCTGTTTAAAGAGGAGAAAAGAAAATGAAAAGACCTCCACAAAAACTCCAAACCAGACAAAACTGGATCGCCCATTCACTTCTTGGCTTCTTGCTTTGGAAGGAGTTAGTGAGGCATCTTTCTCCCTCTCTACCACTTCCTCTGGCATGGCCAAAGAGGAGGAAGGATGGAGATCATGTTTCATTCCTTATTTCTTCATCTAAACACAAAATTAAACAGCAGCCTGGTTACATCCCCTGCTCTGTTGGGACTCAAAAGGCCAGGCAGCCTTCCACTGGCTCAGCCCAGAGTGTGGACTTTATGCCCTGAATTTGTGGATGAGACAGGCTGTCTTGCTTGCCTTTGTCTGCTTCTTGCAGGGTAGTAACTTACTAGGGACTCTTTTGCCATTCTCTGTGTACCAAGATGAAGCACAACCTCAGCATTTTGTGGGGTTTTATTACTCCAGGGCTGACAGTGTATTGCTTTGATTTTAGTAAAACAATTAACAATTAAGTTCATGTTATTGACTATGTTGCAGACACTGAAATAGAATTCCTTGATTAAAAAAATAAATTCCTTAAGTATGTAGATAAAACATGCTACAGATTTACAGAAAAAGGGCAGAAAGACAGCCTGATTTTCCAGATTTGTGGAATATATACACAGAACTGGATGAAGTTGTACATACTTGTAATATTTGAACTACTGTGCGTCTTTGATTTTGTTCCACTGGGCAATCCTGGGGTAGAAGAAAGTGCAGCTCTAATTTCATTACTTGTTTTTAATCAAGGACTCTCAACTGCACAAACTTTATTCCTAATAACATCAACTAGTGTCTTCTAATTAAAAATTATAAATAAGTTTATACCTAAGTAACATGATAAATGCACAGCTTTAATTCTTTAAGCCTTTTAATAAAGTCAGCAAATTCCAGTGACAACACAGACAAAACAAAGAGAATGCTTTAAAAAAAAAGTTACAAAGAAATTAAGGTAATGAAACATTTTCCTTTAAAGAAAAAACCAAATGTGGTCTTAAGTAGCTGAAAGATAAATGAGGCCTAAAAATATAAAAGGAAAAAGAGGGGAAAAAAAGAATGCCATGAATGTAATTCTGAAGTACATTTTAGTCATGTAAGATGGCAGCTACTGGGTCTCCAATCAGACAGACAGGTAAAACACGTTCCACAACACTTTGTTCTCAGTGTCTGCACACAGAGCGAAGTTGAAGCATGCACTCCTCAAAGCTGTTGGAAAATTACATATCAATTTCCAGTAAAATAGATAATACAAATTGTTTCCATCAGTGAAGCTCTCTATATTCATCATTTCTTTCCTGAGTGATGACTTAGTGTTGTAGTGTCAGGAAGTTAATGGATTAATGTTGAAGTTAATGGCGAGAACAACACTTTTGGAAATAACCTTGTAATGGATCTTTCAATTTTTTTATTATAAAACAGGATTTGAAAGCTTTTATAAGGTCATTTTTATTCACATGGGACTGGGCAGAAAGAACTTGTTTTCAAAGTAAGTTTACAGACCATTAATTTACAATGCAGGCAAAATACTATGGTAACTTTCTATGAGAAGCAGGAAACAGTCTGCTATGATTCTTTGGCTGGGAAAAAAAGTACCTGCATGCCTGTGTAATTTCAAGCAAAGAGAAAGGTAGGGTATAATAAAAATGAATAGACCTAAATGTAGAGTAGATACTTGCTATATAAGAGATACAAAACTGAAAAGATAGCTACTTTAGAAATTATTTAATTTTTGTATTATATATATTATTATATTTGTGTAAATATTAACATTTATATATTTATTGTATATCATTCTGGCAGGAAAGGAGCTCAATTGGGAGATTGTTTCCAAAACAACCACCTGCCTGTATCTTCCTCAAATAAATAGTACTGGTTTTCCACAAAATTATCACCTCTCCTCACTTAGCAAATGGAAATTACTTCAAAAATTGTTTAGGCAGCTTCATCTTAAATGAGCTTAACCATAACATATTCAGATGGGTTTTGGGATTAGCAGTTCATAGGCTTCTCCTAATGTTTGATCAGCAGAAATAGGCTCCCTTGTTCAAAACATAACCAGCTTGCTGTCTTAGTACCTGAGGTTATCTGGTGCTCAGTAACTTGGTGATCTGGCCTCTCATGAAGGAATAGCACAGGGAATAGAGGAAATATATGTCTTCAGTTTATATTATGAAGAGAACCTAGAGATGTTGAAATAGCTTTTTAACAGGTAAGACATTGAGGGAAAAATCAAAACCCCCCAAAATTCCATTTGGACTCAATTCAAAGATCAAGAGCATTTTAGTCCTAGTCTTAATCAAAATCAGTTTACAGACCTTCTGAGATTAAAACATAAATGCATAAAATATTCAAAATTTATTTATTTTTACTTAGTATTTGGATTCTTTCATCAGGGATTACATGTAGGTTCAGCTCTACGTGGAGAATTCCTTATGTGAGTCAAAACAAGATTTCAAAAGCAATACTGCTTTGTGAGAATGAAGGGGGAAAAGCTATTTTTTTCTTCACAGGCATTTCCTGAATTGTGTATTAAAGCACAACAATAAAGACAGTCAAGTCTTCCTGTTTGTTTTTTGTCAATAGCTTCAAATGTTTACATGCAACTTACTGTTTCTATTTACAAATACAAACTGTTTTCAACTTGTATTGTCCATTTTATTGGCTAGTTGGAGTCTGTTTAGTACAAAAGTACAAGTAGGCAATCGATTATCTTTGCTCTTTCATTTTGTTGTTACACATTATGGATTAAATATGCAGCTTCAGTGCATTTATATGGAAATTTGCTCTGAGAGAAAGACTAATGAGAAAGATGCATGGGAGCTGCCTGCTGGCTCAGGGAGTGTTCTGGATTTCCTGGCTTGCTTCTGTAGTGAGGCAGCTGGCCTAGGTGGGGAGGAGAGGAGAAAGTAGAGAGGAAGGGGGGAAACAAAGAATGACCAAGATTTAAAAAGCTTTCTTAGCATTAAGAAGCATAAATTAGCATTATAAGGATATTGATAGGTTTACCAGTAGTATTTTGCTGTATTGCAGATTTAGTGCTGTTCCAGTAGATGGCACTAATTACATAAACAATTTGCTAAAATGAAGTAAATTTTTAAAAAACCCTGAAAGCACAGGTATTAATTGTCAAAATCTCAGTATTATTTCACAATATGAAAAAGAAAATCAGTCAGAATATATGATTTCAATATATTTTCTATCTCAGTATAATTTAATGTCACAAATAATCATAGTCTGAGTAATGCCTAATAATGCATAATAATGCATCCATCTGTTTGTGTCTCAGAAAAGGATAATCAACATTCTATTAGTGTTTATCAATTTGAGCTGTCATGTCTTTTCTAGCATTTAGAAGTTGGTTGCTTGGTCCTCTCAGAGTTTAGTAGTCCTGTCGTCTTACAACTAAAAGAATTTAAAACATTCAGAATCATGACTGATCTTCATTTCCAGTAAATCTGAGAAAGTATTTTTTTCTTTTCTTCTCTTTCTATATAAATGGTGTAAGTTGTTCAGCTCCTACTCTAATAATCATACAATATGTGTGATCATTTCATGCTGCTCTGAGGTTTATTCTTTCTTTCTCTTTTTACTTCAGCAATTTGCAAAAGAAATACGGCAATGGCAAATAAATGTAGATGTGGCAAATGACATGGCACTTAAGCTGCTCCGCGATTATTCAGCAGATGACACCAGAAACGTGCAACTGATGACAGATAACATTAATGCGACGTGGGCTGCTGTTAATAAAAGGTAAGATATAAATTCTGCTATTAGATTTGTTGTTAAAYTCCATCAACATTCACTGTCCAGCTTTGGTTGGAGATTATAGAAGATGTAACTTTCGCAGATGACGTGACAGTAGTGAGAAACGATCACAGCTCTTCTGTAGAATTTTTTGGAAATATGTCTTTGGAATACCATTTAATTCTCTCAAATAAAATTTAGGTTCCTGCCAATTTTCCCCTGCTATAAACAGTTGCCAACTAACTTCAGCTGATAGGTTATAAATTTCAAGTATTTAAAATTGTTTCATATATCCGTACTATCTCCACATCACAATCACRATAGTGATTTCGACTCATAAACCGAATCTGGAAATGAAAGACATATCCTGGTGAACCAAGTTCAAAGTAGAAATGTTATCCTGTACCTTTGAAGCAAATCTCTAGTCAAGAAAGTTTTTATTAAATCCTTGACCACATTCTTGATTACATTTCACAGTCTTTCAGTGGCTGGTTTAGATATCAATCCCTTATTAAAAGCAATTTTTTTTGCAGCTTGCCAACAAATTGTGAATCATCCAATATGCAATCTCTAAGATTAGAATATATTGCAGTAAAAATTACTTTCTTTATAGTAGTAAAAGAGTTTTAAATCATTGCACATTAGATGTGTAAAAATTATATGAAAGTTGTTTTAATCAGTATCTTGGATTAAGCTTTATAGCTTTTAACTCAAACTAGAAATGAATCTAGATCTGAACATGTTTTTAATTAAAGTCTATGAACAAGGCCAGAAAAGCAGTTCAGCTAAATATGCAGTAAATTCAGTAGATCTTCTTGCATAACGGCAGTTGCTTAAATCACTGATGACTACAGAAGTTTAATGCCACTTTTTGTTTATTTTGATGTTCATATGAATGAGTCACTTTAGCAGCATTTTTTCTGAAGCAGACTTACAACTGACTTAAGACCCTGTTCAAATGAGAGAARGGATACTGTTGATGTCCACTGAAAGAAAGGCACAATAATTTGAAAGCATTTTATTTTTAACTAAACTGAGAATTTAGTATAAACATTCCATTAATATCTGCTTGCATTTCTCCTGTTACAGTAGTAGCCATTTTAGCTTTATTAAATGTAGCCATTTTTTAAAGAAAAAGTGTTTTGCTCAATGCGGTTTGAGAAGCAGTTTGGGGGGACTGGCTATTCCCGGATGAGAAAGGCTGGGAGTCTAATGCTTAAAACCATTCCCCATGAGTTGATAGAATCAGCAGCTCAAAAGGATTAGGTATGAGAACCAAAAGAAAGTGCTTTTGTCTGTGTTTAGAGCTACAACCCCCACTTGGTGAGAAGTCTGTAGCTGCTGTGGATGCTCAGGTAGTAATTGTAGCTAAGAGTGCATCTTTTAATCTGTTAATGCCTCAGGCACAGGAGTGTCTAAAGTTGCCCAAATGTGAGAATTATGGTTCTTGCATGGACTCTGCCAAGAGCTAGGCTAAGAGACAGTGCAAATTCTTCAAGACACACTCCTTGCAAGCTTCTATAAAATGCGCAGACGTGTTAGATGARTTACTGTAATAAATATTTTATGTCTTAGAAGAGAGCTGTTTAGGCGACTGAGTTGACATTTCCTTTTAAGAAGTACAAAAGGATAGAAATAAGTATGAACAATTATCTGTGAAGCTAGAGTTTCCTAGTTTTTGATTGTATGATGTTACACRTCTAATATATTTTTAATTTAATATTTTGTATATAACTTTTGTAAGACTTCTCATGATTTGGGAACTTGAAAAAGAAGGATGTTGTGAATAGTAGTTGATAAGCTTCTCTAAGGGCTAGATCACATTTTTGTCTATCTTTTGTAAGACATTGATAAATATGGACATATTAAGGCATCAAGTCAGCACAAGACTTTTACTTGGAAGATTTTCTGCACATGTAGATTTTTTAGGTTTCTTTGAAGCAGTAGCCAGGCCTTTTGCCCATGGAGCAGCTCCTGAGTGAGGTCTTGAAAAAATGTCCTGGATTTCTGGAGGGATTTAAAAGCCGTGTAGATGTGAGACTTAGGGACGTGGTTTAGGGGTGGGTTTGGCAGCACTGGGTTAAGGGTTGGATTCGATGACTTCAGAGGTCTTTTCCAAACTAAATCATTCTGTAATTCTTTTGTTAAACAGCCCTGTGGAAAGAGATGATGTAGTTCATGGGCCTTTGGATGACTCAAATGTCAATTTGTTCTGGTTTTGGGGGGGAGGGTTTCACTTGGGTATTTTGCCCTCCTTCTGTGCTTCAACTCTTCAGCTTTCAAATTATTGCATAGAGAAAACAAAAAAGAGGGGTGGAGTGTTCCGGTTTTGGGGATCTTTGAACTGTAAGAGAATATTTACTCAGTAGAAAGGAGACGTGAATTGTTTTGTCACAGTCTCCAAGAAAGGCCAGTTTTCCACTCAGTTTGTATGCAATGATTTCAGATATATCTGTGTGTGTTATTTTCATCTAGACAATGAATAGTGTTCTGATGACTTGGTGACCTCACAGTGATGTAAAAATAGATGTGAAATAATGTTCTCAACGTTTTCTCCAGTATTTAGAAGCAGTTTTATCACTTTTTATTCATGTCTTAAGTGCCAAGAGGAAATATTCAGCTAAAGATTTTGCTTTCTTCTCTCTATTGCTGAGTTGGATGTCCTAATTATTTTGTGAATATTTTCTTYTAAAAATTAAAACTAAGAGTTACTTACATTGTTTTGAACTGATTTTCCTTTAACGTGTCATTATGAACAGAATTGTGTGTAAAAATAATATGAAACCTCCTTTTCCATGAACCAGTTTACTAAAATAACAGGCGGGCAAGCAGTAGTAAAATTCCACTTTGCCTGTTGGTAATAGTTGCCAAAGCAAGTACTTCAGTCATTAAGGCAACATCTGCCTGCTTGTGTTTTGTTTTGTTTAAGTAGATTTGYAGCTGATGGCTGTGTGTTTACCCTTTGCCTTACTGTTGTGTTTTACAACATTGAACTATAACCAATACCACTCCAACTCCTTTAAGAGACAAGTTGGTGAATGCTTGATGGTTGCTTTACTTTTTTTCACCCGACACTTTTTAATTTTTCCTTCTGTTGTTGATACTGCAAAGATACACTAAAAAGCACATGAACTGATCAGTTGGGCAAAAGCCAGAGTGACTTGCAAACAGGCTTCTTCCTCTCCTCCTTAGAAGCATTGACTTTCCAAGAAATAGCTATATTATTTAAGATGAAGCAATTAAAGAGAAAGTGATCTCTATTGCTTGCATTAACAAAAATAAATCTAACAGATGAACTGAAATGTTCTCAAGAAGGAAAAAAAGGCAATGATAGAAGCATCCTTTAGAAATCTGCTATATAAAGAAATGTTTGTTATGGTAGTATTACGTTACTACCTTCTTTTGTGGGCAGTCATATTTTATGTGAATCTTCATMTAAAAACATAAACAGTTGCTTGTATTTTCCTTTCCTTTGAATCCACCAAATGTGTTAAATATCATTAGCCTAAATATAAAGCTAAAAAGGTCCTTAGATCTTTCTTAAAGGGTTTTTATATTATGACAATAATTGCATAACATACTCTGAGAATTGTTTAGGATTCTAACTCACCCCTGTACAATAGACATCTTCAAATATTCACATCACCCACCAGTTCTGCAGTCAAGCTCAGGCCACACATTTGGTGTTGGGAGCTTTCACTGCTCAAGATGCTTTTTTTGCTCCTGAGAAARTATAGATGCACAACAATCAAAATATGAAAAATAACTTTCTTTACCCCACTACAGATGAGGAAGAATCAGCATAGAATTAGATTTATATTTTTACTAGTTTAAGTTCTAGGGAGAGACAAGGAGTTGTGTTTCTAAACCTGTTTGAAAGAGCTGAGGTACCTACTCGCATATTTAACTAAGAGTGGTGTTAATTGTCTAATGCAGCCAGTTGTACAAACTTGATTTTTCATGTCAGCTGGACAGTATGCAATACAAATGGCCAAACAAACTAAGGACATAAACAGTACAAAAGTATGATGCAYATCTGTTTCGTATGTAAATGAGTAATATAACAGTAATTCTAAGTGTGCAAAAGGTCATAATCTGGATTTGGTCTTTCAGCAGCAAACTATTCCTAATCAGTTGTTGCTTGTTATAAAAATACAGTTATTCAAATATAACCTTTATATGTACATGAATTTTGTAAGTATAATTTTGTTACCTGCACAGAAAGAGCTCAATGATTCTGCTGGAGACAGGTTTTCTTAATATACTGTACCTGTCCTAAAGTGTTACTTTACATTACTTGTGGAAGTAATCATGATTGCTTTACAGCTGAATTGCATTCTGGGTGAGAAAAACTGTATTTACACAGCAGCAACAGCCAGAAGTGTGAATTGCATTGAGTTATACTGAGGATTCGTAGTTTCAGTATCTAGACTGTATCTAGGAGCCATCTCTGAAAACCTTATTTGCTCATTTTGGCTTGGACTGCTCAAGTCAAGCAGCAAAGAATTCACAGTCTCCAAGAAAACTCATCCTTTCCCTTTCCATTCTCCTGCTGTTTTGAAGCTTGGTTCGCATTCCTAAAATCAGTATAGAACCATGAGTATGAACAGCTCCAAAAATTCTCTGTGCAGGCACACTTTGTGGCCATGAGAATCTTGTTTACATGGGAAGCCTGGTTACACATCTGTGCCTGCAGTTGTCCTGGCTAGAGACCTGCATTTTTGGGGGTGTGAGCAAGAAATCCTTGCAAATATGACTCCAGATGAAGATGAAAAGTGTCATTTTCTCATCTAAATTTTTTTTTTCCCAAAAAAAATACTATGATAATTTTCATTTTTATCATCATGTTGTGATGATTTATTTATTGGTGTTTGAAATAATTTTGCCAGGCTCAAGAATATAGCCATGTACAGAGACTGCTTCTTTACAACCAACATGTCATGCTGAAGCTTGTTATTTACACCAGTTTAGCAATGGATACTAATTTAAAATTGCAAACTCTGGTGGAAAATATTGTAATTGTAGGGCAATTCTTTTGTTTTGTGAGGGRTGTTTATAATACATTTATCTTTGTTGCCTGCATGATTTAAAAAGTAAATTTTCAGTGTAGGTGTTTGTCAGAGGCTGTCTTTGAGAACTTCTCTTGATTTTAATTCTGAAAGGACTTAAGTACTTCTACGTAGTCAGTAAAACCATTCACACTAAATGAAAGTGAGTTGCTGTAATCTGACATATCACAGCTGAGGTTATGTCAAGGACCAAATAATTTTATAYGTCAGCATGTTTATTCTGAAGAACTAGTGTATCTCTGTTGGCTATTATTTGAATAAAAGAGACAAAATTTTCAAAAAATCATTTAATCTGGAACTCTTCTGGAAAGTCTGGATTTTATATGGGGTCCTCACGTCTTTTTTAATAGACAAGAGGGCACAAGAAACCTTTAATTTTTGTGAAACTAATTTGTCAGTAAAGCACTCCACACTTCTCAGAATTTGATCTCCTTCAGAGTTAGTAATATTAGCAAACTCTAAAGAAAAACTCTGTATTAGCTGCTTCTGATGCAAAAATGTTAAGCCTTTTGTGTTTAAAATATGGGTATCTTTAAAGTTACCTAAGAGTTGTTTTCAGATAAAGGATTAAAGTATTTTTGCTTTCTTTGTTCCATTCTATTATCTTTATTTTAAAGCTTCAGAAAAGGACTTTAAGGGTGGAAATGGAAAGGTTTAGGTGCTCTGAGTTTAATTTGTTACATTTKTTGGTTTATGTTTTGTTTATATCATCCGTTAACATATCCATCTTTCAAAGCACACCTAAAAAACCATTTGGCACAGAGGGATTATTTTATGATGATAGATAAAAGAGAGGTTACCTATTTGAAAGACATTCTACTAACTGTCTATACTCTCAAACAAATATTTAAGTACAAAATGTGATAACAATATTACCAGCAATGACATCAGTTAACAATCTTTTGCTATTTTTTCTTCCTGATACCCCTACGAATGATGACATTTCATCCATATATAGGAAAAAAAATTATCAAAATAAGTAAATAAAAAGGTCAGATGAAGCTCCTACAATCAGGAGATCTTGAAAGTCATTTTAGCTGCTTATATTCTAGTTTTATCATAGTTCTCCACTCAGATAACTGTACATTTTTGTGCAGTGTGACATCAGTACGTGGATCCAAGATGAGAATTCAGTTGATGGTAGCGAATGTTTTTTCTTTTACTTTGTGAGAGGATAKTCTTGGAAATGAGATGCTTTCAAAACGCTGGTAGGATGTTCTCAAAAGGCAATGTTACCCAGAATATTGTGTGATTCATCATTTCCACCTTTGTGAACATATTCTGTGATTTTTGAGAAAATCTTTTTGGATTAAAAAAAGGAGAGTTCTTGAGTCATTTCAGGAGGGTAGTGTCAGTAATACAGTACTTGACAAAAAGGATCTATGGACCCTTGTGACTTCAGGGACATATTTCTTAAAATTTTTAACAYGAGTCTGAAGAAAGTAAATTTTCCCACCACTTGAATATATATATATATATAGATATAACGTGTGTGTATCTAGTCTAGTACCTCTAGCACTTCCAGAAAGGCGATGGATCATCTATAGGTCTGCTAAGTCCTCCCACAGACAAACAGAAATGAYCTCACAAAGAAAAGTACTGCTGTTTTTAAATTAAATTAGGGGTTTTTTGTCTGTCCCACAAAGGATTTGCTCAGACACCATGAATTCAGCTCATTGAGAGTTTAGTGGGTTTGGGTTTTAAATCACAGAATCACAGAATAATCTGAGTTGGAAGAGACCCACAAAGATCATCCAGTCCTACYCTTAGGTGAAGAGCCCATACGGGGATGGAACCCACAACCTTGGTGTATTAGCACCATGCTCCAACTGTAATCCAATGTTAATGATTTAATTGTACACAATTAAAAAGAAGAATAGGATTGGCATTTTGCGAAGAGAACATCAGCTTCCAATACTGAGAGCAAGTTACCAATAAAAACTAAGCAGAAATAGTATTTAGAAGACCATTCCTTACTGCTCAGACAGTTGCTATTTCACCTTTTTTTGTTTTCCTCATTCTTGGTTTATGTTTTGGTCTTGATTAAAACAAAATTCTGTTCCTTTGTCCATAATTWCTGTGAGTTAAATGCTCTTTACTCCTTTCTGATGAAAATGAGAACAATTCTCATAGTGAAATTCAACTGGACAAAATCATTAAATTGTTTATGGGACAGAATTCTAAAGGGAGAGCAGTTTTTTKGACAAACTTGAATCATAACTGGAGCTTAATGTGGGCATATCACATAAATGCTCCATTCAAGGAATCTTCCTCTTTTGCATCTGCAGGAGATGCAGGAGGATCAAGGTACTAAGGAAGACTAAGTCTGATTTTGTGAGAGAAAGAACAGAAATGTCATTTTCTGTTCCTATTCCATTAGAAAATTAAGACAAATGTGCTGTTCTTTYTCTTAAAGGTGAGATTTTCTGAAGTAATTAGAAAATTTTAGTCTCTATTTGAATAAGAACAGAAGCAAATGCTCTGTGCCTTGAAAGTCTAACCTTAAATCTATTTCCTTTTAGTCTGTAGATAAATTAACAAACTATAGCAAACTGATTATTGCTCTCATCCAAATCTCGTAGAACAAATGAATGCCTTTCCATTTCCCCTCAATAGACTTCTTATCAGGCTTCATGTCCTTTAAAACAAACTGAACAGAAATTAATAAAGCTGATGGACTAGCAGAGTGCCAGCAAAAAGGAATTTGACCTTAGTCGTCATCTTTTGTTTGCACTGTTATTCTTGTGATAGCTTTTGCTTTGTTTTCCCCGSAGTTTTCCCTGGATTTTTGTATTTCTTCATCTGCTGTGCAGGCAGTCTAAGCTTCCCCCTCACTGGCATGTCAGTCATGCTTGAAACAGAGGATAATTCAGTCTGCTATTAAATGTTAGCCTCTCTGTGGAAGTTACCACCAAATGTGTCAAGCTGACAGCAGTGGTGCTTGCCTTTTGCTGTGTGGCTGTGTTTTAGCTGTGACAGAAATTTCAGTCGCGTTTTTATATAAACTCACATAGAAATGGACAAATGACAAYGAGTCCCCACTATTTCTATTAAGGATCAGTGGCACAAGAGGCTGATGGTTGTGACTCTCGCTGACCAAGGCAGAGAGCTGGGGAAGTGGMAATACAGAGGGCAGATTGGAAAGCAGTAGAACGCACAATGTGGTTTTCTTGCATGTCCAAAAATAGGCATGGTGAGAAATCACTGAGRAGAGGTGAGATTCAACTGGTAAATCTTGAAGATAGAGCATTTATGGTGTATCTGATACAGCTGCATAAAAGGGGAAATAGTAAGTAAGCAAAGAATTTGTGAAAAGGAAAAGATCAGTAAGTTCATGTTGTTTATCATCCAGTATCAATTACGTCTTGACCAATACCCCAAATTTAACTGACCTATGATACATTCCCTGACAAATTTAAGAAATGTAGACCTCTTCCCCAGCTACTGAGCATTACATCTCCTGGAAACTATAAAAAATATTATCTTCTGCAAATGATAAGAAAAATAGCTCTTGGAATTATCACTCTAGTGGGCATTTCTGCAGATTCTTCCTTTGTGCAAGATACATAATCAGTTATATATCTGAGATATATCTGCTTAAGCACAGTAGTGCCTTGTGGCAATGAATTTTACGGGTCCACTTTTGTGSATAAAGAAAAAAAGTATTATTTTTATCTGTTTAAAATGTAATGCTGTTTATTATCAGTAGTGGTAAACAGTTCAGAAATTTCCACAAGTTCTTGGTGTGATTGGAACATATCTGCAGTAGATGCTTCAGCTATGTTAATTAATTACTAGCGGTGTCTGTTGATTAACCATAATCTTTATTGATTCCAAGAAGTTAGATTTATTTTTGAGGTAGTTTACCTGTAAGTTTCTCAGTGAGGTTTTACTGCAAGGGACGGAAGGCAGCTTTTCTAGGGCTTGTCTTCTCTCTTTGTTCCTGTGGGAACACCAGYAGAATACACTTGTCGAATAAGAAACCATAATTCAGATCTGCCCTTGGTGATACCCTTCTTTGTTTTACTGTGCTGACCCCTTGGAGCTGTGGACATTTGTCACCATTACTTCTTTTTATGTTGGGGAAAATAAAAATAGAGGCATGGAATATATTTATTGAATTTTGCTTTAGCTAAATTTGTTTTCACATCATGTCACTGCTTTAGTCCTTTTATGTCTAATATTATTCTCCTTTCTGCTGGCTGGGACAAGGTACCCAAGCCAGCCTCCGGAGAGTGAGTTAGAGATGACATAAATATTTCTTACTTTCTTTTTTTACCATCTTTCAGATGCTAATATGTATTGGAACCTTCATTAAGCTGTTGGTCTTATTTAAAATACTAAATTCCTTCAAGGCTACAGCTAGTTCAGAACCCAGAAACGTATACTGAGTTTAAATATTCCTTGTAGTGTGTGTTATTTTGAACAAATCTATTGAATGCATCTGCCATCATATTCTGATGATTTTTACCATCTGGAATTATTCAGAATTCTTCTGGGTTTGATTAATCTAAATAAATTTGGCATTTTGCTCTTCATACCCTTATCCCAATGGGTAATTAATGCACTTAATACCCAAATTTACTGCCCCCCTGGAACAGGCTCCTAATGCTCAGGGTTGAACATTATTTACATTGACTACATGATAYACTCTTAATCTCAGCTTTGTTTTATTCAAGACATTTCCGTAAGAAAACCTGGCATCTCTGTCTTGCTTTGTAAATAGCTGCTAGTGTAGGGGTTATGATATACTTTATGGATTTCTTTGCATAAGCTGAAGTAAAGCTGACTCATCAGTTAAATTGATGAATGCATCAGTTATGCACTCATTTCCATGACCAAAATGTGGAAAGTGATCTGAGAACAGGTAGACATAGGTTAAGGAAAAGAAATGCATCTCCGCAGACCCCGGATAAATTATCTGTAATATATAGAGGATACTTGGATGACACTGAATGCAAAATGGTAGACCACAAGCCAAATCAAGTATCTTTTCAATGTAAACACCTGATAACTATTCCAAATATCATTAAAGAGGAAGAAAACATTGCAAATCATTCCCTCTTTAAGAGCTAGATTTGGATGACTCTGCTAGAATTGCCTGTGAGCACGTAAAATTTCAGGTATATCCATTTTTGTCTTGGCTCTTCATAGCWGAATAGTCAGACTTCCTCACTCCCAGACTCAGTGTTTTGGTGTATTTATGTCTCTCTCCACTCTGTTAAATGGTGCAGAGTTGTTGTTTGAAGGGTTCTTCGGCTAAGAATTTTTGTCTTTGAAATTCATGCAAAAAAGAATTGAGRTAGAACTATCACAGAACATCCTGTTCCCTTTGAAGTCAGCTGAAGGTTAGTCATTCATGTCAGTGGAGTTGGGATATTCTCTGTCAGGCTTTTGTATCAAACACATACTGAAGTGCTACTGAACTGAGTATAAGTTGAACACCATCTGAATTTGCTGAATTAGGCTCTGTAATTTTGTTACTTAATTATTTATTTATATTTGCATGATCCTGAGAGACAGAAGCAGAGATGTATTTTCTTCCCATGTTGTTGAAACTGCATAATAATAAATTATTTGTATTACTCTACATTCTCATATTATCTCTTATTGTAGTTCCTGTTATTTTACCATCTTTCTGCAGCAGATCTATTTAAATCAGATTATCTCCTTATCGTGGAGAACTTATTCTATAGTTCAGTTTTCTGTAGGAGTCTGAAACCTCCTGAATAGTAAAGAATAACTATAAAAGATATGGAGTGGTTCTTTACAACTAATATTCTTGTATTAGAGTATATAAATATAAGAAACAGTAGGCAGGCTGCCTTCTTTCCTTCTTACTCAGATCCTAACCGATTTTGGTTACCAGCTGCTTCTGATCTGAATATTACAGGGCAGGTGGGTTTTTTTCTGGTTAGCATTTTATGCTTCTTAAAATATATTGGCATGTTAGAATACATGTTTTCAAATATACTGAGTCAATCTGATCTGTCAGCATCTTTATGTAATGTATAACTTGAGGCCCATGTTTTAGAGAGGAAAAAAGARGATGTGTGTTTATCTAAGTGTTTATTTAGTGTTACTCTCTCTTAATTTAATATGATGCATGGTACAATAAGAACTGTAAATGCTGCCAGACAAGTTTTCCAGCCTGGGAACTGAGGCTTCTCTCTCTTGCATTGTAGCAAATCACTTTTCTGCTAGGCCATGGAGCTCAGCTCTCAGAGGCTGATGCTTTAAATGAAAACTACACTAACAGTTTAATAGTATCCTTTGTGAGCCCTAATTGATTTCATGTAATGTCATCAGTGCATTTCACAGTCTTRTTAAATCTAGTTGTTTCTACAGTTAGTAAGGCTAAGAAAACAAGTGCCTTTAGAATATAATTAATTTCATAATCATTTTTAATTATACTTCACTGTCTTAGAAAGCAAAGATTTTATCTTATTAAATTGTATCTGAGTAATTAATATGCTGTTTATTAAATGGCACTGTTGACTGCCTTGGAATTTCTGAAGAATTATATGTTTTGGAATGCAAGGAAATACTTAATTCTACATATTATAGACCATGAAGGATGAAGAAGACTTAAACAGAAAAATAATCTTTTTGCTTCTTTCGGTAGAATAAGAGACCAGTTTTGTCTGTTTGGTTTTGGTTTTGATTTGAGAATTTCTTCTTTTTCTGACTTCTCTCTTCAGTGGGACTACCAGAATTGTTAAATGTTTTCTTCCCGTGTCTTTTTAGGGCRTTACTTGAATGATACGAGGATTAGACTGGAATCTGTTCCATGAGTTCAGAGAACTGAGGGAAGGAGGGAATTGCGGGGTTGGTTGTTGTGTTGGATTTCAGTTTGCAGTTTTGTTTTTGTTTTTTTTCTTTGAGGTTTTTCAGTTTACTTATTTTGTGTTTTAAGATATTTCTTTAAAATTTTGATTAAGGACTATTTAGAAAAGCCTCTCAAGTGAATTCATCAAAATATTATTCCATGTCTATGAGTAATTTTTAATGATACTTCATATGTTTGTGATTGTTGTGTGTTGTTCAGATTCCCTTTTCTTTAACCTGGTAAGATTTACTCTCTGGAAAGCAATTGATTTTAATGAAAATTTATCATCAGATTAGAACTCAAAAATAAACATAAACTTTTTTTGATAGCATAAAAGATAACCTGTAATTGATTTTAATTACAAAGGAATCCCCCTACTTTCATCAATGATTGTTCTGTAGCTCACCATGTAAGTGTAATGGTSTATGGTTATGTAATTGTGATGATCTATGGTTATGATGAACACAGAGAAAATGCACACTTATGTTTTTATATTCTCAACCTACACCAAGGCAAGCTGGGAAAATGAGACAAAAGCAAAGGGGGCAAGAAAAAGATGTTAGAAAAAATTCCCTCTCTCTCTGTTGATCATCCCATTGAGAGGCATTTTGGGAATGTGGGATCCTGTAAGTGAACAGAGTATAAGAAGAGACAGAAATTATTTTTATGAAGGTTGATGGGAAGTTCTTCTCCAGGATAACACAGATCCCCTTGTGCTGATGTTGGCATGTGCTTATTTAAGAAGGGGTTCTTTAAAGATTCTATACAGATAGATATGATTTTGTGCTCCAGGGTGTGAAATTTCCTTTGCTTTTAGCAACTTTTCTCAGTCTCATAAATAATGGTGTAGAAGAAATGGGGGATTAATATCCAAGGTTGATCTGAAGCTTTATAGATAAACATAGGTTTCGTTTTGTTGGTTCTTTTTTTTCTCTTTCTACTTTTAAATATCAACTCTACTTTAAAAAGAGATGTATGGAACAAACAATCTAAATTCAAAAATATGTTTTCAAATTGATTTAGTATTTTTAATGACAAAGCAAGCAATTCAGAGGAAAATGCTGGGAGGGGCATTGATGATTTTTGTTATTTTCATGCAGGTCCTGGCTATTTCAAGAAGGTCTATGCCAGGTATAAGAGTGGAAACAGTAGAAACAGCCAGACAATGAATAACAGCAAAAGCAATAATTTCATTCTCTTGCTGCATCCATTTTTCAAAGTACAGAAACACCAGAAACTTTTTTTTAATACAACGTATTTCTTGTTCTGAAGAGTTTTATAATAGGAAAACTGTTCAGGAAAAAACACATGCATCTTGCTTAGCAGAGTGAGTAACTGCTCTTTGAAGCATTTCCCCCTTTGTGTCAACACATTTTTAAGGACAAACTATATRGGCTTATTACTATGATCAGGAGATGTTCTAGAATGTTCTAATTTTAGTATCTGAAGAAACCATCATCAGTTAGGAAACTGTGTGTGATTATCAGGGAAAAAGCATGACTGTGTCCATATGAAGACAGCCTAAGTTCCAATCAGAGCATGGGGACATTGAGGGCTTTTGTTCTTCCTTACYGTGGAATCAGCAGAGAGCTGCCTTCATGTGTTTATTTTAGAGCAGCTGTTGCACTTAATCCCTCTGTATGAACAATTACATAAGGAATTTAAAATTATTTCGCTGGTTATTCATTTATTGTAAACGTGGATGGTGCAGCTAAGGCAGAGATGCCCTTCAGTTTATCTGAAGACACCGAGTCAGCTCTCAGGCAGTAGATCAGATTGTTGAGAAATAAATGTAAGGCAGAGGGAAGTACTGCAGTGTTGAGGTTTAACCCCAGCCAGAAACTTAGCACCATCAACCACTCGCTCTCTCCCCCACGGCTGGGCAAAGAATTGGAAAGGAAAGGTAAATCTCCTAGGTTGAGATAAGAACAATTTAATAATTGGGGGRAAAAATTATGATACTAAATATGCTAATAATAATATTATTATTAATATTAATTCTAGTTATAAGGAGAGGGAGAGAGAGTAACAGAACCCAAGAGAACCAAGTGATGCACGATACAACTGCTCACCACCTGCTGACTGATATCCAGCCAGTTCTCAAGCAATTCCCCAGCCAACTCCCCCCAGTTCATGCACTGGGCATGGCATTCTATGGTATGGAACGTCCCTCTGGACGGTTCAGGTCCCCTGTCCTAGCTGTGCTCCCTGACAGCTTCTTGTGCCCCTGCTCACTGGCTGAGCATGAGACACTGAGAAGTCCTTGACTTAGGGTGAGCACTGCTACGGCTAAAACATCGCTGGGTTATCAACAGTATTCTCATACTGAATCCAAAACACAGCACAGCATCAGACACTAGGAAGAAAATGAACTCTACCCCAGCTGAAATCAGGACATGCGCATAGAAATATGGAAAGAATTATGTGGAATCCTGATCATATGCCTGAATCAGAAGGGTAGTACTAGCATGTTCCCACTGGGCCCTATAAAAGCCAATTTTGCTTGTTTATTCAAAGAACGTTTCCCCTTCAAAATGAAGTCTTTCCTTCTTTAAGTTCTCCACATCAGAAGTCTTCAGGACGATATTAGCAGTGATAAAGATCAGGCAAAGAGTTCTAGAAAGTTAGTGATGCCTTTTTAGAAGTGGATTTTTCATCAGGTTTTTCTCTTAGTCCTTACAGTAAGGGACTGAAGCACAAAATGACTTTAAAAAAAGCCTGAAAGCCTGTCTTTACAGTACAAAATTCTGCACCAGCACACCAAAGCTTTCCTGGTTCCTCGCTCAGAATAGTGGGATATATGTCAGCTACATGTGAATGCTGAGCGGTTTGGATGCTGATATTGTAGCTCTGAGTTTAGTCACAATTTGAGGCTTTCTAACCATTTGCAACAAAGTCATTTCAGAAGTAGAGTTGCACACAGGTGACCAAACTCCTGGAATGTAGGATCAAATCGATTAAGAACATTTTCCAACAAGCCAGACAAAATAGTGAGTGTAGGACAGAAGCTTGTATATATGAAGGTCACTCAAAAAATTTAGATCCACATCCAGGTGCCAGTGCTCTACATCAGGCAAAAGCTGGAACCTCTATTCAGATGGTCAAACCAAAAGGCACATTTCTTCAGAACTGTTCCTGGAAAAATACTGTGTCCCTTACTGTGGTGTCAAGGTAGTTGAGATCAAGAAAACCACAGGAAAGCAGTACTTAAAACGCTGTCTCAACATAGTTTTCTCCACTGAATGTTGTATCAGCTATTCCAGAGTTAATCTGAATATTTTTCACTTACTGGCATGTATTAATAACTTTAGCTGGCACTATAGAATGTAGTCCCTAGACTCTGGAAGAAAATTTCTCTAAGCAGCGTTCCCAAAATTAATGAATATGACTGATTTTGAATTTGCGTTTCAAAATTATATTGATAATAGTTATTTTAAGATTTTAATATTTGAGAATTTCATTTTCTTTTCATATCTGTGACATCTCTGTGTTCCCACTTCATCTGARGTTAAATTATTCTGCCTCTGTGATAGGTTCTTTATCAGTCCAAGTTAAAGCAGATGAAGAAGAGAAACCAGTAAGAGACTAAATGTATTTAGTAGTAAAAATTAAATATTCCAATGAGGCTTTGTAATTGTTCCTTTGTCATACTGGAAGAAGGGATATAAACTTCATGAAAAATGTGCAAACTGCTTCCACCATTAGCAGAAAGATGCATGTAGTTCAAATTCTCTGCGATAGTTGGCTGCAGAAAAAAAGAAATTCCAGTAACTTTTAAATTATATTTTATTGTTTTATTGTAGGGAATTGTAATCTTAGAAAAGAGAAAATACAGTTATAGAGACAGAACCACATGAACTATAGAAGTAAAACCTTTTCCTGATACTTTGTCAGCCAGTAGTCCAGGATATTTTCTTTTATATCTAAGTGTGATATCTTTAGATCACTACAGTTTGAAGATGGAAGTGTGATTTAGTGATCTATTGAACACTGAATGATCCAGAGTTTCTTTACTTTTATTGCTCTGAAAGAAATACCTGGGAAACAGAAATTTGTTAGTCTGTACTCTGCACTTACTCTGTGTCCTGTTATCTGAGCTCCTCAAAGCGTTATTTACACACTGACCCTCCCAGTGTATCTTGTAATGTGAATAAGCATTGCAATATGAAATACACACAGATACTCACAAAATGGGAACGATTCATTCCAAATTATGTAGCAAATACTTCAGCTGAAGAAAAATCTGATATTCACACTCCTGAAGCCTCTCCAAACACTGTATTCCTTGTGTTGTAAGGGGTTGGATAGTGTTGAATGAAGCACTCTTGCTACACATTTCATCACAGAATATTCTGAGTTGGAAGGGAACCACAAGGATCATCAAGTCCAACTCTCAATGCGACCATCATTCCCATACCTTGTGCTTCTTGTAAGATTCTGTGACGAGATGTTCAGTTGTAGAGATGTTGTATTTGGTTTCATATATTTATTTTGTGTGCATATCACGGTATGAACTCTGGGTTTTAGCTAATAATTAATACAATACCTTGCTTATGAACTTGATGATCACACAGATTTCAGATAACTTAATTTCCCCCTGCTTTTCTTCCCAAACGTTTGTATACTGCAGTGTTTTAAAAATATTAGCTTTAAGACTTCTCAGCACAACTGCAATGTCCTGAAGCAGAGGCTGGTAACTTTTTTT
Organism: Amblyornis subalaris; assembly: GCA_018881555.1. Classification (NCBI taxonomy): domain Eukaryota; kingdom Metazoa; phylum Chordata; class Aves; order Passeriformes; family Ptilonorhynchidae; genus Amblyornis; species Amblyornis subalaris. The sequence goes on along the minus strand of JACAXG010000053.1, from coordinate 2,159,521 downwards.
TTTGAGGATTTTTCTTAAACCCTTAAAAACGTCTTCCTGGCAGTACAAATGTTCACACTTATACACGTTGCTTGACTCACTTCCTCTGACATGCCACCATTTTCCCTCAACTCAAAGCTTTCAGCTGACACTTTCTTAAAAGAGCATTATAACTTCTGTCCTGCAACAAAGTTCATATGACAACTAAAGTTGGTGAGTCCAGTGTCACTGATGCCAGTAATTCCTAAAAATCAAATTGAGAGTGAAGACTGGGGACCAGCTTACCTACTTTTAGAGATAAAAAATTAGGCTTGTGTAAAATTAAAATTGTCTAAGCTATAGGTGATTTACTGTTGTAGTCAAGAGAAAAAAATTTACTCTGACCTTGATCTGGTCCAACAGATGTGTATAGACAAGGGAGGTGAAATTAAATTCCAGAAATGCTAGTGTCCATGTTTTACAGAGGGAGTGTAGTTGCCTGCCCTCTGGGTGTCTAGATAAAAATAAGATGAATCCTATCTTTAGTTTTTCTCCCTTTAATAAGAAGCTTTTGGTTATACACTATGTGTTTATTTTGATATCACAGTAGAACAGATAAAACCAGAATTATTCCATTAAAATAATTTTTWAATTATTATCTTTTAGTATTTTAGGAGTACACTGTAGTGTTTGTACTGTGCAGTTTTCCATTTACACTAAAATATAGTTCTGCTTACTTCATGTTATTTTCTTACAGCTTGCACTCACTATGAAATTAAACATATTTGGATGATATAGACTAAAGAGCAAGCATTTATTTCAGTTTTGTGCAATAATTTCTTATTCGACATACGTATTTTTTTCTCCCCTATAATTTTTGGCAATTTATCCTTCGTGTTTAGACCTTTTCTCTATTCTAACCTCATATTTTTGAAGCAGTTAGAAAGCCAAGTAGAGTGAAGCTTATGGATATGCTGCAGAGCTGTCACTGTAGCTGAATGTTTATTGCACGTTAGCTGTATCAAAATTTAAAATGCAAAGTACTAGATATTTTCTTGTGGGTGTATTAGTATGCTTATAGATAAGAAACTGATTTCTGTAGATGGAAAGAATTATGTGCCATAAGATTTCTGTGCATTATAGAAGTGCCAGAAAATTCTCCATGATGAAAACTTCATTCTTTACCCAGTTCAATAAAATGCTATATTTTTTCATGAAGTCTGAGAGTTCTAAAACACAAATTCTGATTTTGAGTAAGCATCTGTGCTTGTGTTGTTGGTTTGGGTTTTTTTTAAATCTCACTGTGTATTTGCAGAGTGTTATTATTAGAACATTGCTGTGCATTTATAGGAATCCAGGTGTACAGTAGTTAACAATGTTCCTTTAATATTCTAAAGGAACTGCATGAGAAAAAAGGCTTGTATGTGGTTCTGCAAAGGCACTGATATTAACTACCATGCTGCACACTGTAAATTGAATTAGAATAATGCTATAAAGCATATCTTATAATAGAATTGTGCTCTGAAGAACTGGAAAAAATACATTTCGTTCATGCAAGTTTATTCCATTTCCAAGTTGTACTGAATAAATGTGATGCTGGTTTTGAGCTAAAAGTGGTAAATAGGTCAATACGGTATTTTCCAGGTAAAAGATTTTCTGTGTCTTAACATCTTTTAATGTATGTTGCTAGTATATTTACATGTAATTTCTATGTAATTATTGTTTAGTTTAAGAAAAAAGAACAACGAATTCTTTCATTGCAGTAGTTTTAAATTTGAAGAGCGGCTTAACCATAAGCCGTGTTTGTACCAATGTAGAATAAAGTTGGGAAAGAGATCGTGTTCAGTATTCTGCAGTTAAGTGTTTCCTGCTGAGAGCCCCCTGGGGACACATTGTAATGCAGGCTAAGCAGTGCCATGATGTGGAGAATTCTTGTAGATGGCAACAGGTGCCACTGAGGTGAAAATCCAGTCCATTTTCAAGCTTTAAAAAATTTGATGTATGAGTTTGTAGTGAGGCATTCAATAGTTTCATCAGTTTTTGAATGAAAAATTAATTCTTTTCTTAACAAAATGGTTGGGAAAAGCAAATTGGATGTTAAAGGAGGAAAATTATGTTAGAAATGTGGCAGCTATTGTGACATTAGTCTCTCAGGGAAGATACTTTTTTTCTGAAATAGTTGTCCTTGCCTGTACTCTGACTGAATTTTCCTGTTCTTACGATCCTCTGCTGCAATTTACTTATATGCTTGTCAAAAAATGTGTCAAGTCAGTGCCACTTGGCAAAACTTGTGGTGGTTAGTTTTTTTTTCTTCTTTTCTCACTTCAACTAGTGTACTGGGGTTTAGGGTGATATCATTACTTATCAAGGAGTACAACCACTCAACCACTTCAGACAGGAGACAGGATTAAAAAGAGAGATTAGCACTTGGAAATTTCATGGCCTCCTCTGATGAATTACAACTTGAGAAATCATATCTGCTAGAATCTTGTCTCTTAGTCTCTACCTAAATAACTATAAAACTAGAAAGGAAATCTATTGAGATATATGAAGACCACCACAGATTTGTAGACTCTACATAGGTGTGCATGAAATTGCATTCACTCCAAAAACTGAAAAAAAAATTGAAATAAAAAAAATTAAGAAATGCAAATTACCAAATGACTTTACAAGATATTTTCGGAGCTTAAAAAATTATTTAGTGATGTTGATGTTAAACAAATCTGCATGTAAACAATAGGTAAGTAGCCTTGACAGACTCATATTAATGAACAATGTCATACTCAGTTGCTCAAGTCTCGAAATCCATGTTTTGCTCAAGTTCAATGGGAAAAAAATGAGTACATGTGACACCTACATTGCACATGAATGCTGATATAACACAGATCTGCTTTAATGTTTTTTTCAGCACCAGAATTGCTGAAGTCTTTAGTGTTCTTTCCTAATCTATGAGTTAGATCTTCCCCAAGGATAAGATAGACTTTGTGTTTAAAAATTGTATTTTATCATGAAACTGATAGAGATCATCCTTGTAATTTATCACATTCATATTAAAAATAAAATAATTTTAAAAAAAGAAACCACAAAACCCACCAAAGAATTCAGAGTTATTAGGATTTAAGGTATTGAACACGAACTCCAAAAGTTTCAAGTCATAAAAACTAGTCATTAAATTTATCATATCATGCAGTGGCTAGGAACTATTTTGTGATTTCTAAAAATAAACAAGTTTTTCTAATGCAGTGTAAGAAAATAATCTTTGATTAAAACAAATCAGGGAATTACTTCTGATCTTCTGTTTGTTTTCAATTGTGCATATTTTAGGCATAGTACTTTGAAAGAAGTGTTTTTGCTTAATTTTTTATCCAATGGATTACAGTTACTACTTCTCGGATGAAAAGATCAAAAAGGAACCCTACCTGCCAAACTTACAGTGCAAGTTCTGTAGCTAATGTATCTGCAAACTTACCTTGACTGGTACATGAAAAATATTTAGTGCGTCTTTGTTATATTTTGATTTAATGTTTAAGATTTGTTTTCTTCCAAAGAACACTGTATTTGACTATTTGTGCTTGTGCAGGGTTTTTGAGCGTGAAGCAGCTCTGGAATCAGCCCTGAGAATGTTGCAGCAATTCTACCTGGATCTCGAAAAGTTCCTTGCTTGGCTTACAGAAGCTGAAACAACTGCAAATGTCCTGCAGGATGCTACACACAAAGAAAAGACACTAGAGGATGCCAAAATGGTTCGGGAGCTCATGAAACAGTGGCAGGTAAGTCAAGCACTTCAGTTTACAGGCATTTGACAAGCATGAGAGTTTATCAAGCATATCTGATATTTATAGAAGTTATATAATTTGCATCAATTTTATTCTCTGTAGCTTAACTGAATTAGTTTTTCTCCATTACTTTCAAATACATGAGAAATGTTAATTTGGTAGTCTATTGTCAACATGCTCTGTTCCAGTAATAAAAGGAGATAACGATGCAAATTTTCATAGTAAATGGCTGGGCAGTTTTCATACAGTTATTTTCCTCTGGGGGAAAAGAATCTTAAAGAGAGATAATATTGTATTTAGTGTTCCAGAGAATCTTGAGGAGAAAGAAAATTAATTATTTGAGATGGTGCTGTTGAACTATGTTGTTATACTTCCATTGTGTTTTCTTCACTACAGTTATTGAGTGGAATACAGATATGTCTTCTTGAGGTCTTAAATTTCTTAAATACGAGGTTGATTGTCTGTTTGAAAATCAGGACCCTCTCTTCCAATATTCAGACAATCATAGAATCTTGGAATACCTTAGGTTGGAAAAGACCTTTAAGATCATCAAGTCAACCATTAACCCAGCACTGACAAGGCCATCACTAAACCATGTCCTCAAGTGCCACATCTGCACTTGTTTTAATATCTCCAGGAATGGTGATTGCACCACTTCCTTTGGCAGCCTGTTCCAATGCTTGGTGACTTTTTCAGTGGAGACATTTCTTGTATTCCCTCACAGTGCATGACTTTGATGTTGACAGAAAGTTCAAAACTGGAGATTTCAGGCACTGGATACTCTATGCCTTAATTTAGTTATTTATGAAAAACATACTGTGAAAAATTCAGTTATAAGTGATTATGTTGGGTAAGTACATTGGATGGAAATACTTCTTTTGGCATTACTGTATTAATACATGATTTTAACTATTTACTGAACTGCTTCTAGGTTTCATTATCTTATACCCTGTTGTACTGTTGTTGCACTGAACAAAAAGTGAAGTCTGAACCATATTTTTAATAGTGATCTCTCTTTATGCTAATTTGACTTTATAGTAATATACCTAAGCCCTCATGTGTTTCTGAATTTAGTTGTATTTTTCTTCTTACATAAATTTTTCATTAAAGAGAAATAATTTAACTGACATAAGAAAATAATTTTTTAAAAAATTATACAGTAGTCTAAAAATCCTTATCTGTAAAATAATATATTATGATGGGTAATATTTGCGGTACTCATAACACAGTGCTCCATATCAATAGTCTTTATTGTGAAAGCTTTTTGTCCAAACAGGTATAGTTTCCTGATAGTGGTGCAAATATTGACAATCTGTGTTGCTAAAAATGGTTAATGGAGACAAATTTTATCAATAGGATAATTTTACGATGTCAGTTGAATGGTCAGGAAAGAGAGTGTGGCTTTTCATCTCTTTCCCAGGTATTGCTGCATTGATACTTCCAGGCTTCATACCCTGGTTGTAGGAGTTCTCTCACACAATTCACTTTGATGTATAAGGATGAAAAGCAAGAATATGACATAAATGTAGCGTTTGCACACAGTTCATGCATATAAAAGATTCAGACAAAAAGGAGCTTTAATAAGTCACAGAAGTCTCAGAAGAATATATTTATGTACTTTGTGGAAAGGAGTTATTGCTCCCTGATCCATACAATCAGCTACATGAAATATAAATAGTGATAAGCCTTTTTTTTTTTACCTCTGTACTGTGGGTCAGAAATTACACATCAGGCAATGACTTGAATTCCAAGAAACTCACTATGTAAATTGTACATGTGTAAAAACGGAAATATTCACATACAGTCCATGTCCTTAATATGGGGKTTTTTTATCATCCAGTATATGCAGAAAAACCACAAACCCTGGCCCAGCATAGAAAAGATCCTAAATGCTTTCAGTCAGGATTAGAGTTTTCCAAATTACTTTTTTTTTTCCTACATATAACCTTTTTTATTTTTTTCCTCTCACCAACCAGGGTGAATCCAGACCCTAGGAGGTAAAACAAAATGGTGCTTTCTAATTAAAGATGAGTGCCTCATGAGTAGTGAAAGAATCTTTGACTCTCTGGGTTTATAGAATTTACAGAAGTAGTTATGGTCAAATGGGACATATGGATTTAGATCTGCAGTCTCTGTCTTGCTCTTTATGCAGTTCCACAGACTTGGATAATGTAAAAATAGTCATTAGGAGTCTTGAATTATTACAATTCTGTTTTAATCTGACATTTTTAATGACTAGGTATAAAGCAGTGTTTTGATAAATTATTTTCTACATCAATAATGAAAAAMCTAAATTTCTGAGTTCAGTAGTAACCTTATATCCTTGTCACTGCAGATGTTTATCTCACCTCTAGTGATCCATCAGTTTTCTGCTTTACATTCTCAAACTTTATTTTATTTCTTTAAACAATTAGGAAAATAATTACTTGCTGTACAAAAATGTTTTACAGAGCAGAAGTTGCTTGTCTAGGAAATTTCACATTTTTAGGCATTCATTTTGTTTTTGATGTTCAGAAACCATTAACTCAATTGTCACTAATAGAGATTAATCTTTCCTTAGTAGTTAACACTTCATTCAGTAGCAGAAGGAGAAAGGTGAGACTTATATAACTGCATATTCTAATTACCCARTGATGTAATTATATTAAAATGTTGCATTATAAACACCCTGTTTGTTTGTATAAGCATGTATTTGCATGCATCATTTGTCTGAACTGACAGCAATGTAATAGTTGAGGTGATTCACACAGTCAGAACACTTTCCGGAGAATTTTCAAGGATACAAACCCATTACTCCAAGGAGTTGTGTAATTACGTGCTGCTTTTTATTTTCTAGTTGAAATACATCATGTGTCCTCATGAGGCCTGGTTTGATAAGTAATCATGTGAGGGAGATGAAAATAATTAATTTTACTTTCTGCTTTCGTAGTTCTAGTGATATGAACTCTCGACTGTGTTAATTATAAACGTGGGTCGGTTTACATGACACCAGGCCTGCTGGTAACAGATGGGGTACACCTGTCTCAACAGGGGAAAAGCATCTTTGCACAGGAGTTATCAGGGTTTAGAAGAGCTTTAAACTGGATTCGAAGGGAGAAAGATATAAAATCCAGCTGACTTGAGACAAGCCTGGTGACAGGGTACCGGTGTCGGAGGGATGGTGTGCTACTGACATCCTTTGGTSTGACATCTCAGTGGAGGTAGGGGGCTGGAGATTCATGTGGCTGCAAAGACACAAGAATTGTAGATGTGTTAGACACCATGAAAGCACCTGAGCATGGTCACGTAGGAATTAGGGGTTCTCCCTGCGGAAAGGGGGTGGAATCAATAGCCCAAAGTCCACCTACACCAATGCACGCAGCACAGGCAACCAACAGGAGGAGCTGCAAGCCACTGTRCAGCAGGAAAACTATGACATAGTTGCCATCACAGAGATGTGGTGGGATGACTCACATGACTGGAGTGCTGCAATAGATGGCTATAAATTCCTTAGAASGGATAGGCAAGGAAGGAGAGGCAGTGGGGCAGCCATGATCATCTTTTATGACAAGGTGACCATTTAGTTGGTGAGGGAAAGTCTGTGAATGTTGTCTACCTGGCCTTTGATAAAGCATCTGACACTGCTTCCCACAGCATCCTCTTGGAGAAACTGGCTGCTCATGGCTTGGGGTGGGTGTGCTTTTTGCTGGGTAAAAGACTGGCTGTGGGGCCAGGCCCGGAGAGTGGTGGGGAACGGAGTCACATCCAGCTGGGGCTGGACGCCAGTGGTGATCCCCAGCGCTCAGCACAGGGCCAGKCCTGTTTCATGAGGAGTGACTGAGGGAACTGGGGTTGCTTAGCCTGGAGAAAAGAAGGCTCAGGGGTGACCTTATTGCTCTCTACAACTCCCTGAAAGGAGGTTGTAGTGAGATGGGAGCGAATGTCTTCTCCTAAGAGAAAATGACCTGAAGTTGTGCCAGGAAATGTTATTAGGAAAAATTTTCTCATAGAAAATGTTGTCAAGCATTGGAACAAGCATTGGCTTCCCAGAGAAATAGGTGAGTCACAATCCCTGGATCCCTGTCACTCAGGGACCTGGTTTAGTGGTGAAATTGGTGGTGTTAAGTTAATGGTTGGACTTGATTATTTTAGRGGTCTTTTCCAACCTTAAGAATTCTAGGATTTTATGAAGGACTTTTCTGGTCTGTCTTTTTAGGAATAATTATATGTGACACTTTAAACAGCTTATGTAGTATTAGGTACAATTTTGAAGTTAGTGTGGATTTATCCTGTTACTTTATGAATGCAATCAGTTAATATTAAGCCTGTAGATGAATATAATCACAGATTTTTTTCACTGAAATTTGACGAGGAAAACTGCATGTGACACCTAGTTAAATAGTAGCTGGAGAATGCTTCTATACTACAAACACAGGTTACAAAATGTACCTGAAATAATCTATGATGACTGATAAATTATTGGTAGCGTTGACTGACTAAAAGTATGACAGAATATGATAAATGAAGCAAAGTTAATACTTTGCATGAAATACATAGCAGATTTCTTTTTATTGCCACCTTCATGCTCACTTAGCCTATAACCTAAGTAGTTTTCCATTACAAGCAGGAGTTTTGCTGCTAATATTATGAAAAATATGCAGTGCCTCAGGTTGTACCAAAGAATACATAATATGGTCAGTACCCTTATTTTCTCACAGTGATGTTTTTACCTGAAACAGGGGACATGAACAGCAGGCAAGGCACTCTTGTCTCCTATTCCTATCAATAATTCAAAGGTGCTTACTTGTTTTTAAGGTGTCCAGGCAGCTGTTTTTTACAGTTGGAAGCTGAGATACATACATATTCCTGACACTTCTCGATTATTTTTTAAAACAGGTTCTTCGAGAGATAAAGCATTGTTTCAAAATTTATTTCAAATATAACTTACATATCATTGCCCATTCTGTCACATGATGTATGGATTAAATAATGAATCTGACTAACAGGGAGGAAAGTRTCTGTAACATTCTTGCTCATTTGAATTTGCTAAAAAACATTTAATAGTAATTAATTTTCAAGTAATTCCATTCTCTGTTCTGAAACRCTTTGTCACTCTCCTTTCTGAAACACCTTCTCAGTCACTTCTGCTTACAATTTTTCTCTGAAAGCTTAAAAATAATATATAATCTTCTTTCCCTCACCTATTTTTTTAAAAAGTTTAGGTGTCCAGATTTGCCTTTTATGCCAACTTGTTGCCAATTCTAAAATAAAATCTGTTCTACAGTGCCTGGAATAGAATAGCAGCTGTCAGAGCCATCTTACTCCAGAGTAATAGAAGAGAAATTCCAAAATCTTGAGTTTTAGCACAAGTGCTCTTACAGCCTAATCTCAGACAGGGCTAGATAGTATTTCAGAGTGAATTTTTTTCTGAGAGTGGATTTTTTTAACTATTGGATAATATTACTTTGAACGCACAGGGTCACGAATTTTTCAGTATTGTAATTAGCAGTCATGGGGAAGGGAAATGATATTTCTTTGTTGTTAGCAGCAAGTGTCAAATACTGAATACTTTCAGAGGGAGATTCAGGTGGTGATTCTCAGTGGGGAAGACAATAATTCAGCTGTTCTTAGCTGGATATCAAAGAGAAGTGGTCAGAAATCAGCAACAAACCAGATAGGTAGATGTTGCTACTTTTTGTCAAATATTTTGTTTCAGTTAGTTTAGTCTCGATGATCTGTATCATAAAACCAGAAATGTATTGCTGCTGCAGCTTGCCTAAGATTTGATACATTAATGTGTGTTCTGCATCTGCCATCGCTGTTTCTGAACTTAGAATAAACCCCTAGTCACTGTTAATTTTCTTTTGGAAGGTAAAAGGGTTGTTTTATCAATTGATGTAGTACTTTGTTATTAGAGTGAGATGTAAGTACTTTTAAAAGTTACTCTCATGAAAATAAACAGCTCTCAATTGTCAGAAATCTCACATATAAAGTGGGTGTTTTCAAATAAGATAAATTTCTTCTATTCATTTCTCATTTGCATATGTTCTCATAATCAGGATAGAAGAAAAATCTCATTTTTGAAGTGTGCTAAATAACCTCTTATATGCTCACTTGATTGATTTTTGTCTTTCTTCTGTAAAAGTTTATTGAGCACATCAGAGGGATGGTCCTAAATTTTCACTTGCAGGTCGGCACTCAAGACCTACCAGCTTTAAACACAGGTTTTCAAACACAGATTAGATGGAGAAAGCTTTTGGAGCATTGAGTGTGAGGTTTTGTTGTGTTGAGTAAGATTATTAGAGGGGAGCATGAAAAATCACAAATAGAAATGGAATAGGAGGGATAAGATGGTTTGCCATTATTCTGAGTAAGTTCCAATCCCTACATTTTTTCCTGACCTTATCATTTCTATAGGATGCCTCATCGCTGTTTGTGTAGGCTTTTCTAAAATGAGCTCTCCCACATCCAAAGAGAAGGGTGGATGGACTTTCTCATAATCTTTCTAAGTATATGTCATATTTCACTGTAGCACATCAATTTGAAGTGATAGGAATTAGACTGAGTGGTTACCAAAACTTGGACTACTTCTGCCATTCGATCTTCCTGTGACCATCAGTATTTACCAGTACAGTCTAATCTGCCATTTAGTTCTTTTATTTACTTTGTATTGCTTATAACACATTTATTTGGAAAGTGAATAATCAGTAAAAATTGGGCAAAAACCCAGCCTTTAATATATTCTGATGATGAGTTTAAAAGAGTATCTGTGCCTTGTGCAATTATGCCTCGTACCAGATTGTTCAATACACTTGGCTAAAGAGCACATAATTTTTCATTTGTGAGACCAATGTATTTTCCCAAGGCAGGTAAAAAGAAAAAAATGATTGTATTGTGATTATTAACATGTTAATATAAAAAGGATAAATTACATAGTACACAACTGAGGAAAAGTATCAATTTTGGCTTAGGGCAGATATCTTCCTTAATATGTAAGAAGTCAATGACCTACAAAGAATACAAATAAGAAAAAGAATAAAAGCACAATTCATTTTCAGAGAAAAGTTATACTGGTTTTCTGAAAGGTTTTTAGACTATACTGAGAAAAATAATTGTCTTCTAAGAAATGCCTCCAAATTTCCCTTTTTATGAGTATATAGCTGCCATGGCACAGGTTTTCTGCATGTGAGTTTACACTTTTTCACAATGCTAGCTGTTCTGTCTTATGCACTGTGCAGCAGTTGTTTACTGTAGCAACTCCCACTACCTAAACTGACAGCATGTTTGACAAAAATAACTTCTGTATCATCATCAAGTGTCCCATTTCATTTTCTGTCAGAAGTTTAGACTTTCTTTCTTTCAACTACTGACAAGAATTTGAATCTCCTCTGTCAGTACAAAGTTCCACATGTTCTTTTATTCTTACATGGCACATTTTTCATTTGAATAATATTTTTTCATTGGATACCATTTCATTTTGCATATGTTCTGTTGGGTGTATGATTGCATTTTGTTGATGTTCACCACATAAACTGTCATTTATCCCACATATGAATCAGAAGAGTATTTTTTTTAGTTAGTAGTACCAAATTATTATCTCTGCCTGTTTTGCAATGATTCCAGTGGGTTCATCACTTGTTATCACTGATAACTTTAGCAACTTTCTGGAGAGGAATCTTTGTCCTTTGTGGCAGTACTGTATTATGTTAGGAGTTTCTGAATTGGTGTTCAGGATTTTTCATTTGGTAAAAATTCATGTTGTTTGGGAATTCAGGAAATCCCAGCCTTAAGTTACAGTTACTTATCATAATTTTACTGTATTTTGCCTCAGCAAATTTAACTAGATTTGGGCTTAACTTCTCTGAAATTGTTAGTATATAATTGCATTTTCAGAGCTTGAATAATGTAATGAAAATATGTAGCTTCTGAGCACTTTTTCTAGGGTTCATAATTCCTGGTTTTATATTGTCAGTTCTCTGATTTTATGTACATTTTTATGTGAAGGGGGAGGTCATCTGATGTTAGGATGCCTACAAGTACCCTAATATAGCAGTATTGAGCTGCTTCTTGTGAGATTGAATGACAYTATTTAGAGCCTATAATACTGGAAATCAGATGTAAGCCCAGAAATTCTATTATATAGGTTCTTGTTTTATATGTGTTATATTTCTGTATATATTCTATTATCCTTCATATATATTCTCATGTGGTTTTAGGCTTATACAGTTTAAGATGACCTGTTCACATTGTGGGCTATGTATTTTTTTCAAATAATCCATGACTTTTTTTTTTTTTTTTAGGTGAGGTTAGCAGAATGTAAACACTGGTGCAAGCAGCCACAAGATCTGATGCTTGTATCCAGGTATCAGTTTTGTACTGAGTAGCCAGATTGTAGAACTACAGTATTGTCCTCTTTCCGGTGTTTTGTTTGCTTTTACGTTTTTTAGAGGCCATGTAACCAGTTTGTTGTGTATCTGCCACCTGTTCTTACTGGAATACTCCAGGTGATGAATAGTCAACTTCTGACCCCTACTTTTAGGTGTCTGTGCTGTGTGAGCTGTTTAAGTTCCTGCTGAGAGCTGATGGAATCTAGAAAGTTATGCAGCTGGTCAAATGCAGTTATCCCTTTGTCTTCACCTCCCTAGCAATGCAAGAGCAGCTGTTTGTATCTCCTCACACCGTGAAGAAATGTCCAAGAGGTGTTTCTGAATGTGTTTTGCTGCAGGAGTTTTTGCCACTCAGCTCAGCTTGGTTGCAATTCCTTGCCTTCCTAGTTCTGCACAGACAACGATAAGAGAGAAGCACTTCCAAAGTGCAGTTTAGTCCAACTAAGCTGGGGCTATTCACCTTCTGGAGAAGCATATTCCTCTCCTCTGACTTAGAGAGAGCCTAGGAGTAGCTAAATAATTCACTGGCTACACCAGCTGTCTGAATTTAGTGTAAAATGCGTGTGCATTCTCTCTTTCTCTTGAGTGCGTAAAGTAGGTTTTTTGTGGGTTTTTTTCACTTCATTTGGTGGTCTTTTACCTAAAACAGGTTAAAGAGCTTATAGTTTCATGTAGGTCCTACCACTCAGTGTATTTCTGAATCATGCAATTGCCCATGAAGCAATAAAAGAGAAAAAAGTTGTAAACTCAGACTGCTGAGATCACTTTTCCCCCAAATGATGACCATGAATTTAGCCATGGGTAGCTATGAAGACATGTGAAAACATGTCTAGAAAATTTCTTCTGCCAGATCACTCCAGGTTTTAAGATGTGTGTTTTACTGACTCTCCTGTCCACATGAATGTCTCGTAAGAGCTGAGACAGTGGTATTTGTTTGTTTTTCCTCTGCCTCACTGAGAAATGTTTATGCCTGATGTTGTTCTGGTTTGTCTTGTCTCTGATGTCACCAGGTGGGAAAGTGTTAATGCTTTCTGTCCTTTGTGGTTTTTTTTCCATATAAAATGGGTTGAAGTGGCTGCAGTAACAGTAGGTTTTCATGTTTATCCTTCTGTGTGGAACAACTCTTCTGAATCAGAATCGAGCTGGAAGAGGCTGTAGAAATGGCAGGAGAGATCAGAAATTTAGCTGTCCATTTCTGCCTCGGTAAATTAGCAGCTTTCATCTGACCAGATTACTCAAATAAAGCAGAATATGGTATTTATGAACAATTATAACAGAGAAAATAATACATTGCTTATCGTCTCGTTATTTAGGTTGGATTTAGTGCGATATGCTAAGAGTCACCATAAATGTTGGTATGTGAGTGAAAATGTCTGGACTCAGTTTAAAATCAGTGTCTTCAGTTCTTTACTGTCTATACAGTTGAAGGAGGCCATAAGCACCAAGAAGCATGCATATTAATCAGTTCTGAAGATGAACATTTTTTATTTTCTTACTTTGTGTAATTTTTTGCATATTAGAAGTCTTCATACTTTATAGCAGCTTGATTGAAAAAATTTGTATCGGTCAAAAAGATCTTCTGTCAGGTTACACTGATAATTTGTTGTGAAATAAATGAATTAACCATAAAAGGACACCATGAGACTTCTTTTTATTAATGCCAGAATATTAGTTTCTGGTATCTGAATCAGACATTACAGTTTTTAGGGGAACTTTGCCGATGGAGCAAATGTGAGCACCAACTAGTAACTAAGCAGATTAAAGATATAAATTATATTCTCCCCAGAAATACTTTCCATTGTCTACTGTATTAAGACTACCTAATTTTAATTTCTGCCTCAGTCTGCTAGGTTGGACACGATTTTAATGACTGTTTTCCCCCTACTACTTCATAGTTCAACAAAAAAGAATAGCAAGACACACTTCCTAGAGGACTAAGTACAAAACCCAGAAGACTGAGTCACTTAATTTCATTGTTGAACTTCAAAGGTCTTTTACTGGGAAAAGCTTACAGTTGTCCTGCTATTTTTTGTACTGGTTATATCAAAGTGTATTTCCCTGATCTCTAAATGAAGTGGCAAATCCTTTCTTTCCAGAACCTGGAAACCTGCTGGAAGCTGTGAGATCAAAGCTATGAAATAAACCTGTTCTCACTTACGTTACACCTATTACAGTCACAACAGTGCATTAGCCCCAACAGATCATCTCGTTTTCTTTTTAGCTGTGGTATTGTAATTCTATGCCTCATGAGTAAGAGTTGCAGCAGTGTTTAAAACCCAGCTTGTTGATTTACTTTAAAAAAAAAAGTTAGTCATTTTGTTTTAACTTTTGATTTGTGGGACAGGGAATACTGTGGAGGGTTAGCACTGCCTGAAAAATAATGCCAAGAAACGCTATTAAGTGACAGCTTGTTGTTTCATTATCCTGTGTTTCCTGTTAGATACCCAGCACACACGTTATACACCCGGGTGTTGCTGGGCTCACACTGCCTCGGGTAAAACCGGGATCGTTACCAGTTTTAATCCAGCTCTGTGATCAGGGCACGAAAGCAGAAATGCCGCATGTTGTCCTTAGAGCAAACTTGCAGCTATATTTCCACAGCTATGAATTCCTTGCACTAAGCCTGATCCTGAGAGACTCAAGTCCTGTTGACAGCAAAAGGAATTTTACAGATCATCAACGCGTGTTGTAACCGACTCAGGATAGAAACTCTGCACCCAGGTGTTTGGGTGAGATGGAGGAAAGGGAGAGGAAGCTATGGGGATTTTAAAATTATTTTAGTTTAATTTCGAGGCTGGTTTACTCAATRTAACTCTTTTTTTCCTATGATCTTTACACCACCAGGCTGGAGGTTGACATTTTCTGCATTAGATGAGGGCAGATATATAGAATATGTACTAATATAAATCAGATTTTCTTACAATAAAAATATTTTTTACTCTCAATTTCTTTGTTCTTATGTAGTTTCTGCTTTTTCATTGTTATATAATTTTAGCTGTATGTCTCAGAACTTAGGAACAAATACAGACAAGCTGGACTTGACAGAAATAGAAAAAAATTATGAGTTTAGTTAAGAAACTTTGTAGAAATCTGTCTTTATTAGCATGCTGTTTTGCTGATGATTTCTCTGTTTTCATTATGGCTTATAGCACTGTAAATTAATTTAACATGAAAGGATGAAAATATTGCTTTTAAATTTTTTCTCATTAAATTATGAAAAAATATTACAATAAATAATAGAAAAGAATGCCTCTGGTAGAAGCTTCTGTTTACTCAATCATTGCTGTAGCAAGAGCGAATTATTGCAGAGCTAACTCAGAGGCAATATTTTTGCAGTTACATTACATAAAACAGATGATCTCAAAACTTCAAAAACCAGCACAGAAAAGAAAGCACAGTCTGGATCCTTTGAAAGTTAAACATCTATTTATATTTCTGCAAGAGGCTTGGGCAAGACAGGTGGCTGGAATTGAAGCCTCTCATATCTCGCGTTGTGGTAATGAAGCAAAAAGTAAATTTCACTGATACCCTGCACGCACCAGCTCGAGGTGCCAAGAGTTTGAAGTCAGGATATGCTACATACATGGGCCAGGGTGATTATAAGGTGTCTGGGAGGGTAGAAAATAATTATCTAGGTTACAATAGGGATGCTGATATTATCATCAGCCTTACTAAAATATCTGTAATTTTGCATTACCTGACAAGAGCATCTTTTGTTCCATTTTGGTCTCGGCTTTGTATTTTGGTCTTCACATGGCCCATAAGGGATATTTTCTATACAGCTCTTTGTTGCCTGGGGTGCTAACAACATTCCTTCTGCTTGGGTCTTTTACTTTTCATTTGTAAATCAACATCCCCAAGGCATCTTGCACATCTCAGTTCCATCCCTCTGCAATAATCCGATTTAGCTTCAAGCCTGGATTGTTCCAAACTTATTCCTCTGTACTTTCTCTGTTTAGTCCTTAAATTGATTTATAGAGGTGTTATACCATACAAGGTGGGCATTACAGGCAGGAACTGGACCTGGAATTACTGATGTATTGTGTTTCTTACCCACTGGAAATAAAATGATACAACAGAAGGTATTTTAAACCATTGACAGACAAATATCTTGGAAATTAACACAAATATTCTTAATTACTGTARTGGTAATGCTTCCTTTGATATTTAATATTATGGAAGGGATAATCTATATTTATTTTTTTAAAGTAGTGATAAAATACGTAAGCCATAGAAATACAATGAAATACAAAACAGAATAGATTTAGTGATACCGTCATGCATTTGGATTTTTTTCCTTGGAGGTATTCTCTGATRTTTCTGATCATGATTCTGAAAGATGCCTTGCGAATGCTGATTTACAACTTAGAAGTAAAAGAGCCAAGAAATTGTTATTTTTCGGAGCATTTCTGGGTGATTTAGGAATCTTGTCATTTCTTAAATTTTCTTCTGCAAGACAAGATTTTTGTTGTTGTTGTTACTAGATATATTAAACAGGTGTTAGTTATGAAGCATTCGCTATTGTCATCTAGAAAACATATATTAAGCATGTTGTTAYGTTAGGTTATGATTCTCCATGCTATGAACCAATGAAATCAGAAAGTTCTTTTAAAATTCTTTAGACGTTTAGTGTGCCAGAGATGTATGTATAATTGCTATATATGCACTTGTTTAAATGTGTAATTTTCTGTGTATTTAGTTCTAGAATAAAGTATTTGCATTTGGCTGTCAGTCTCCAGAATGAATTTTAGGTAACACTTCTAGGATAGCCTTTATAATGCAAGGCTGACACTGAGAAAGCCGGTCTCAAGAACAGACCTATTAGGAGATAAAACATAATCTCTTCTGGAATGTTGTTGATTATATTTACAGTCATGAAGATAAAACATTTGCAAGTTTTTCAAAGTATTGGGTTCAATCTTTCCTTCCCACAGGCCTTCAGGAGCTGCTGCTCTAGGCAATGGTGAGAAAATACACTGTACCACAGGTACTGCTGGGAATCCTCGAGTGCTTTCCACAACTTGCAGTCCCAGCATTCCCATGCCACTTGTTTCCCACTGTCTTGTAAAAGATGTTAGCGAGCAGTTAGTCTGGGTTATTCCCGGTCCCTTAGGTTTGGGTGTTTTGGTAAATGAGGGAAGTAGAAGAGTGAAATTTGTATTTTCCCAAAAGATTGCTGTTCTTGCTGACTTACACCTGGACAACCAAACAAAAAATCTGTTTATGTTTCGCTGTCTTTAAGACCATATTTTCTGAAAAGAAATGTGTGAAATTATGGTATACTTAGGAAATCCTATTTTAGGAGCCACACATCCACTTGGGGAGAAAAGAAGCAATGCTATATGACTTCTGTAGCAAACTAAGTAATGCTACTCTGGTTAGGGATAACAAATGTTGTTAATAAACTGTTGCAGCATGTACTACAGAGCAAATTTATTTGCTAAAATTATTTTATAATTTAAATAAATTATTTTGAGTCTATCATAATTGTCTCATGGAATATTAATGAACAGAGAGAGACTAAATTTAAACAATTCCCTATTCATCACCCTTTTCAGGCACAGAGAAACACTGTGCTATTTTAAGTTATTTTGTGCTACACTTCTGATACCTATTTTGAGTTAAAAAAACTGTAAAAGTCATATTCTTTCTTCTTTTTTTGTTTGCCTTTGCTCCTTAAATTTTGCCCTAGCACTTGCACCACTGAAAGAAAAAATTCTAGAAAGAAATTTTCAAATCTGATTTAGTAGTTTGCTGATGTTGATGTAGATATTATCAGAGTACATTAGTCCTGTAAATGCAAAATAGTGCATACATATGTATGCTTGTTATAAATTGGTGATATGAGTAGCTGATATTACTCTTTATTTTCTGGGTAGTTGTTTAGCTGCTATTAGGGCTCTACAGTCTGGGTGGGGGTAGAGGAATAGCTGTGATATTCATGTTAGCAGACCAAATAGATGCAGCAGTGTTGGAGAAAGAAAGTAAAAAATCTGCATATGTATGAGACTCTAAGGATATAAAAGCAAAATGTCCTTTCAAATTAAAAATTTATTAATTTTTTAATGCTTGATCTATTTGAAGCTCTATTTGAAGCCTTTGAGTTCAGAATGCACCCAGGCCAAACTCTGTTTGGGTATTGTGGGTATAACCACAGATACACTTTTTCATTAGTGGGGTTGGTTTGCAAGCCCAGTACTCGTGTTGGATTTACCTTAAGCTGTACTTTGGAAAATTCTGTTATGAAATGCTTAGCACTTAATGCTCTGTAAAGAAGCCATATTTTTGTTTTAGCTTATATGTGCTTTATATGTGCTATGTTGTTTTGAAGAAAACCAGGACTGGGGTTCTCTGGGCTTAAGTTAAACCATTTGTTGTACTAAATGAATTTGGCAGTTCTGAAATTGAATTTTTTTTAATTCATTTTACATTACATTCCCAAGGCATCATAGTCATTAATTGTATTACCATTTTAAAGAATATACTTGGGCTGCCAGGTGTGGGAGGGAAACAGAACAAATTGATGTTCCATAACCTCTAAACCAGTCTTCTGACATTATTGAGATGAAGTGGAGCTTTCCGCGGAACTGGTGCCCAGACTTGAACCAGATATCAGCAGTCATKTTAATGTTAATGGGCTGGCAAAATTGAGAGAACCAAGGAAATCAGAAGTTACAAACTCTTCCTGCTGTCCAAAAAGTATTTCATTGTTTCATATCACAGTGATGTTGCTGTCCTGAATCTGTGAATTGCAGAGGCAGTGATAGTCTTTAATTGTTTGGATCATTACTGGTTTTGCAGTCAAACAACTCTTTACCATGATTGACTGTTTTCCTATGAATTTAGAGATGCAATTAGATTAAGGGCTGTTCTGTGCTGTTCCAGCTGAAGGTGAAGAGACATAATTATGATGTATTTGTCATTAATATGGCAGGAAAATTGTTATTATAAGGGGGTGAAGAGCCAGCAAAGTAGCAATATCGTAACTTCTTTTTTTAGCAGTGAGGAAATCTTTTATAATGAAGAAGATCGCATTTGCATGGGATGGCTGCATGAGGTCTRTGTGAGCTGTTCAACATGATTCTTGAGGCTTTTTTGCTAGACTCTTCTAGTTATCTCAGGATTAATTTTTTGAAAAGTGCAATGAACATATTAGTGTCTTCTGGTTTAAGCTAATGACATGAAATATCAGAAGATTAACTGGTAGAACATGCATTAAAGTTAGACAACAGAGAATTATCCTTACCTTAGAAAACTGATTCTGGAAGCATGTAAAGCTCATTGGCTTGAATACTAAGGTTAGATGAATATAAAGATTCAGATTTTGGCTTCTCCAGACTAAATAAGGTTGCATTCCATCTCCAAATATATCACTTAGGGCTATTTTTAAAGCTGGTTGACTTCCTTTGATAGGAATAAATGTTTTCAAAATTAAAGATTTTCGCAGCAATAAATGAATTTCAAAGTAATTTTAATAGGAACATGTTGAATAATTTTCATTACGGTGATTTGGTTTTAGGAAATATATTACTTTTTGATGTGCATGCTACAGTGAAATATCATTTTATGGCGTGTATACAGTATATTAATATTCTGTTTTATGATTTTGTGATTATATCAAAATAAAAGATGGCATAGTTCTGAGTCATAACTCTCTCCCTCAATCAGGGTGATAGTGTACTTCCAAGGTTTCAATAATTCAATATTCAGATACTCAGAAGTCTTATTCACAGAGCAGGAGTCTTTTTGAAAGTCCCAGAATGTGCTTAAATGAAAGGAAGAAGTCACAACAGACCAAGGGTAGTGTTTAATATCTTATTATTTATGTGTTCTTCCAAAAGCTACAGAGAACTATGGAGGAGCGAAGCAGATGAATGAAGATGGAATAAATAAAAGTTAACTCAAGCCAGATAAAAGCTGGTGAAAGGAGGAGGGTGGTTGAGGATGCAAATAAATAACTAAATAAATTCTCCCCATCTGTCCCTAGCACTTAAAGTTTRTGTAATAGCTGGAAAGGTAATGTCTTTTATGCTGAATCTGTCTGAAAAAGGACATGAAAGTCAGCACACAGCAATTGTGCTTTTCTGAACTTAAAATATGTTTATATGTGTACTGTAGAAATAYGCATGAACTTTTATGTAAATTCATTAACCTGTCTTTAAAACAGCAGCGATATAACAGCTACCATTGTAGTCACATTTCAATAAAATCACTTTTGCATACCAAAATACTGCACATAAATAGAACTAAGATGAACATGGACTTGTGGTTKTACTGGTGAATGGTGTCTCTATAGTTACCAATGTCTGAGCTCTCTTCAATGGGGGCACAATTATTTTTGCRTCATAAAAACATCACTAAACCCAATCTTTGGTCTAGAATATAAATGCCAGTTTTTAAGTGCACTGTAATACAGTAAATAACTAGACAATTCAAAACGTTGTATTTGAAAGTATAAAGAAATTCTGACTCCTTTTTTTTTTCTTGGATTTTCAGTGTATTTCTTGAAGTCGATAGCTGCAAGCAATATCCCYCTATGACTCTTTTTGCTGACTTCTGAATTCCAAAGCAGAGACAGCAATAAGCAGGACTTTTAAAAGTGTATTTTAGCAATCCTTTATATGCATACAGTCATGTGTGTACTATACCTATCACACTGCATTCTGAAACTTCTGCTTTATAAACCTTTGGGGAGATGTGACAGTTAAGAGTAATTTTATCAGACCTAAGAGAAAAAAAGTCATGAAATTTAACCATAAGTAGTATTTTTTCACCTTGAACTGAATGTACAGAAATTTCCTGAAGACTATGATCCTGCTCCAAGCTGTTGGAGCGTGTGTTTTGGCCTCTATGATCTGTCACTTATTTATGACTTTTTTTTTTAATTTTAGTTAGTCTCTTCATGAGTGCCTGCTTTTGCACTGTCAGATTTGAAACTGGTGTATAAAACTGGTGATATAAGGCATAGTTTTTCCATACGTCTGATTGCCTCTTCTTTGAATTGCTTTCTTGCTTACTATACTTTTGCAGGAAAGGAAAGACAGTGTTGAGACATTTTCATTTCCCTTTCCARAGGGACAGTGCATGTCTTCAGCATTTAGCAAAATGATGCAAAGTGATCTGGGTATTAAATCCACCAAGCCACTTCCGACTCTCCACAGAGTCAGAAGTGTTGCGTGTGCTTTCTGAAGACTCCATATTCAGCAACAGATCTCTTTGGTGGGATATCATTCCTTGCTGGTTGCACTGGAATTACAGAGTATACTCAAAGTAGAAACATGGTATTTTGTAATGCTATTATAATGAGTACCATTGAAATACGAAAGATTTGACATTTCCTCTAAAGAATAACTGTCACAGAGGCTATTGGAAACCTGTAACACTACAAGGAGTAGATATTAATTAATGCTGTGTCACAGTGGGATTCCTATTGAACTGTTTATTATACCTACATTAGAGTGAAGCAAAGTGCTTGGGTTAATGTTATTGCAGTCAATTATCAACAAATTAATAATGATTAACCAACTTTTAGAATAATTTTATGATGAGCTATTCCCTCTGGTTTATTAAACTGTAAGATCACCAGAGAAAAGATTTTAAGGAGCATTCTTTGTCGTTGTGAGTTAACATGCATATTTTTCTGTCAAAATAACTTCAATATAGTTTTCATTTTGATAGTACAAATCTATTAGCTTCATTTATATTTATTCCCATGTAGAAGAGTTGATAGAATGTCTCAAACCTGTCAAGGCAGTATCAACTGTTTTCCAGGAGAAGTAAAAATGGAACTTGAATTTGATACTCAGAGTCTTAGAATATGGAACTAAATATTAAGAAACATCTACTTAGAGAGTTGACTAAAAGTTATAGAAGCAGAACTAAACCTTTCATAGGCTGTTTCTGAAGTGTAATTGAGCATATAAATATGAAGGTGGATATAAATTCAGGCTCTTTCAATGAAGAGAGCTTTCTCATGAAAATAYTAGATTTGAGAATTGCCATAGCAACAGTGCTGTTTCAGAAAGGGAGTAACACTATATATTTTCTCTATTATATTTCCATTTCAATACATTTTTCTTAAAATTATGCATTTTCTGAACTTTGTAATTTTAAGGGAGTGTCATACATGTGTTCTGGCTCTAGGGTCTCTGAAGAAAAATATTTAGTTAAAAGAAATTGATGTGCAAAGCCATAAAATGGCAACTCTAGCATTTCAGAGGCAGCAGGTATCTGAATAAAAAGCAGTGGTAACATAGCAGTGAAAAAGCAGAGTGAGATTTTTTGTGTAAGTACCTACCCTATTTATCTGATTTTAAATTATTTAATATGGTTAACCTGCAGGGTTACACCTTTTCTGATTTGCTGGAGACAAAAGGAGATCACTTTTGGCAATTAGTAATAATTTTGAGTTTAAAGAGGAAAAAAGAGAAGATTTTGCCGTTTAATAGTCTTATTTATTTAGCACTTAAAACACTAACCCTTGAGCATATTCTTTACATAAGGATGAGCTAATTTGTTTTTTGTGTTTTATATGATGTAAATAAATGTATTTTCTTTTAATATTTGGGAAATGCGCACTTTACCTTGTTCTCATGMAATACTTTCCAAATACATTCTCTCTAAATTTGCCCTCAATAATGTATTTCTTTTCCTTTCTGTTGGACTAGCAAGTCTTGTATTGCAAGGCTGTTCTTATGTCCACTCTGCCAGGATGTTAAATTATCTGAAGACATAGCAAAGGATATATAATTAACTAGAGCATCCTAATTGAGCATCTAAATTTAAAAGGGGCACCAAAGTCCATCTCTTTTGATGGCCCATAGAGTGGTTCAAGAGGTTCACAAAATGAGACTTACAAAAAAGAAAGATATGTCTGATTTTTAACAACATTCTAAGTTTATAATTCTCTTATCTGAAACTGGTATCTCCTCTATTAAGTAAGTATATGTTTAACTTTTTATCTTTCTCACAGGCTTTAGTTTGGTGGGTTTGGCCCATCCCTTCTGTAGTTCTGGATGTGGCAAAAGTCTTGTCCATTTGCTAGTGCTGTGGTGCCTCTGGTGCTAGAAAAAGCTGTTTGCTTTTACAAAAATACCTGATTTCCATAAGACATGAAAAATGTCTGAACTGAAGTTAAAGAGTTGCAGAATAATAAAATAACAAGTTTAGTGTTCTTTTAGAGACACCACCAATATTAAAGTAGCGAGGACAGGATAACTTGAAAAGGCAGCATTAAATTCTCTTTAGTTGACTTTTTTCATTATTTTTATAAAGTGCAAACGGAAATTCCACAATGGGAAACATTTTTATGTTTATCTTAAACAGCAACCAGAATGTCCTCTTTTTGTCCACTGAGAATTCTTGTTTCTTAGCCACAAAATAGGTTCCTTCTTTTGAAATCTGTTTTCTATGCTCTGAGATCCAACAGACCTCAGCTGTCTGCTAGTGCAGGTTATTCATTCGGTATTAGATGTTCTTTCTGCTAAAGGCCATGACCTTCAGACTCCTGAATTTCTGACTTTGTATKCAACATAGAATTGACATAGAGCATATGTTGACCTCCTTGTCCTGAGCGCAAGCTAGCTTGAGTTAGGTTTGTAATTAAAAGCCAACTGTCTTTTTGAGGGGGTGAAAATAAATCATTTCTAACCTATATAAACTGACTGTTTTCCACAACTGATACAATTACAGCAAGGTAAACTGAGAGGCAAAAAGGAAGGCATTTGTGTGTTTGATAGTGTATTTATATTCTCAATGAGAACAACACATGACCTCTAAGTAAAAAGGGCACGGCACACACAATGCCTTTGCAAACCAGAAACTGCTTAGGTATAACACCAGACTGAGCTAAATTCAATTCTGAATGTGAAAAAGTGTCCTTTTTCCTTTTAAAACAAAATTCATCGACTACAAACATACACATTCATGACTGCASATACCTGTGCACATGCTTACACTAAGAATGTAATAAATGCAAATGAAAATAAATTAATGAGACTTGAAAAATCATTTTAAAAGGTATTATCATGAAGCATGTTCATTCCTCCTGTGCACATGAAACACTGCAAGTAAGACCATTTTATTATTTGTTTGCAGAACTCCTGGTTTCATCCTCCTCCTCTTACTCTGCATAACACAACACCACTGCAGCTGTTGTGGAGTTGCAGATATGCCTAATTAACAATAAAACACAGCACCAGGCTCAGAGAAGACTTTCTGTGCTACCAGTTCGAGGATCCTGGCAATGTTTGTGCTCTGGGCAGTTGTTACAGCTGGTGCCAAGTGTCAGGACACTGACATGCCTTCTGATGGCATTCGGAAAGGGTCAGATGGTTTCACTTTATGTCCGTGAACCAAGACCACTTACATGTGYCTGGCCAGTTGCTGCTCTTCTGTGTGGGTCAGACAAGGCTGCTGTCAAGTTGTGTTTGCTCAGTTGACCCAAGGCTACCTGGGTCACTCCTGCTTTTTGGGCAGCTTTAAAAGTTTTGTTTGGTTGTATCTGTAAGTGATACACCATATGCTTTGCCATCTGTTGTTTGAACGCCCTGTTTTAAAGAAATATGTAGACCATTTTAAATAAAGGCGCTTCTATTAAAAGTAGCATTATGCTCATGTTTTCCAAGTGCACCTTGATAGGTAGAGCTGAGCTAAGTTTTAGTCCTCTTGAAATTGTAATTGCATCAGTCTTGGCAGACGAAGAAAAGCAAACAGTAGCAGATGGATTAGAAATGAAACTTTAACTTCAGTGAGTGTCAGTCTTTACTGTCTTTGTCTAGAGTTGAAGCATGTATTAGACAGAACTCTAAAAATGGCTCTAAAACATCTAAAAGGTACCTTAAGGTATTTTTTTTCACTTTTAATCAGGAAGGACACATAATGAACTACAGAATGTAATTTTTTGGCATCAACTCGAAGCTGAATTTTTTCATGTAAAGATGTTAACTTTGGAAAAGCATTTTAAAGACTTTCCATGTAAGTATGATTTTGTAAGCTTCTGAAGATTGAACAGATAATAATGAATCTTAGACTGTGGGGAAAAAAAAAAAAAGTTGGTTACCCTCTCTGCCTTCTCATATCTCGTACACTGTTGAGCAAAGGGGAGCAAGAGGAGAGGAAAACAACCAGCTCCCATCCTGTCCCAATCCTGGGGACTGGGATACACATTTCATATGGTTGGGCCTCAAGACTTGGCTTCATCAAAACCCCATCTTGAAACTGGCAAAAATTTGTTGAGCCTGAGGCATTTCTAGAAAGGCATTTCTGGCAGCATGAGTGGTGAAAGTCTATTAAAAAGCCAGGCTACAGGAGATTTGGTGATCACAAAACATACTGCTTGATTTGCCAAGCAGGCTGTTTGGTCTTCTCTTTCATTTAAATATGACAAGTAAGACAGGCTCCGGTAATTAAGTAAGTTTCTTAATCAGATAATTGTATATATTTTGGCATCTTGACTCAGTAGGAATGATGGAATGCTGGCAGATTGATGGCAAATAAAACGGATTTAAGCATTACATTAGGGCCACACTCGTGGATTCAAGGCTGGACAGGCTGCACAAGAATTGAGATTTCAGAGGTACTGTAGACAGTTTTAAAGAAATATCCCTTCTTCCATCTGTTCCCAGACTGCTGGATGCTCAAGTCTGTGCTAATATCACTACTGGTGTTAGATTTTAAAAGACTGTGGGCACATGGCACCTTTTAACCTGACCTTTCAGAGATTTCATATTGTAAAGCCAGTGACTCCATATTGCAGCATATTGCTTTTGTTCATTGTGGGTTGGGTTTTTTCCTCAGGCTTTGTTACAAGTGGTATCTAAGCTACGTTTCTGCTCCTTGTTGCCCTTCTGCTTTTTGTTGTTTCTTATGCAACAGCTGTACTACATTACTCTTCTACACAGAATATCATCATTAAGTTTATTATATACTTTATTTTAGTAACAACCCTTTTCTTCTAAAGTAGAATAAAAATGCTTTTTTCCCTCCTCTTTTCCTAGTTTTATGTGTTGAAAAAGGCTTAACAAATTTATCCTTTTTTTTTTCTAACATGAAATAAGGGGAAAGACAAAAGCCAATATTATAGAGTTTGCGTAGCTGCTGACTTAAATCTACCAATTTCTTCTCTAGTTCAATTTGTAGGAAACACTTTTAAATGCAGTAAGTTGAAGTATGAAATATATTTAGGTTTATTTTTATATTTACATTAAATATTTGAATTAAGTTTGTTTCAAAGCTTTCTCATTACATGCTGCATCATCAGAAGAAAGCTCTTAAAATGTATACTCTTGTGATCTGAAGTTGCCTTGCTTCCCTAAATATGCCAGCATGTGCAAGATATGCTTTGAAATTAATAATATTGAAAAACAACTCAGCAGTTGTATTCGCCTTATTTAATTCCTGCTGGGATGATTATGCTTCTATTAGCTGTGCAATTATATTGCAAAGCTCACTTGAAGTATCTCAAGCTGTAGCTTTTCTGATTCTGACTATTTTAGAACTTCACAGAAAACTTCAAAGGTTGAACCACTGTGAATAGATCTTACCAAACAGTTTATATTTCTGACTTTGAATTACATTGACTAACTTCTGTCTTACTTTTAATAAGTGTCATGTTTAAACGTGATATTTTTGCTTGTGAAGAAACGTGTGTAGACAAATATAACACTATAGGGGTTAGATACATGGAAGTAGCCATGTGACAATTTAAGATTATCATGAATTTCTATATGAAGATCTATTTTGAACAAGTATTCCAAGTTTACAAGTATCTAGGTTTGGTTCTAATAAAAATAATTGTAGGTAGAAGTGAAAGCCTAAAAAAGTTGATGTTTGAGAAATGCATGAACAGAAGTGGAGGTTGGAAGACCTCTTTAGGAGTCTCATTCAAAGCAGGGATAATTTGGGGAAATTCAGCTTTGAAATGTTRATGTGCTTTGTGATTGTACAGCTAGATTCCATTGATTAAATTTCAAAGTAGCAAACTGCTTGGATATTGGTTTGGGATTTGTGTTAGTTTTAATTTAGGTGAGTACTCCACATGGAGGAATAGTGGTCTGGAGGATGATGGCCAATTTAATCTTAGTCTTATATAGTAAATTCTGTTTAAAGCATATGAACATTACAATCTCTTAATGAAATACCATTGCATTTCTGAGGGGCTTTTGGTGGTGTTTGTTGGATTGGTCTTCATTCTATAAGTTTCTCTCTTTTTGCTTATTTTATTCAATACTGGACAAAAATGTGAATCCAAGCAACAGAAATAAGTATTTAAATCTCTGAGAGACATAATTTGTATAAATTCTTTAGCACAGATATCAGAAACAGCACTGATATGAAACAAGATCTATAAAAAGTAGTCAGAATGGCTTTTAAAAAGTCAGTGTAGAATATTTTACTGCTCCATGACACAAACAGCTAAATTTGCAGTTTCTGAACTTTTTACAATGAGAAAAAATTTTGATGAAGGCATTTGTTTACTTCATATTATGTATTCATGTGATTTTAGATTTAAAACCCAAACAAAATCACTTTATAAATAAACTATCTGAAGGCATATTTTTAATGTGCTATCAAAAATAATCTGTTCCCATTGGATCTAACCATCTGAAGCTTGCGCTCACAAAAATTTATTTTGTGAATTGTATGTACTTTTGAAAACCCATCTTGTATTTAAAATTGCATTTTGAATGCATCTGTAAATCGTGTGTGGTCAACTATCAGAAGTTGTGAGAAGTGGCTTTCAGCAAATAGTGCCGTAGGARTAAGACAATTATACATAGCAGAGAATTTCTAGTTTGCAGTTCACAAGCATTTTCAGAAATTCTTAGACCTTTCACACATGAAAAGAGTA
Source organism: Amblyornis subalaris (assembly GCA_018881555.1). Lineage (NCBI taxonomy): Eukaryota > Metazoa > Chordata > Aves > Passeriformes > Ptilonorhynchidae > Amblyornis > Amblyornis subalaris. The sequence continues at coordinate 2,131,571 of JACAXG010000053.1, read as the reverse complement.
GACACAATAGCTGATGCAGAGTAAATCCAACATCTCCTTGCTGCATTAGACTTACTGTGCATATACTTTGAGRCTACACAGCACATGAGCGGAGGTTATTCAGGATTTTTGTCTGTGCTGCCCTTGATGAAAGCACTTAGACAAGAAAACTGCACTGCCTACTGTATACAGGGTGACACTGCATATTTAATGAAGACTAAGGTGATTTATCCCTACAAAGAGTGGAGAAGAAAAGTGGTATTTTTACATTTACAGGGWCAGACTTCGCAGTGGAAGTGGAGAATACATTGAAGAAAAATGGGTATAAGCCTAACTAAACCAACATATTGACTCACTTTGAACAATGTTTCCTTGAGTCCAACAAGTTTCTGGAAGCTTCAGGATGGAAATTTTCAGTTGAACCTTGTGGGCATAAAAAAAGATCAGAGGCTTATTTAAAGAGAGAATACTTCAAATGGAAAGGTGGATAAAGTACAGGCAGGAGCAAAATGTGCAGGATCTCTGCCGAAAGTGAGAGCTTTGTTGAGAACTTGAAGTCAACTGCATAGACTTTACTTTTTGCAGACCCAAAAAAAATGCACTCATGCATCCTCCATCCTCCCCTGTCAGCTGGGATTAGGAGACATTTTGGTTGTTTGGGTTATTTTAAAGAGAGTGTAGTGTATGTGTGCTGGAAAGCCTTGAGGGGTCCTGGCTTCACAGCCACTTTCAGGACATAAAGGAACTGCTACCATTGCAAGGGCATCGGTACCATCTTGAGGTACCATCTTGAGGGCACTATGATGGTTGAGGGGTTCTGCTGAACCACCCCCAAATGTAGCAAGAGCCCTGGTGTGGGCTTTGAACACCTCAAATATCAACGAAGGAGTTTCTATTTGAGAATATGTGAGAGAGGCTGGAATTTGGAATGACATCCATCTGCAAGCATGTAAGTGTTATCCTTTTAAGGATATGTGGAAATCAAGAGATGAACCTAATAAAACTCAACGCTATTCTGAGGCTAAAACTGCAGTGGGTTATGAGAGTGTTCATTGCTTACAGGTGTAGGAAGATTTTGCTGCTCTATAACACAGGTGGCTAAAGGACCAAGAGGTCTCAGCCACCATGACAGGGGAGTTGGAACAAARTGATCTTCAAGGTCCCCTTGCAACTCAAATAATTAAAGAATTAAAGTAATTAAACTAAGATATGAAAAAAAGATGGATGGCAAAGCCCAAACTAATATGAGCAATTTTCAGTGTTGAGTCTTGATATGGTAAAGTGAGGACAACCAATCTGTGACTAATATATCTTAACAATGATCAGGAGCATGAATAATGGCAGAGTACTTTGGCACATTGCGGGTAGAAGAATCAAGTAAAATATACCAAATTTGGCTTTTGCAATGGGTTTCATGTTTTTAAATAAGTCAAATTATGAACTAGCAAAGAAGAAAAAAGCAAATAAAATATTTTATAATGCTGTATGTGGAAGAGAATATTGATAAATCTTAGAGCAGTGTTGCTCTACTTGCTTCCAACATGCAATTTTGAAGTTGCCAGAGTATAACTTATTGCTGATGTTGAAAAGGAACTCTAATTTAAGGAAACATTTTGCAAATCAGTCAATCTCAGACACTTGTTAAGGAAGTAAATTTTATGCTCGGGATTAGGCCCAGGATAGTTGATAGAGCTTTATTTGAAAATAATTAATATATTTGGAAAAGTTTCATATTGTGAAAAAAATTAAAGTAGGAACATAGACAACCCAAATTAAGAATACTGAAAAAGCTGAAACTCTGTCATCCAAGGCAGGAACATATCACACTGGACAGTTATAAAGTAGAAAGCTTTCTTCTCCCAGCTGTACAAGGCTTTTAAAAATTCATTTCCATACACATATATTTTAGAAACTGTACTTGCTAAAAGTTAATGTTTTTGTTACTATTTTTTTATACCTGTCAGCTATGGTGTAAGAAGTKATATGGATTTGTCTGTTTTATATAAGTAAATAAATATTCCAAATGGTCTTCAGGACAGATTGCTAAAATTCAGCATTAACACTACATGTACTTTTGAACACTTTAATGAAGTTTAAAATAAATCTTGCATTTCCAATAAGTTGCCAAATACTGCAGGGAAGAAAAAGCCCAAAAACAAGTGTGAGATTAAAATTGTTGCTGAAGCTAGTACATGTTAGTAATTAAAAAAGACAGTTGGTTGCCTTTTTCATTTCCTTTTCTTTAAGCTCAAGAACCCACTCCTGCTGTGCAGAGTTAGAAGTCCATCATGCTACCTCTTTTGTCACCAGTGCTTTTGCATGCACGTACAGAAACAGATTTAACTCTTTGAGGCTATTGGAAGAGCACACAAAGCTACAGGGCCTAAGATCTACAAAGATGAAGTGTCTTGTAGGCAGTAATTTCTTTATATCCTTGTCAAATAAAGCTAAGCCTGCTTTAGGCAATGAAGTAAGCTAAGTCATTTATGTGCTAACTGCCATTTATTATCTGCAACCTTACTGTTTGGGGTTTTTTTGGTTTAGATGCATTTAGTCTTTCTTATCTTGACCGGTTCCTCTTCTTCATAGAGGACAAGCTTAAAAGATTAATAACAAAAGCAGTTTCTCATAAGTCCCTTCTCTCTTCAACTATCCTGAATAAAATATGTTGAATTAATTTTTTTTTCCTAATTATTTTTTCACTTCCATCCCCAAAGAGGTACAAAGACAAAGAAAAATTAGTTTCTGCTGTGTTACTTAAGTGTGTAACTGCTATTGAACAGTAACAAACAAAGTGGTCTAAGCAAGTGTGTACARAAAAGTAGGATTAATAGTGGTAGGCTTTTAAAAGATCAAAACTTGACAAGACAAAATTGGTTATTTGACAGTTACAGAATTGGCAATTAAAAAGAACACAGTAAGCATCCTATTTCTGAAGACAGGAACATGCACTGCTGTTTGATTAAAACTGGCTTTAGACTTTATACTTCATTCAGCCTTTGCCACTTTGTATAGAAAGGTCCGAAGAGAAATAGCTGTCCACTGAAGTCTGAAGGGTGAAGCAAGAAGATGGAAGGAAAATTGTTTACAGTGAAACAGGAGGTCAGTAGAAGCTAAGTGGTTTTATCATGAAAAAAAAAAAGAAGTTAAATATCAGGAAAAAATTACCAGACAGGGTCTTACCAAGCTGTAAATAAATCTTCTTTCTATAAAGGTGATAACTCTTTGCTTATAACATAGAATTATTCTGGTGGTTTTATGTTGTGATGGCACATCACAAGCTTTATCTAATTTGCTTTTTGCCTTTTCTCTTGTGCGGATTTACTGGCGTGCTGAGCTGTGGATTATATTGTCCAAAGGAGTCCATTTGGACATTTCACTGCTATGTTTTATTTCTTTCTTAATTCTAAACTRTCTTTCTTCTTCTTCATTCCTATAGATATAGTAGACACCTACTACAACATCTTTATTTTCCATCCCCCTATTCCTGACCCGGAGTCTGTCCACCACATCATCACTCACAGCAGTGGCTGTGCAATCAAACCTCTCCCTTACCCGGCCTGAGGTGGGACAGCTCCACCTGGCCTGGCCTGCCTGTCCCTCCTGAGCAGCCTGGAGTTCTCCATCCCAGAACTCCAATCCTGGCACTTAAGCTTAGTGGAAAAGAGCATGAAACAGTGGTACCAAGAACAAAATATCTCTGCCTATCTCAGAACCTAGGCTTGAGAGCTGGTTAAGGTAGAAATTATTTTCTCTCTTAGCTGTGTTTCCTTAGGAAATTATTGGAAAATCACTGAGCCAATAAACTTAAGGACATATTCACAGCAATTTATCAGAAAACAAAACAAAACAAAACAAAACCCACTCCTATCTGTTCTTTTATCTTTCTGAAACTAATTTTCATTTTTTTGGTGAGACAGGAACAGTTAAACTTCTCTTCATGAGCAGTTGTGGGAAGGTATGCTGGTGAAATGAAAGTGCTATTTGTCTGATATAACATCTTCAGTGATGTTCATTTTCTGTTTTTATAAATTCCAGAAAATTTTATTCACGACTAGTGTATGCTGTGAGCCCAACACAATGCTCGTATCAGTAACTAAATATTTCAAGTTCAGATCTCTGCTACAGGGACGTGTAACGTAAGTGACAACATACATATAAGGAGTCATTTTAATATTTTTCAATCACAGGTGAAAGAAGTCTCACTTCTGAAACAAATCAGTCTGTCTTTTGCTGTTTATTTGGTTTGCACAGGAAGAAAAGTTGTAAAAATTAAATTCTAAAGTTTTCTGCAKATTTTTTGGTTTTGTCACAGATTATGATTAAAGGAAACTTGAAATATGCTACCTCTCCAAGTTGGTCATTCATAAAATGTGCCTATCTCCTTCTGGGTGGGATTTTCAAGTACAACTTCAAGTGAAAGTTGAAAAAAAGGTTGTTTTCAGGTCTGAAGTACGTCACATAAGTCAATTAAAAAGAACTGATTGCACCGTATTCTAGTCATTTCCCTTTCTCCTTTTTGGTTTGTGTTTTGTGTTGGTTTTTTTGGGGTTTTTATATCCTAAAAATCAGCAAAAACTTCAAATAACTTCATTTAATATATAAAAAAAAGGAGTAGTAATTTTAATTAACCCTTTTTAAGAGACAACTTCATTAGTCTAGATTTTTTACATATATATATATATATATATAACCAAGTCGTTGACTTTCTAGCTGTCAGGATGCTCTTTCCAATTTTCAGGAAGAAACTAAAAATAAAATGCCTTAGGTTTATTCCAAGTCAAAGGGAATTTTGAAAGTCTAGCTTTTCCTTGAAACAAAGCTGCTGAGGTTTTACCATTCTTTGCCAGAAATGGTTCTAATACTGTAACTGCAGAATCCTGATTACTGTATATATTTCCGCATGACTTTTAGAGAATGCAGTTAAGTTAAAATGTTGACATTAATTTTAAATAGCTAAGAAATTATATTTAGACTAATTATACTCTTTAAATAAAGAAGACATGGAAATTTAGATTACATGGAACAATAAACGTACAGTAGACTAAAGTTTTTATTGTCCCTGTTTTGAGAGGACCTGCTATGGAATTTATAGGTCTATTTTCTGTTTTAAAGGAATTAGACCCAAGAGTTTTCTGGGTTATCCAGGGATGAAAGAGATCTCCTTGGTTTAAGATGGCATTGCCCTGCAGGAGGCCTGAAGGATGACTTGCACAGGTCCTGATGGTGTTCTCCTGCTGCAGTAGGCAGCCTACAGCTGTCACACTCAGGGAGAGCTCAGGTTTTGGAGTTACTACAAAGGTAGAATAAGACAGATTACAATAGGCAGGCAGAGAACTGCATCTCTTCTAAAGCAAGCCTTTTGTGCAGGGGGGAGTCTGTCAGACAGACTTAACCTGAGGGACTGGTATGAACAGCAGGGAAAACTTGGTCCATCCAGTTTCACAGTTGCTTCAAGGAACTCTCGTTTTGCTACAGAAGCTTGGCTTGACTGTTCAGTGCCCGTCAAACATTTTCCTTCCTGCTCTTGTATCCGTTTCAGCAGACCCTTAATCCTTCTGATTTGATAGTTTTCGCAACAGGGATTAAAGCACCACTGATGGATAGAAAGCTAATCCTGGGCAATGGTTACTTTTCTATCCCTGAATTTGGGATGCTGTCTTGAGGTTTTAGGGATCACCTGCTGTTGTTGGTAAATCAGTGCAGACTGTGCTTCAAAGCTCACATCCCATCTGCATAGACCTTGGTGTTGTGCTGAACAGACTGTGTGTGTCTGATTCTTGGAATTAACTGTGACAGCAAGATCATTTTGGCAGATGGTTGCCCTGGCATCTGTATAGGCATATTTGAAGGATGATGGTGATATTCTATTTCCTGATGATCATACCTTTGCTTATGGAAAAGACTTTCCTTTTGCTTGGGTTTTTTTAACAAATATGCAAATATATGAATTGTAAAGCCATTCCTTGTTTTTTTCTTTTTTCATTTCCTTTAATCTAAGATAACTTCTGCAAGCCAAGCATGTCCTTTGGCAAGTAAATGAATGTAAAAAGAGGAAATGTAAAGGGTTTGCCATATTTCCTTTTTCATCAGCTTCTGAAATTTCCGCATACAGACGATTTTATTTMATTTTGTTTCTTATAAGGCTGCATCCCCTTGAGATATTGTTTAAGCAGCCACTCATGTCTGTCCTCACTTGTGTGTGCCCTTGGCAAACAGACGCAACTGCTGAGTAACAGGCAAGAGAACTTTGAGTGTCAGTGTTTGGTTTTCAGGCTTTCAGCAAGATTGCAGAGGGAACACAAAGCTCCACTGGGAAACTGAGCATCAGTATTTCATTTAGTGGCACAGTTAGATTTTGAAGCACTGTATGTGAAAGGGTAGTTTTTTCAGAAAACTCACTGATGTGAAAAGAGAATTCTGAATTTTCTCCATTACCAAGTCAAATGTATAGAAGCTGTTTGAAGACTAAGACAAGTCCTCAGATTTGAATTTCAGATCAACCTTTTTTTTTTTTTCTTAATTTCGTAAAAAGTACTTTGGCAAAGGAGGTGAGATAAATAAAAAAGTTGCCTTTTCCAGGAAGCTCCTTCGCTTTTAAGAGTTTGGTCAGTCATGAAGTTTTCTCACACTTAAGAGAGGAAGGTAAGCTTTTCACTGTACAGACAGAGGTTTTTTTATACTAGTGTTAATCTGGTGAATTTCAATTTAATACAATAAGAATTTCAGATAAAAACAGCATGTATCTCAAAGGAAGTTTTGATCTTGATGAGACTGACCAGTGAATGAGTGCATGATCAGGTGCATTATTATCCTTTGTTCAGGGAGTATTTAGTGCATAGTGACATTACTCTTGTCAGAGTTATGAATAGGTCTATGCCATGAGAATTCTTTCTACACAAAATTGATTATATGTCAAATATGTGTAGATAGAAGATAATAAGTAAGTGGCACTGCACTGGATGGTGTAACAGTGACTATTGCTATGAGTCTCTTGATGGATATTACATTCATCCTGTTTCAGCCATAGTTCACCTAATTTCATCTTTTAAACCTCTTATGCTTATGCTTATGATTTCTTATGCTCATTACACTGGRGTAAGATAATGCCCTAGAATTTCATAAACTAGTTCTGGGATATAAGTAATATTTTTACCTAATCTCTCTCTCTGTCCCTTCCCTAATTTCTAGCCTGGAATTCCTATTATTARGACTTCATGTGCAGATGTTAATATATAATCATTATAGGAATTATTTTACATCACTTCTAGTAAGATAGAATATGTATCTTTTTTTCAAAGGTATAAAAAATATCATGTGTCTCTTCTTTTGTGCTTGTTTTTGTGGTCTTAAAATCCATACACAGGTCTTTTTAATTCTCTCATGAAAGCAGTAGTGATACTTCAAAGAGGATTATAGGAAAAAGATATCTTATTTCAACTGGGAACATGTAACTTCTGGTTTTGTTTGTGTGAACAAACTGTACTTCCTGGCACAAAGGTAGAAACTATCCCTCTACGATCACTCACATATTACACAGTAACCCAGATAACTATTATCATTTCCTCACATTCTTCTTCATTCACTTTTTTATATRCTAAAGTTTTTTGAATCAGTGTATGTTAACATTTGCAGAGTTTTCTACAAATCAGAATATATACATTGAAATTGACAACTTCATGAAAACAGTAATTGCTGTGGATGTTGTAGAAAAGATAAATTTCCAGTAAGAAGATGGTTTCAACATGTGTTATCAAAAACATCTTTGTACCAGAGAAGTCACAAACACTTTTACATGCCAGTTGCTGCAGCAAGGGTGCAAAGAGACCACAAGCCCTGCTGAGCACTGCACAGTGATGGGGTTGAGCACAAGGCAGCAACACCTTCAGAACTGTCCTCAGCACATCAGGGGCTTTGGCTCCGAGAGAGGCCCTGTGGGAAGTGCATTTTGGGTGCCTGGTTTGTCTCCAGGGGCAGGATACTTCAATGTCCTTACCTATGGGAGATATGGAGTTTGTTAGCAGGGGAGTTACAGGGTGGCTTCTGTGAGGATCGATTTTGATTGGATATAAGGAAGACTTTTTACAATGAGGGTGGTAAAGCACTGGAACAGGTTGCACAGAGAGGTGTTGGAAGCCCCATCCCTGGAAACATTCAGCGAAAGGCTTGACAGGGCTCTGAGCAACCTGACCTAGTTGAAGATACCCCTGCTCATTAAAGGGGGGTTGGACTAGATGATCTTTAAAGGTGTCTTCCAACCCAAGTCATTTTATGATTCTATGAAGGAGTGAGAGGAAGATGTTTTAAGAGCTGATCTTATTTCTCATTATCCTAATCTGATTTGATTGATAATAGACTAAACTAATTTCCCCTAGCTGAGTCTGCTTTGCCCATGATGGTAAGTGGGAAGTGATCTCTCCTTGTCCTTACCTTCGCCCAGGAGTCTTTTGTTATATTTTCTCCCCCTGGCCAGCTGACGAGGGGAGTGGTTGGCTTTGGTGGGCCCCTGGCATTYAGCCAGGATCAACCCACCACAGTGTGCATAAAAAATGTATTTTTTTCAGAATTAAATTAAATATGGGGTTAGCTGGTTTTGGATTTTTGTTCTTTTTTTAATGCATGTTGGTTTGGTTCTGATTGAATCTGAAAAGAATCTGGAAGGACCATTTTCAGATGGCAGCAGTTCTGTTTAAACTCAACTTATCCTGCTTCTACTGCCTACTGTCAGCAGGGTTCATACAAAAGCAGGCACCATTGGTATCTTTGGGTGTGTTATGTGAATGCCAGCCAGAAACCTCTCTGATACACAGTCGCTGCAAAAGCTGCTGTGGGAGTAAAACAGTTATGGCAAGCCAGGTTTCCACAATAACTGTCTTTTTCTTTTTTTTCATTAAAATATGACTTTGTCTCTTAAGTAGTAGTTAGCATTTCTTTCTAGTTGCAATCTGATATGTTGGTTTTGACGGTGTCATTGCCGATATTGCCTGTGGTACTATGCAGTGTTCTCCAGCACCTCTTTCAGCTCTGGGTGCTATAACTAATGTGGCTGGACGGCACGTTTGAGCAAAGCCTTCAGTTTTCTGAGATATTTGAGCCCTGCTTCTGAGTGTACTCATAAATTTTATGAATATGTGAGACCTTGGGTTATTTTATGAACTGTTTTCTCCAGAAGTATCTCTCAGCAGCATGTTTGTGTCACATTTAGTGTATCGTCAAGACCAATGACAACAACATATCAAAAACTTCTGGATATGAGAGCAACTTTTATGTGATTAGCATTGAAGTCAAGTACTTGCAGTGTCCTGTGTCAGCAATTTATAAAGTGTTTGATAAGTAATCTTGACTGAAGAGCTATAAAAGCAATTCCAGGGTATAAACCTGGGACTGGATGGCATACTTTGGAGTGACAATAGCAGAAGAGGCATATTTGATCTCTACAGAAACTTAAGTAGGAGCATATGACTTTCCTGCAGTATTTAAGATCTGCCTGATATATTGACTTACTGACAAGAGTGTACTCTGTCTTCTGAGAGTGTATCTAAGCCCTTAGTTCTTATTTAAGTTTAAAGGGAAAGAGTCTGATTCTAGGAAGGGTGTTGGGTTTTTTTTAAATTTYCTATATATTTGTTATATTAACTCTATTATTGTATGCTCACCTCTGTTACTTCATTAGTACCAAGTACACTTTAAGTTTAAAAGTGGGCATTTCACTTTTCTTTGCTTTTTGGCTTTGGGTTGGGGTCTTTTGGTATTTTTTTTTGAGACATAAAACTAAAAAGATTAATGTATCTATTACTTTTACCTTTATTTCTGTAGTGGTATCTATGTTTATCTCTTCGGCTATGGTCTTTCTTTTGTTAGTGTTAGAAGTTTTTATTTTTTGCAAAATTCCTATAGACTGTAATTTTTTCTGCAASGAAATATAAACAAGCCTTGAAAAGGCATAAATAATGGTTCCAGGCAACTGACTCGATGTGCAGATCTTGGAGCTGGTTTTCTTGTCTAGATCTGGATGAAAATGCTTATATGACTTCACCAATACTATCTCAGAATTAAAATTTAATATTATAATAGAATTATTTGTCTTTTACCAGAACGAAGGGAAGATAAAAAGAACAAGTGTATTTTTTTTCAATTGGTGAATTTGAGAATCTCAGTGATATGAATTAATTGATTTCTTTTTAATGTTAAACTGAAAAACATGAACAGAAGTTAGTTTTCACCACCAAATAACTTGTCTCCTAAAAAAAATATTAAGATTAAAAACCAAGTTTAGCTCATGTCAGAATTTGCTGGTGATCTCATTATTTTTTTCAGTGGAACTTATCATTTTAACCTGATACTGTATTTACTGTGGGAGTGCATGCATCCTGCTAGTAAATCCAAGAAAATACCAAATAATTCTTTTCAGARTGTAAATCTTTTTCAGAGACCTCTTGATACAGGAATTCTGTTCAATTTTGCTTTTGATTACTGGCTGCAGCAAAACATGGTTAGACTTGGCCACAGAGAGACCAATCAATATGATAGTTAAAGCTGCTATTTTGAAGGATTTTGTTAAAAAAATGTATTCTTTTTTTCAGATTCTGAACTTTTGCCAGTTATTTGCTTATTTCAAGACAGTCAACATACATTATTAAAGCACCTAAAATAAATCATGCAGAACGTACTTCATACTTATTCAGAAGAACCTAAAGCTATGGAAATTCTTTGAGCTGAAAATTAATGAGGAGGGACCTTTCTGTCAAATTCCTCAGCAGTGCAGCTCTCCAGTACAGGAGCAGTCTGAATGGTTAAACACCTCAGGGTGCAGGGTAGCAACAASAAGTTAACAGCCAGAAAGAAGCAGTGCTATGCATTTTAATTCAGCTGTTGAGTTTTGGGTATTAATGGCAGCACAGTACTGGTTTAAAGACGGAAGCCCTGGCGTTGTGGTCAGTGCTGGTGTGAGCAGGCAGCTGAGGATTTGAGGTCCAGGGGTCCAAAGCGAAAGGTCACTGAGGGAGGCTGCAGCACCACGTTCCCCACAAGACCTTGTAGSTGGTGGCAGCTCCTATCTGCAGCCACCCTGCTCCAGAGCCTGACAGCTTCCATCACTGTACCAGCCCTTTGGCAACAGCTCTCAGGGCTGCCTGAGCCTCTGTGGYTCTGCCCCTTGTTGCATTTAGTGGGGGCTCCATTTGCCCTGGGGGGTGCCATAGGTGGTAGCTTGGGCCAGTTGGCTTCTCACCACGTGTTTAACACGTGGTGCCYGTCATATTGAGCAGGCTTGCGCTTAAAACCTCATCAGGAAGATAAAAGCAACTTTTCTGGTGGCAGTTTAAACCCGGCTCATGTTCACTATAAATGAGTAAACCRACCAATACTCAGTGAATTCTATTTTGTGGTGACAGAAATAGCTGACATCAATTGTTAAAGTGACTTTGATAAGAATTGACTGCTGCAGAGCAGCTTTCTCTCTGTGGTGACTTTACTGACATCTCTTGCTTAAAACCTAGAAAGTCAGAAGATCCTGGGGCCACACTAGCATGACCTGGATTTCCACTGAAAATCAAGATTAAGTGTAATTTTGCCCTTKATGCTGCCCAAATTTCTGCCATTCCTGGGCCTTCCCCAGGACACATCCAGTAGGGAGGATTTAACACAAGTATGTGCAGAAGCACTGGAACTTTTGCCACATTGCCTCCTGCATAATGCCCACCAGGTCCCAATTAACCTGTCCTTGATTAAGAACATTTAATTGCAGTGGATCTTGCACTCTGATAGGCAGTAACACCTAAAATGGTATAAATTCCTAATTGAAATGTCATTATCTATGGAACAATAAAAACACCTTCTGAAAGGAGTCCTAAAACAATTCTAGTTATTGTTCAGCTTGAACCAGTTTTAATAATGTGTAATGTATGAGGCTTCCAGTTTCTGCTTTATGTTTTGTGTTCTCTTTTAATAAGATTTTATGTTTTTATAATTAATTGAACATCATGTTATGAAACTGGTGTACCAATTATTTTTCTCCAGACATTAACAGTGTTACCAACAGAAACTTACAATGTCAGAATTTGTTTTAAACAGAAAAGAAGATTGCAAGAATTTTTCTGACAGAAAGAATTAGGATAATGCATAGAACCAAAATAATTTCTTTTAATTATAAAATGCTCTTAATTTTTCTTTTAAAAAGAATTTGGAAGAGGTTGCATATTTTTGTGTATTTGGGGGAGGATGAAAATATATATGAATTCCACRAGTGCTAAAATATGAGATACCTTATTGTTACATGTTAGTGTATCATTTTTGTTAAACAAATATACGGTCCTGTATGTACAAATAATTTTTATTCTAGGAAAGGTCATTTATAATTAACAGATATTAGGTATCTTTTACTATGGGTTGGGGAAAGAGAAAAAAAATCTCTTTTCTTCTTTCATAAGATCTTTTTTTTCTCCAGACCTAGAGACAGTTGTGTAGTTCAGCCTTTCCAGTTGCTTATTGTAAAAAGAAATCAGTATTAATTTGAAGTACTGTATTGTCAGCAGAATTAATGCTCTYCAAACTATCCAGTAGGGCTTTCTGAGTGACTAAGTGGAAATTAATGTTCCTGTAGAGGAAGGTGCTTCTTTGTGCTGTTACTGTTTGATCTCTGGAAAACGGGGACAGGAAAAATTAGACATACTGAAAGGAGCAGCATAATTATTTTGCTGCAGAAAGATTGCCAAAAGATTGACAGGGTGAGTGTGCTGACAGCATGTGCAGGTGTCATGGGATTAGACATTCATGGAAGTACTGGTGTCGGGACACGTGTATTTGTTGGGAGCAGACTCTCTTCTAAAATCTAGAAAACTCTGCTAGTTTGTAAAGGGCCTTATGGTTTTGCTTTCAGAAAGTTGTGTGTATCATTCTATGCACATTTATGCTGTTTCCCTCCTACTCACCCAATCCTCAAATACAGAGTGTTCAAAGGCAGATAGCTAAGCCCATTCTTAGACATCTCAGTAGAGGTGGCTGATTTTCTGACACACAGAACACTTGCAACTCCCACCTCAAAAATGTGCTTTGTTTGCTTTGTTGGATTTGCTTGCCTGAAAGAGAGTACAGGCTGTGTTAGTAAAATAAATATCACATCGTTACACCATACAGTAAAAGTTCTTCATTGCTGTGGCTACGAGGAACTTTTCTGCCCTAGTGTAACCTCAGACTAACATGATGTTTCTTCCTGTTTAGTGTTTTCATCCTAGATATAATGACAAGAAAAATAAACAAATGGTGAAAAATAACAACTTCCATTAAAGTTACTAGAATCAGAATAGTATATATTTCTCTACTCTAATGGCAAGGGCTAAATCCTAAATGAAACTATAAATGCAGAAAGCTTTGTTTCTTTAAACATTGCTTCCTTTATTTTATCTATTTATTCATATTTATTTTGCATGTAAATGAAAGCAGTCATTCAGGGTTTTTCTCAGTCTTCAAAAAACACATCCAAGAAATCCATAAACTCCTCCAAAACACGTGGAATTATCTAATAATTGAATAYAAATTAATTGCTAAAGGTCTCAAAAATTGATTATTTTCCCGTGATCAGGGGAGAAATACAAGACCTTGTGCTATGGCTAAAAAGTCAGTTTTGTGAATAAAGATCTGCACACTGGAGATATGTTCAAATGATTGTGTTAGTGCTCTTAAAGAGTTAGCAGTCCACAGCTGAGGCAGCCCAATGTAAATGAAATCAAGCAGCCCACACTGCATTTGCAGAGTTACTGTCAGCAAGAGATTGCTGCATCCTCAGATGCACCATGTATTCTCTTGCAATCCGAATATAACCTAAATTGAAGGCTGTTTTGCCTTTTTATAAAGATAATCTTTTCTGAAAATGGGGCCCAGGTTGCTAAAGAAAGCTTTTTTTGTATCTTCTGTTAGATGAAAGTAGCATTTCAGTGTAAAGTTTGGTCACGTCTTTGTTCTGGGACTTGTAAAATTTTAAACCATAACAATGATAGATGCAAGTTACACAGATTGTTTTCTGCAGGGCAAAGTTATACTTTTGTCTTCCATTCATCAGCACTTGAGTCTCTCTTAGAGGACTAACTCTTACCCTTTTTTATCTTGAAAAATGTGTTGGGAAACTAGAAATGCCTTAATTATATTCATGAGCTTATCTTCACAATGGAAAAGACCTTTTTATCGTTCTTTTTAATCAAGTCATTAGCATGAAACGCAGAGATGTAATCATACCAAGACTGGAATTGGGGTCATGCCATAGGCTAGCTGAATAGGAAGCTTCTTGGCATTATGATRTATAGCCATTTCACAACAATGCTTTTAACTCAGTAAGCCTGCCCTTTAATTATATTTTAAATCTCATTTGAGAAGTTTTTATCATTATGTAAATTGTTCAGTGAATGCTCTCATTCTAAGACTTAATAAAAGTTTTGCTTATGGACTGGGAGAGAAAATTACCTAAAAGCTTTATGGAGGAACTGGGAGCTTCAAAAAAACCCCACAAATCCAACAACCAGCTCTTGGAAGAACTATGACGTTTAAAAGAGAGAACTCCCATGAGACCAGAAATGTCTTGCACACCAGCAGAAATACGTCACTGTTTTGTTCCACCATTAATCTAAATCATACTATCTTCAGATACAAATGTTCTTTTAAAAAGTGTACATTTCTTTCGGTTCAGATGGTCTGATGGTAACGACCAGCTCACAAGGACAGACTGCCATAAAGCATAGTGCAAACTGCCCTTCCACTGCCAGAAACAAAAGAAATAGATCAAGTGCATCTTGCACTGAATCTTTCACTCGGGTGCTTAAAATGCATTTGACTTGCTGTGCTGTGGCCTTTAATTCAGCATCTCCAGAACGATAACACTCACAAAACTATTCCTCTTTGTAGCAGACAGAAGAATAAGCTGCGATCCTGAGAGRGGTGCCACGTGCATGGATCTTTGTGCCTCCAAAGGCTGCTGGGAGTGTGTCAGGATACTGAAAAAAAAGTCTCAAACTCTCTGAACCCTCATGTACAGTTTATGCTTTAGGCAGAATCAGAAATTTAGAGGAGTTTAGACGTAGATAAATGTAATCAAGCAGGATGATTAATTTGAAATCCAATCGCTAAGATGTGCTGCGCAGAGTTGCAAATAGAGGCAGTGACTCCATTTCCTACACCTGTAGAAACCATCAGGAGGTAACAAGAAAACCCCAAGAACCCACAGCTTCGAATAGAAGCGATTTTTGATTAAACTAGCAGATGACTTGTGTTGATAAATTCACTGAGTATGCTGAGCACTAAGAGCTACTCTATCACCTTCTGGACCATAGAGCGGAGACCTATTCTTTATAGATGCGCTTTGCTCAGTGGTATTGTTGAAACAAAAAAAAAATATAAATAAACAAAAACACCAAAACAAAACCAAAGGAAAGCAAACCAACTGAACAAAAAAACCTGATTTGGAACAAATYTGTGAGTTCAGCCTTCTCCACTTTTCCAGGCACCTGAAATGATACAAATGCAAAACAAATTAGAATGCAAAATAAAAGCAGAAAGAACCCCATATTCTTGAGAAGGTTTGAGATCAACACAAGAAAACGTAAAAATAAGGTTTTTTACTCACAGAAGTAACCCATATTTTAAAGGAAGGAAGGAAGGAAGGAAGGAAGGAAGGAAGGAAGGAAGGAAGGAAGGTAGGTTGAAAAAAAGAGATTACATCATTCAAATGTCTGTACAGTGTAAGAGGCTTAAAAAGCATATGCTACTAATCTAAGCTGTTTTAACTGCTTAGCTGGTTTGTTTTTTTCAGAAATTGCTTATGGGAAGTATAATATGATCTCAGAATGAAAGGGATTATTAGTTCAGCAAACTACTCAGATCGAGAGGGATTATAGAAGTGTAGGATCTTTGTTTTGTTCTGAKTAATTTTATGATCACTTTTCTAGCTATTTCAGTATTTACATTACAGAAACAGTATAGTACTTCTAAGCTTTTTATAGCCGCACAAGGACTACTTGCTGATGCTTTACATACATGTATGTAATTATGCAGAATGACTTTATTTTTTTATTTACTGTCAGTAAGATCATTTTTTTTTCCTTTGTGTTGCTTTTATTTAATCAGGTGGTGCTGCCTTTAATTYTGTAAGCCCCCATACCTCAGTTAATGTCATATATTTCACTTATATTCACAACTTAGTCCAGTGTCTAGAAAATGTAAAATGCTTCACTGGAAATCGAAAGCCCAATTTCAAGGATGGAACTGAGCTTGTGGAGGAGAATTAGGGTCCTTTAATGTCTTTAAATTATTACATAATGAATTTTTTCTACCATGTATAAAATGTAAATGTTTTGTCAGCTTTGCTGCATTGATTTCCATCTTTTAGTATGACTCATCTATACGCCAAGAAATATAACTAATTCCTTCTTTCTCGGACTTCATTTTACTTCCAGACTACCAATCCCTCTCTGATGTATTGCCAAAATAACAGCAGATTTGTGCGTGTGTTGTGTCCTTTGTATGTCATGTCTATGTATTGCATCTGGGATATGAAGGATATGAATTGACACTGATTAATTATTTCTGCTAAGTTATCTCAAACAATATTGAATTCTTATAGGACTAGCTCTGCTGTGTGGAAGCTGACAGCACTTAGAGYGCATCACATTTCACAGCAACGGCTCTGCTGCTCTTAGCAGGGCTCTGTAAAATAAACCCTGTGGAGCCACAGGTGAATTTCTTCTGCCTACCAAAAGAATTAGGGCAGGGAGGATCTGTGCTTCCACGGAGAAGGCTAGCAGTAATTCCAAGGGGGACAACTGAATTGAGCAAGTGAGAAATAAACCCATCCCCTAGCTCTTTGGCAGTATTGGGTGTCCTGACTTACCTCCTTAGTGTACTTCTCCTCTGAAATCATGCATAGTGGTTTCAAGGGCTCGGGACAAAAGTGAAACAGCCAGAGCAAATTTCCTCACCCTGTTTTGTCCAGGAAGATTGTTTGCCTCAAGATGAAATGTATTTCATCTCTTTATCGCGCTGGTTCTGTGTCTTACTTCCACTCTTATTCTATATAGTAAAATAATGYAAATACACATTTTTAAATGTGCAGAAACCTCTAATAGCTATTCAGCTAAGTTTCTACAAACAAATATTAGGTACCTTTCGTCATCTAACTGTGGAGTTCATTTTAATAAAGGAGGATTTCACTCTGAAATTCTTAGGCAAATCTGTGCCTAAAGGAGTTGCATTTCTTTCCAAGCAGTGCAGCTCACTCCTCACTCTAAGCAGTAACTTGTGATCAAAAAGATGCTTTGCATTTTGCTCTCTGCTCTTTTTAGGAGCAGATAGCCAACCTTTTTTCAACACAGTCTCAGTAATAACAGCTACAGCAAAAATGCAGGGTACAGACCAACTGTAACTCAGTAGAATTATACCAGGATTGATCTTTTTATCCTCTGCAACATTTTCATGTGTCTGAACACACTGGAAAATATGAAAATGCAATAAATAATATATATTCAGTCTATATGCTATGCTTCTTGGTATAGCATGTAATGGCAGCATACTTTCACAAATATTTTAGCAATTTTTGAGATTAAATAGATTTTCCTGCTTTGTTGTTGTCAAGAAAAAGAATCTAGTTCATAYAGTGTTTTTGAAATGTGAAATTGTTTATTTTAAAAAACAAATAAAAGGTGTATAGATCTTTTTCCTATATGCTCTCTGCTTCCCTTGGGATGTGTAAGTGTCACAAGAAAGGCTCTGAAATGCACCAGCTAAAATGGAGTAAATATCTTTTATTAAAAAATGTTGTCTTGCTTCTTTGKCAGTGCAGGCTTCCTGCATAGCTGGAATAAACTACTTTTGGGAACACAAGGAGAAATGCAGTATACACAAGCAATTTGGAATAAGGAAAACTCTTGAATATTAAGCTTTTGATAAGAATGCTTCACTTTTCATGTTTGTCACCCACTTAACTGTCCAGATGTATTGTGATTCTATATAGTATTCTGAAATAAAAAGGATATGGCTTGCTTTTATTTTCAGAATTATTTCAGTGTCAGAAGAAAAACACACAGTGTGTAGAGTMTGAGACAGTTTTTCTAAAAAAAAGAAAAATGTGGAAAGGTATTTTTTTAACATTTTCTCTTATAAAATGGTATATGTGTGGTAAAACACTAAGAGGGCATAGGTTTGACAGCTTCCTACTGTGAATAGTTATTCAACATGTTTCATGGCACATGTTCTTGCCAAGGAAAAGGAACAAGTTTGTAAGTTTGGTGTTTCCATCACCACCCTAAAAACGATGAACTTTGTGCAATAAGTAGTGCATATAATTCTTTCATCCAGTAATAGATTTATTGTTTATTAAATGTAGAAGGAACTTAGAACTATACAGACACTAAAAGTTAATATTTTTACTGTGAACTTTGTCCTTTCTTACATATTATTTTGGCTGGATACAGCCAAATCATCAGGGTTGCTGTACTTTAACCTGGCTTAAATGTATTTCCAAATGCATACATGGAAGTAAAGAAATTTGGTAATAGAGTATTCTTCATTCAAGCAAACAAAATTAAAGTATCACAGCTGGAAGCTGAAGCTAGCAACATTCAGATTTGAAATACAATACAAATTTTCAAGTAAGGACATTCATACCTGGAATATTGTACATTCTTATGTATTTTAATAATGGCATTTTAAAAAATACAAATTGCCTAAGCATCAATAAAGAAATACAATGTTTATAATACAGTTGCACTCTGCAGAGTTACCTCTGATGTATATCAAACTCATTCCTAAGTACTTTACTGCTCGGATGACAATAGGTGGGTAAAATTGTTGGAGAAGGATTCTTACACTGTACCAAAGACATTGCTAGCCCACCTTAAAATTTCCCCCAATACTGTGCTACTCATTGCTGTGCAAGTAATAGGTATCCAGTTAAGGACATTTGGAACAGCAGTAGGTGAACAAGGACAGTCTACTCATGATTCAGTGCAGCTAACATTGCACTTAAAATATTAAATAAAACCAATTCGATTAAGAACACACGAAGTAGACAGATTGTGTGCTCCTTTCCTTCAAAGTCATTCTTCGGAAGAAAATTGCAACAAATTTCCACTGGGGACTATCTGTGAAGCTCAGTTAGTGTTGGGTCTTGCTCTCAAATGCCATAAATCATTTCCTCTTTCCCAGTTTATCCCTAGCACTCCCATTTCAGGATGCAAGAAACCACCACCAGAAATCTTAGTGCCCAAGCATCTCGGGAGAAAACGCAGAGCTTTATTCACTATTCATTATTTCCTTGTGTCTTTATGTGCTTCTTTGTTTGAAAGTAAAAGCACTTTCGTGAGAATGTGGCTCCATATGAAGTRCATGTATGCTCATTCATGTACGTGTTGAAATTACTATTATTTTTTTTTCATTCTTTTTAATGACCTTGATTCAACCACCGCTCTCTGCAAATGAATCTGACCTTGTGGAGCTGCAGCATGCGAGCGTCTTGGGGAAGGGCAGCCAGCGTACAAAGGCTGCATTGAGTGTGTGGGCAGGCAGGAATGCTGGTACCAGGCAGCTCTCTAAAGAATGTTCTTTTGGCAGAAACAGCCGTGCTAAAAATGAGGGGGAAAAAATGAATTCAAAATTTAGAGCTGGCCTGCAGTTACGAGGCGATAAGAAAAGTTGGCTGTTCAACATGAGCTGCCAGTTGCATATTCTAGGTCCTTGCTATTCTCAGGCCCTCCTACAGCCGTGGCCCCAACCAGTGTTTTGATACAGCACAAAGTGGCTGTTTATTGCTATTGACTGCTGAGGCCTGTGCTCCAAAATGCGTTCTGTCAACAGAATGTAAGTGAACTTGGCATTTTAAAGCTGGGCTGCTGCAGACGCCTGGATTCCTTGGAATTGCCATGCAGCAGGACCGGTGTTGCAGTCCCCAGCTCAAACTGAAAATGTTGCACAGGAAGACATATCATGTGAAGGTCAGATTTACTTGAGATCCTGAGGATTCTGTGTTTGTTTGTTTTTCCCTCGTCAGCACAGTAAATATATTTTGTCCTTGCTTTGTTGCCTGGCAAAGGCTACACTTTTAGCTTTCTAAATTTTGGTCTGTATGGAAAAAAGGTTGTATTTAATGCAAATGGCCTTCATGTGAAAGGGAAACATGGCTGTGTATACAGTACAAGATATTGCTGTAAAAGGAGTAACCAAAACCTGTGCTCTGTGTTGCACTGAGGATTTTTCCACTCTTTTGAAACATCGTCGTTTCTATGATTTTTTTAAGAAACCAGATATATTGTTTTCTATTGCTTCCATAGGAACTACAGGCAGAAATTGATGCTCACACTGACATCTTTCACAACCTGGATGAAAATGGGCAGAAAATCCTGAGGTCCCTGGAAGGCTCTGAGGATGCAACCCTGTTGCAGAGACGTCTGGATAACATGAACGTCAGATGGAGCGAACTTAGGAAGAAATCTCTAAACATTAGGTAGGACCTGAACCTAAGCAAAAGCCTGCCATTGGTGTGTCAGATGGAATGTTACATTTTGCAATTAAATAGATTTAATTTTGTTTCTGATTGCACTATTTTTGTCTATTTTGAAATTATTTGTGCTACTTTGAATATTGGATTAACTTTGTAAGAATGATTAGGGTTTTTGGTGTGAAAATGATAGTAGAGGATTAGGATTTGAGGCATATGATGTAGTTTTGTAATTACAGAATGAGAGATTAGCATGTTTAAACAGTAAATGTACCCCCTCTAAATGCAGGCTTTTTCTAGAGCTGAGTATGACTTATCAATGAGTCATGAAAGAAAGTGATTAAATAACCAATATTTATGATAAGCTTTATTCTAAAGGCTGCTATTTTCAGTGCAAAACTAAAAATAGCCTTTTTAGAAGACAAATTATTTGAAGTTTTGACTTGTCTGAAGAGTGGACAGAATTGCAACACAAAATCCAGGGGTAAAAGAAATTCATAGGTAGTGTCATGAGAGGAAACACTTTTGCTTGCAAGGAAAAATACAATAAATGGTAACATGGTAACATTACAAATTATCAAATGATCATTCAGGCTTCAATGGACTGAAGATTTTATTTCAAAAGAAATTGTCCGGGAAGCTTTTCTTCAGAAATATGACTTTTACAATAGGTTACCCAGCTCTGTTGCATTCAGTCTCGGGCATTTTTTCATTTGCTCACTTGCTGTGTGTTGGTGGTAGTTCAGAGGGCAGCAAAAGACAGAAGTGTTTTCCAAAGTAATGTAAGAAATAGTACCTTTTTTCAGCTCAGGTCCCGAGGGAGGTCAGGCTGTGTAATGACAAAAGCCATCTTCATAGCATCAATCATTAAAAATAAATGAAGGATGTGACATTGAAAAGATATTATTAACTAAAGAAAAAGAGACATGTTACTCCTTTTTTTTTTTTCCCTGAGGAGCAAAAGAAGAGGGATAAAACCCTTCAAGGTCTCAGAGAATTTTTTCTTCGCATGCATTTTTTCCATGAACTTGCTCAAATGCAATGATGTTTGAGATTTTAAAAAATGGTCGGTTTCCCTAATATCAGTAATTAAATATATGGTACTTTCTGTCTTTCATTTTTWTTTGCAGTTTAATATATTGTGGTCATTAATTGAGTCAGAAGCAGTAATCCCCAGTTATATCACAGTGACTTCCTGCACTGAATATTCAAAGCAACAAACCTCTTCTCTAAAATATTTGCTTCCAATAAAASGCTTAAGACCTTAAACAACTTGTTGATTAGGATAAGACACAATTCTTAAATTCTAAAACATTCAGTTTAAATGTTGCTGGCCACCAGACTAAATGAAGAGGCTGTTCCCASTCTGCATGTTTGGAACTCTTTCTATCCATAGCTCAGTATGGAATGGATATATGGTAGATATTAAGAGAAGCCAAGWTAATTTCCATTATTACCTTTCTTTCATTCTGATATGTCAGCATAGTTTATCCTAAKCAGCAGTTTATCCATATCAACACCTTCTTTCTTACAAATAACTACTTTTTTAAACTGTTTTCCTGTTATCTCTTTTGTCTGCACATCTTGGTGACAGTCATAAATATGTGAGTGTATGCACATAATGTACACTAGTGTGTGCATACATAAACATATATGCCTGAAGATGAAGGAAGGGCAGAACAAGACGGGTTCTGGGGAAAAAATTCACCTAACTGGGGAAGGTCAGGACAGCACAGTAGCAGTAACTACAGCAGCAGTAAYAAAACCCCTTTGGGTCACTCTTTTTATACTTTTCCCCTGGAAAGCCAGACCTGGAAAGCAGGGAAGAGGTGTAGACCCTAAGTGTTTGCCTCCAGGTGCTGCCCTTCTCCAGAAGAGGTGGAAGCTTGCATGTGCCAAGATAAACACGAGACAAGGGAGTTAGCCTGAATCAGAAACGGCTTCTTGATTGTGTCCCCTCCTAAAATCCTGTTGTCCTTGCTCTGGCTGTCACCTCCTGCAGCTTTCCATACAATATTCCTGCTTCTCTYCCCCCTCACTGCTTTCAGAAGTACAGAATCAGAGCATGGCTTGGGTTGGAAGGGACCTTAAATATTGTCTAATTCCAACCCCCCTGCCATGGGCAGGAACRCCTTCCACTAGACCATGTTGCTCAAAGCTCCACCCAAGTTGGCCTCAAACACTTCCAGGGATGAGRAATCCACAACTTCTCTGGACAATWTGTTCTAGTGTCTCACCACCCTCACAGTAAAGGATTTCTTCRCAATATATAATCTAAATCTTTTAGCATCTGGGGCTTCTCTAGCCTTCACTGCTTGCAGGACTGGCCTCCCCCTGCTGTGAAGCAATTCTGCCCCAGCTCACAGATGACCTGTGAGAGCAGAGATCAAAAGGCCTGGTCTATGTGTGTGCCTCGCATGTAGCATTTAAATTTGAAAAAAGAGAAAATTTTTCATCAGCGCGCATACTTTAAGAGCAGCCGAGCTTTCTGTCAGTGTGTGGCTGATCTGCCCTTTCCTTCCTCTTTTCTTGCTGCTTTAATTACCAGACGTAAGAGGCTGGAAAGAAGACAGGATTCATAGAGCATTTCAAAGAAATGCAACTGTCCCTACCTTCATCAATTCCTCATTTCCATATCCAAACTAAGYAATAAGGTCTGCAAAAACACTGAGTCCATATTTATCACGTCTTTATAGAACACTCTATATAAGGTATAGAAGTCTCAGTGTCAGAAAATAAATGATTTTATGTGCAATCTCTGTAGAAGAAATGATATATGAACAAAGCAAGAACTTAAACAAAAATCTATGAAATAAAAGAAATTTTGYCTTATTTTCCAGTACATTTTTTCACTTTACTGTTATGTAATACTCCTTTGACTTGAATTACTACGAGGTTTTCTTATGTTACCTGGAAGTGAATTAGGAAGTTCTTCCCAACCAGCACTTAAAAAATAGGATATTCATAAGTCTAGAAAGACAAAACTTTAGTGTGCTTTATCTATGGTACAGAGAAAATTGAATATTTTATCAGTCCAGCCACAGAAAAAAATCACTGAAATTTAGTTGCTCAATACCTGATCCCTGTATTAAAAAACACATTTACACATATAAGGGAGGAAATATTTAGAAGATGTTCCTGTGATGGAGACCTTTTTTGCATAAAGTAGTATTTTGTCTTTTCATTTTCCCAGTTTCATTCACTCCTCTGTTCAAATGGCACAGACATTTGGCTAGGTAGTGTATGAAGATTCTATTGGCTTTAACAATTTCCTCATGAGTTTTGTTGGGTTTTTTTTTTAAAGAACAACATTGGTTCTCTTATTTTAAAGAATTAAGAGAATGAATCTTGTGTGAGTTGAATGGTTTGTGTAGTGGTGTAGAGAAATGCTTCCTCTTCACTGAGCTGGAAAACCACTCTCTACATTTTAGTTAATTAATCTCCTAGTAATCCTAAGTGATGACTACATTACTCTCATGCTAGTCCTGCATAATATCTGTGGACTTCTAGTGAGACTGACAATTCAACAAAGCCATTACTCAATGTTGAAGAAGAAAACTAAAAAACTTAAAAAACCCCAASCAATCAAAAACAAAACTCAAGAGATGTGAAAAAAGGCCAAGACTGTGGAATCAAATTTARATCTGTGTTGCCAGAATGTAGTTCAAAGCTACTGAAGCTATTCAAAAATCATTAGGTTAATGAAACCCTAGGATCTTTCTCAGTAAATAAGCTGGTACAATTTGATTTTTACTTTCACTGTGCCTGAATCTATCTTTTATTTAACACATGCTCTCAGATCCCATTTGGAAGCCAGTACCGACCAGTGGAAGCGATTGCACCTCTCTCTTCAGGAACTTTTGGCATGGCTGCAGTTGAAGGARGATGAATTAAAACAGCAAGCACCCATTGGTGGAGATCTTCCCACTGTGCAGAAACAGAATGATATTCATCGGGTATGGGGTTTTTTTAAAATTATCTTTTGGCCATTGCTTTTTGCTTTGCAGGTTAGCGCTGCATGACACAGTCATTGTTGCAAAGAGTAACAGCTACAGTCTTCAAACACAGCATAGAACATCAGCCTTTTGGAGAAGGAAGTGTTTATGACCATGACCTTCAGAAGCCTATCACAGACCGGCAGATTTCATAGCCAGAACAATTACTAACCTAGTAGTTTTCGAGGATTAAACAAGCAGTTCTGAATTTTTTTCTAGATCAGGCATTGCAACTTCATGTATACTTTTTGAAACCCTAGTTTGCATTTTGGGAACATTTCTGAAAATAGCTGATATCAGCCCTTATGCCGAGCTCTGCACCACGAAACTATTATGATAACTCTCTGTAGTTCATACTGGTTTCATCAGGGAATTCTAATGGAAAGGCATAGCACATCATCATATGGGGACCATTCTAGACTAAGATTTGTATTAGATTTGTATTTGTATTAATTTGTATTAAATTGAACACTTGTATGGGAAGTTGTTTTTTTTAAAAACCAGCAAATGAACAACTCCCAGAATAACACAATACATCTGAATAATTCTTCATCCAAAGATTCACACAGATTATTTTGTTATGGTAAAGGTATGCTTTAATTATGTCTCCTGTGTTTAATCCATTCACACCAGTSTGATGCTAACCTAATATCTGCTTTCACCTAAACAGTTTATAATTTACTATGCCTCTGAGGTCTACTCAGGTCTGAACGTGAAATCACAGTTCCACTAATTCTCCTGTACAATATATATTCAAGCTCTCCTCTCCTTCATCCACATGTGTCTTTAATTAAAATAATGAGATTATGGGAGGCCTTTACCTCCTGTTTGGTGTCTGATTATGCTTCAGTGTGATATCTAAAAAGTTATTTCAAATAAATGTAATTTTTATTGAGGAGTTTAAGTTGTCAGTCTGACAGTTTGATTCCATAAGAAGAGAATATTCCAAAACCAGTGATCATCCTCTCAAGGCATTGTGCTGCACATATGTCACTTTCTTTGTGAAACTTGCCACAAAAGGTATTGCTTCTGAAGTTCCTAAATCTCTGATTTTATTGCTTAATAGAGAAATGTGARATGGTGCTATAAAACAAAATTGGGTCAGTGTTTTTCCATTCATCAGGTAGCTGTACATAAATATTGTTCTAATACATTGTCTTTCCTCATGCGGAAGGACACATTTGAGAGCAAATAGTGAGATCGAATTTGGAAAGAGAACATGACATATCTTGCTGCTTTAAGTTATTTGGAACCCAGAGTTTGTGAAAAGTCAGGAGGTACCATATCCAGCCAGGCATGGATTTTTCCACATGCGAACAGGCATTAATCTACAGTAGCAGACTGATGTGATGTAGTGTCAATATGGTTTGTCAAGGACCTRTCTTCACTTGATGGTTGAGAAAGCCAAAGAGAAAGATGAACAAAAACCATCTGTCAGTGCCAAATGCTTTTCTAAGATAATATAATGCTTTGCTGCAAGGGGCATCTTGGTCACGTTTCCTAGGTCTTCCTTCTGGAGAGGAGATGTGTAGGATGTGTCTTTCTCACAAAGCTTCACGTGGGCCTCAAAGCATTATCACAGAGACAGTGAGGTGAAAACATCTCTGACTTTATGGAGCAGTACCATTCCTTTTTTCACCTTTTCCCAAGAAAGTTAAGACATATTTTATATATAATYATGAAAGTTAAGAGAAGCCTGAGGTCTGTTCTAGCCATAAAGTAGCAACTTCCATAAATTACTTTTAAAGCTCATGCAGAATATCGGGATGAAGCAATATAGATGTTGCTTTAACTTGGCATGACATTAACTCAAACTTGTTCTCCAAAGACAACTCTTGAGCCAAAACAAGAGTTAAAGAAGGATTTTTATAGTATTGTTATAACAAAACTTTTTCCATGTAAATAATATTTGATTCTTAGAAAATATTATTTTTTTCTCCTGGACAAAAGAAATACCTTTTTCATTTAGAGAAATTACTTCTTATAAAATTTTAGTATTGTATTTTGCTCTATAAGCTGTTTGAAAGTTACTTCATCATGAAGGTGGTAAGACTTCAGTGATGAACTAAGTATTCTCTCTGTCGTTCACCAATCAAATGAAATATTTAGAACTTCTAGGGATAAGAAATTTTGCATAAAAGTAAGATAACATCAATAGGGGCAAAACTACTTCACAAAATAGAGCGCCTTCTCCCTTCTTGTTTTTAATTTCTCTGCCACTTCCAGATAGAGAGCTTTAGTCATCCTGTCTTGTATCAAAGCGAGAACATTTTAGTTCCTTTTAGAAATGTRTCTTCTTTCCATTTCCCATTCTGTAGCACTTCAGGAGTTTAATGTGAGGTCTTTCTAGTTGTAGGTATTCTGATTCTCTGTGGAAAAAAGAACAAAACATAATTCATGARATTAACTTACCCTGCCTGATTTTCAAATATCTCATAAAAAGGAAGGAAAAACAATCAGCACAGAAATCAACTTCAGGTTGTCTTTGACAAAATCTGTGTTTGCAGCTCGGGTGTTTTCTACTAGTTTTTATTTTGTTTGGTTGCTTGTTTCAGTTTTTTTTCCCCTTAACACTATGGACTTTGTTACTGTAAAAGTTTCTTTTAGAGAAGCAGGCATACGAAGGCTGCATCTGAATGAACAGCTTAGCTCATTTCTAAACATAAGAAAATTTCTTTTAAAAAGGTTTGCACCACAAGTGTAGAAATATCTAGCTTAAAACTGGAGCACAGCTTTAGAAAGCTGTTTTGAAGAGTTTGGGGCCTTTCCTTAACAGCAGAACTTAGGTGTCAAGGTTGGATGTGAACCTAAACAGTATTTATGTTTCGATCTTGAGACAAAGACTCTGCTGATAGGTTYGTTTTGTTCTCCTGAATGTCACTTCTGGAAATCAGTCTTCAGTAAAGAAGTGTCTACCAGAGCTGACCAATCTTTTAAATGATTAAAACTTCCAGCTTTGGTCTTTTTTCATAACTACAATGTTCTTCTTTCTATGAAGAATTGGTTTTGTAAGGTAAAGCCAGAACTGAAGCCAGGTAAGTTCTTCAGTGGAGAGGTGAATAAACCTCATCAGGGKAACACTATTTATACACAGTTTAAGTGATTCAATTGAGAAATGACATGATGAATGTAAACATGATTTTATGCCTGAATCCTTTTTCTAAAGAATTGTTGCAAGCTGATTTTATTTTTTTCCCTTAAAGATAAAATTTAAAGAAGAGCAAACATATTTAACCTCTCTATCATTTAGAAGACCATCTGGAATACCACAGAGGTTCATAAAAGAGATGAAAAGAAGTTGATTCTTAGCATTTGAGTGCTCCTGGTTGCCAAGGTTGGCTTTAAAAATTTTAAGAGTAGGATTCAGATGAAAATATCAAATGCTTGAATCTATSCCAGAGGAGAGCTTGAACTCAGCTGAGAACAGGGGTATCCATGCAGTCGAAATCATTGTTGTGATATAAATGTGAGGTACTTTTCAGACAAGGCAATTTGGAATGTGTCCCAAATACACCCACATAACTGCTATTTGTTTGCTCTTATATATATAGAGTAGGTCATTTTGTCAATTTTTGGCATCTGAAGAAATTAAGTCTATTCCAAAGTCTTAGAATGTGAGGGGAGTGATGGTGGTGGTGCTAGTCAGTAATAAAAAATACTTCCATTCTTCAAAACCTTATTTAATTATCTTACATTTTTCTTTGCTTTTTAAGTGTCATAATATTGCTTTAGTGAAATTGTATTCTGATGTTGTATTCTGTGTGCGTGTTATTGTTAATCTCATCTAAGTAACTTAGACATCAGGCAGATAGCCTGCTATGTCTTTCATTCTTTTAAGAGTTGCCTCATTTGCTGTGTAGTGATTTTATTAACAGCATAAATAGCATTTATGAACATAAAAGGTACTTATTAACAATTCCATGGAAACCCTTTCACATGAAATCTGTAGCATCACTGCCTAAGGAAGAATATAGTTTCTGCTTCAACACACTAACCATTTCTTGTGACACAGTTGATATCTACTTTTAACAATTAGGACAAAACCCATTTCTAAAAAGCATCCTGGTTGGCAAACATGTTGAATTAATCTAAATGTACTCTTTTGCTTTAAAATACATTAAAAGCAAAAATATCCAGCTTCTAAATAAGAGAGATTAATGTTAGTTTTACTAATGCTACTCTTTTCTCCTTATATTTTCATTTTTCAATTTAGACAATCGTTGTTTCTTCATTTAAAGAGATTTAAGGACACTCATGAGGTGGTAGTAGAGGTCTGAGATAAGCTGATCAATAGATGCATTATTAAAATGGTGGACAGAATGCCATTACTGCTGTAGTGTTGATGACAAATAGACATGCTTAAATAAAGTAGTTTACTTACTTTTTTGTCAGGTCATACATTATGCGTATTCGATTTCCTCTACAGTCACCACAAAGTGTGGAAGAAGTTAAAGAATTCAATGAAATTAGCCTGAAATCATTAGCTGTACATTAGACATTCATTTAGGCTAATTCTGCTTTCAGTGATGGTCTAGTTATTATAAAGATGTATTTGTCAGGGATCTAGATAGATGAATTTCTTTTTTTTCTTTTCCACCAAAAGAAGAGAAAATGTCTCTCATTGCTACTTATGATTTTTATTGATAGTATGTACATATCTCACAACAAAACTTTTATCAGAAAAGCAGCTTTATCTTCATACAGTAAGAACTTTTTTTGGAATGGCTTAGTATGAAATGAGCATTCATTATTTTTAATGCTGTTCTGTGCTACTGCTTCAGCCTCATGTTTTTTTCATCCTCTACTTTTCAATTTTTTTATACTGAAACATATTTTAACTGGCTCAGTAGAAATTTGGAGATCAAAACTAGGGAAGGAGATGAGAACTGTAAATAGATCCCAACACCATACTGTGTACTATTCTATAACAGGATTTACAGACTATAATCACCTCCACCAGCTCCAACATTCAGAATGGAAAAGTTGGGGGGAAAAAAGTTCAACACATTGTCTCAGTTTTCCTTTATTAATAAAGAAAGAGGCTTTTTCTGCTTGTGGCTAAATACAAAATATGCAAAGTCAGAAGTTCCTACTAGCATTTCTCTCTTGTTTTGAGGAAGATACAATGATTCCTGCTCACAGGCTTTATGGAATGCAGTGCACATATCTGATTATCATATCCTTCTGTTGTACAAGAGATACAGGAGGAATGTGGCTTTAAGCCTCATCTGGAAATATAAAGCCACTCGGTGTATTTGATTGCTATAGCTTTCTGCAAAAGCAGTGCAAGCTGAAAGACGGTGTTTTGTGTCCTTCTCCTGGTGTGCACACGTACATAGCAAGGGGTGACCTGTCTACAGAAGCAGCACTCCTTACAGCAGGACTACTCATTCCCAAATGCATAGTTCAGAGGTGTTCCTGGCTTTTAACTACCCTCTACATCAGTGCCTTGCTGTGTTCCCCTGRAATGTCTGTGACTCCTTCCTGCTGTTGGCATGTGTTCACAGAACAAACCTTTGTGCGTGTGCTTCCCATTTCACTGGTTTGGGGCACAGACATTTMTGAGAAATAAATTGTCTTTAGAGATATTTATAAAGCATAATATATCTTTAAGCTGTTATACTGTTTAATGTTTAAAAAACACTGGTTGAAGTGAGTTTTGACAGTTGATGTTACTTTTAACACTGTCAGATGACAGCAAAGCACACAGTCMATGGGAACTACCTTGCTGGCTTTTAAGTTATGCTCCCTGCTGGCTTACTTGACCTGCAGACCTGCCACACCATTCTAGTGGGACAGAATGATGTGAGATGAGCACAAAGGCTACTTAAAGGAATAGATTTTCCTCATTTGGAGGCATGAAAAAGGCTTATTATATTTCCTCTTTCCATTGCACTTCATGCAACAGTCAAGTATGAATTACAAGAAGTATAAACCTAAAAATGTCTGAGTTAGAGATTCATCCCTGTAGTAACTCCACTCAGTTATTATGCAAAACAATATCCGGTGGTAGTTTATTTGTTAATATACAGTACTCTTCTTTATTTGTGAAAATCAGTGTTGCTTTTTAAAGGTCAACATGATTGTTTAAAGCATCTATCACAGGTATTAATCAAATGACAGATTCACTTATGATAGCAGATAGACTCTGGAAAAGTATTCCAGTCCCATTATTGTCCTTGACACAAAATTAGAATTTTATGCTTTGTTATTTCCTTCAACAAAGCAGATTTACTAAAGGGTTTTTCCAAGCACAGTTACAAACATTATGGTCAGTTCTCGACCACTTAATAAAAAGTGTGTTTAAATATTTRTAGTAGAATAATGTAGTCATTTCTTTAAGTTTACTTTCCAGAAATGTGTTAAGAACTTTTTACCTGTGAGTGCTCATATTATAAACTGTAGGTGTTCCCATTATTAGTTCTGGTAGGTATTTCCTGTACAGAGAGTCACATATCAAATATAATTCAAAGTGTAATGAACTTTTTAATATTGATTTTATAATCCTTCATTAGTTTGCGCAGAAACACAAATTTTGTTTAATAATTAATTTAACTGAATTGGTGCGTTCATTATGTTAGAAGCTTATATAATGCTGGTGTTGTAAAGAAACTTTTGTAATCCCTGCAGTAAAATA
The DNA here is from genome assembly GCA_018881555.1 of Amblyornis subalaris. Lineage (NCBI taxonomy): Eukaryota > Metazoa > Chordata > Aves > Passeriformes > Ptilonorhynchidae > Amblyornis > Amblyornis subalaris. The sequence goes on along the minus strand of JACAXG010000053.1, from coordinate 2,100,487 downwards.
TCTATTTTCTACTCATGGCATATGGCTCTCTTTTTTGTGTTACATTGTACTATTAAATTACCTGCATAGTTTACCTCTGCGCTACTTGAAACAGTATGCATTCAACATTGTTTCATAAATATAGAAGAAAAGGTTGAAATAAAAGAGTGGTAAGGACCATTTAGATAAATTCACAGCAACATGCAGAAGACCCAATGCAACATGCAACCCACAGGCTGGGTTTCATCTGCATTTTTGTGTGGTGCACACCTGGAATCAGATTAATGGAATCATATATTCTCTTTAGCAAAAATAGATAAATKATTAAATAAATACTGAGATATGTATACTTTCATTAACCTGCCTAAACTTCTAATACTAATCTTGAAAAACTTATTCATGGTCATTTTAAAAGTCAGGGGTAGAAGAGAGGTAGTAAAAGGAGCTGTTGCTTAAGGAAGAAAAATGCAGCATGCTGGCAGCACATTTGTTCCTTTGAATACAATGTGATTTCAGGTTAAACAAAAGCTGGTTCTCTCTTTTAATTTTTGTGTTTTGTTGCTTCTTGTCATACACTCATGGAAGCTGTTGTTGGAAATTTTCTTGATGCAAACTAGGTCTAGCACTTGGCATTTCCTTGTAGATCCACTTACAATAATTTTGTTTCTTAGACTTTCAAGAGGGAGCTAAAGACAAAAGAACCTGTTATCAGGAGTGCCCTTGAGACTGTGCGAATCTTCCTGGCTGAGCAGCCTGTGGAGGCAGCGGAGAAGGTCTGCCCAGAACCAAGAGGTAATTGAAGAAAGAACAGGGTAATAACACATTGCTGGAAAGATCAGTGATGATCAGCGATGATTAGATAAATTCTGCCAGCCGCTCTGAAAGCATTCCTTTTACACTCCGAGCTGAATGCCAGTATTCAGAAACTCGGCTAAAAATATAGATGAAAGCAAGCCTTAGCAGTCCTTCTGAACACTGTGGTACTAAATAGGCATGCATATTTATAAGCAGATTTTGAAACTGCCTTTAAACCTTCAGGACCTGTCTATAATTATAGCCTCATTTGAGGTCTCAAAGCTGCAATTTAAGCTAAAATTCACCTTGTAGTCTCAGTACTACAGGAGAGCCCAAATCTACCTAATTGCAGCAAAAGTTTCACAGTGATTAATATTTATCTACTTGCAGAAATATTGTGCTGAATCAGCTGATAAACTTCTAGCTACACCTTGCATGTTTCAAAATGCCTTTATGTACTTAAATGCATATTTTGGTGATCTTTATGGTGGCAAGATTTAAATTTTTTAAGAGATTTTCAAATGAGAATGCATTAATAAAACAAATTTCACAGGTGCCTTTGGTTATGAATAGTTTCTTACTGAGTTTCAACTTATCCAGATGGCAACTGTTTTAGTTCTAAGACACAATGTCTTAAAAGCCTCTTCACTTTCACGTTTAGATCTGTCACCTGAGGAAAGAGCCCGCAATGTCCCTAAACTTCTCCAAAGGCAAGCAGATGAGGTCAGAACGGAGTGGGACAAGCTGAATCTACAGTCTGCTGATTGGCAAAAGAAGATTGACGATGCTCTTGAAAGACTGCAGGGCCTTCAAGAGGCAATGGATGAACTGGACCTGAAACTACGCCAGGCTGAAGCATTCAAGGGATCCTGGCAGCCAGTGGGGGACCTGCTAATTGATTCTCTGCAGGATCACTTGGAAAAAGTCAAGGTATGTGTCAATGTATCAGTATTTCTGAGTATAAAATTGTTCATTGTATGAATCCCCATACCAGTAATTTTCATTTAGAGTGAGAAATTGATAGCTTTGTACCATAGTGATTGATGTTAAAAAGTACTTGTAAAGAGTTCAGAAATTAAAATGCAATGGAATCATTATTAAGAATGTATATTGCTGACGTGTAAAAACACTGCAGAAATGTGTAAAAATCCTCAGCACACTCACTGTTTACTCAGGAGAGGCAAAGTTAACAGTTAAAGAAAGCAAAATGGAATAGATAGGAGAATGTATGATAAAAGTATATTAAATTATTTTTCTTGATTATACTTTTTAAGGTATGATGAATACATAATCCTTTCTATACTTGTAGAGTAGAGTTTAAATAATTTAAAATATATAGGTTTCTGGGGGGTTGTTCATGACAGTGGTATTTGCTGTCTTTTTTGATAAATAGGCTTCATAACTAAAGATAGTCTAAAAAAATCAGCAAACCTGTAAAAACTGTCATTATTTTCTATAACTTAATGCTTATCTGCTTTTAAGGGTTGTTTCATAAAATCATTGCTTWTTGAGAAACTTGGGCAGACTTGTCCTCTTTCAGCATGACTGCCATGGACAGGCTTGATAAATAATACAGGATTCCTTCAGCTAGAGCACAATAGAGGCAGTTGCCATTTTGATAAGAACAAAGTGCCTCTGTTCCAGTCACATAAATGGGAATCATCAGTCATTTTGAAAGAGACCTGAGCTAACTGTTATTTTCTCTAGTAGAACATTAGGATCTAAGAAAGAGGAAATAGAATGACTAATGGCAAGAAAAAAATGCCTTTAAAAATCAAATGTAGTTTATTAAAATGGAAGTCCTCGAGTTTTAATCACACAGAAAGTTTAATGAGCATCCTGTAAAAATACTGTACAAGAACAAATGAAATACTTGGTAGCTGATGAACATGTAGCTGCAAAATTTGTTTATATTCATTTAAATTCATAAATGAACAGAAGAGATCTATTTATAAATTCTCAGAAAGCGCAATTATAACCATGGTTTGGTTTTGTTTTTTAATTTTGAAGAAGATGTTCTGAACAGAAACACTGAATCGCTGCTATTACTAGAAAACAAAGCAAGTTGCTTAATTCTAAAGCTATGACCAGGAGTGTTGACTCCATCATTATAGTTCTGAATCCTGTTATGGTTTAAAAAATAAATAAATTCATTCTAGATAACACACTTAGTGATTTATTAATCGATTCACTTAAAGGTTAAATACTTTTCCTTTGCAAATGTTTCAATTAAAAGCTAAATTTGTTGAAGTTATGTAGCCTTCAGTTAAAAGTTGTTAGTAAACAATAAGGATTTTTTCTTTATGAATTATATTATCAGCCAAACATTATCCAATTGATATATTATACATGTCTCTTCCTTGCTCTGGTTTTTATAATTTGTGTCACAATGACTTTTATTACAGTGTGAGGGAAGGTACCTATTTCTTTCTATACACCTTAGAAACCCAAACACCTTCTGAGCAGATCTTCAAAATGTTGGTCATATGTGATTGCATTTCTTGCAAATCCTTCTCCTGATTTGGATCACAGTAGCTTTCCCAAATCTAAGCTGATGAATATCTTCCTAGCAAATGTGTTTAACCTAGTGCCATTTGTCACTGTGTTCTCTTTAGTTATAATTGTTGGAGCTCTTAAGGTCATGGTATAACTTTGAACTAACACAAAATAGTAGCTCCTTGATCAGTATTAATGGATTATTATTATTATTATTACAGATGCTTGATCTGTATTAATGTACAAATTGGTGTTGATCACTGATTGTGAGGACAAGAGGTAATTTTACCCATCTGCCCCAAAGGATGCGACCTAGACTAGAGATGATCTATACTCAAAATATTCTTCAGATTTCTCTGCTGTCATTTGTTATTCTCCCTTTTTTCTTCTCTCATATGAGTGATCTTAACTGCAGACTGAAATATAACTTACTTCCTTAATAACACACATTCTTTCTGTTTCCCTTCCAAGTCTACCTTTCTGTCCAGTGAAATCCAAATCATCATTCAACTGTCTTAAATTCAGTTCAAGCCCAAATGAATCTATTATGTCCCCTAATATCCATTGCCTGATCAATTTGATTGTAGCTCAGATCATATTTTAGACATGGCCTATGATTCCTACTCCTCTGTGCAGCAAATTCAACGATGCTTTCTTCTTGCAATCACTAACAAAATTTTCTCCTTTTCATCAGAATGCCCGGAACACTTAGGGGCCCATGAGACCACCATTCCGTTTTTATRTGAAGCTTTTGCTATGCAATTGATATGCAATCACGCCTACCTCATCCATTTGGTATCTTATTCAAAGACCCATTCCAGGAATTGGCAGTAGAACCAATTTGCCTCTCTGTCTTCCCCAGAGACTCTTCTTTGCTCCAAACCATCCAAAACCTTGATAATGCTCATGCTAGCAGCATGCAACAATCATGGCATTACATCCCATGCTGATACCTTCTCACTGTTTCGTTGTCTCTGTAAACATCTGCTGAGAAATACTAATAGAAATTAGTACCCATAGGAAGTTTCAGATTTTTATACTTTTGCAGTCTGAAAAATTAGTTTTTTAAATTAGGAGCCACTGTTTTGAGATGTTGTACATGGAGTTTTGTGACTGAGAAGCCAATTTTAATGGTGTGGTTTATCTTTAGCTGAAGGTAGTTCAGCTACTCCCAACATATTCACGAGAGCACAATGCAAAGCACTTTTTTATGCCAGTGATATTCTAACATACCACTAGCAGCATATAACTGCTTCAGTTTTCTGTCATACACAGCACTGTAAGGGAACAGCAGAGCCTCTAGACTCCGTGGGTTATATAACTACTTTCTAATTTACTTTTTTTTAACCACCGTAAAATGAAACCAAAACAAAACAAAACAAAAAAAACCAMCAACAACAAAAATCAAGATCAGGTAGTAGTGTCTGTGGTTTCTTTCGTTCAAAATAGAAGTGCATATCTCAAGAACACCTTCCAAATGAAAGTCTATTCATGTAGACTCATGCAGAATTTTTTTCAATTAACTCCAGTCTGCTATAGGATAATTAGTTCTCCTTCATTGTCACATAAAGAGGGCACCTTGACTCAGTATGATGATTGATAACTGTGAAAAGCAGAACAGAATTTAGTGACATAAGTCTTGTATTTCTTTGTAAGGAATTTTCATGAAAGTCTTAGTCTTGCTTCTTAAGAACTGCTGGTTGCTCTTCACTTTTACAGTTACATGAATTTTGTATATAGATTATGGATTTTATGTGTTTAATGAAACAAGGATATTCACAAAGGCTAAGAGTATCCTTTTAAATTCTTTTTTCGCAGCCTATTTACGATTTTAATACAATTTTATTTGCATTATATGCTGTTTATTTCAGACTCACTTCAGCTTAATTGACAGTTGTAGCTAATTGCATGTCACTGACAAATGTTCACTGGAAAGTGTCAGCTTGAAATTTATTTATTTGTAAGCCAAATAGAGTTTGCAGTTATTCATGAATCAGAAATTAAGTGATCACTGATCTGCTCATCATCTACTCCAAAATGACATTCTGTGTGCAGGGACTGGGGACAATCCTTTTGTCCCTAGTCACCTTTTCTCAAGATGAGACAAAAAGTAAGACAACCTCTTGAAAAAAAAGCTAAATTTCAGTTGGTTTCATATCCAGCCATAGAAAGAAAATAAATAGATTTGGCAAGGTTAAAATTCAATATTACTACAAACATTTTAATACTAAATCAGCAACCTCAATTGTAGGACAATGAATGAGGATAGGTAGTTCATTTAAATAATAATAATTTTTAAAAAGCCTTATATATTCTTTTGTAATTCATTTTGGTACTGTTCAGTCACTACTGTGCTGACAAGAGGTATTTCAGCAAAGTGAACTCTTACAGTGGTGTTGTGAGGGAACTGTGCAGACAGCTGCCTACTGTGGAGATTCTGACAGCAAAGTGAGTTGTTGAATTTCTAATTTATATTCTCATTCCAAAATTATTTGAAATTCTTCAGTAATTAATAATTTTCTATCCTTCTCAAAAAAAAAAAGAATTATTTTTATAAGTAGTTATTAGGGRTCACAAACAGGAAAATTAATGAATGACACCTAGAAGTAAGCCAATTGTCCCCATTCATCTCGTCCTAGCAATGAAGATTTGTACTGGAGATCAGTTCTAAATAGATCAATAGAATCTGTGGAAGAAATAATTACCTGGAAGATGTATTGAATAACCAGAACTTCCAACGAACTAGATATCAATAGGAGTACCAGATCCATGTTAAAGCAAATTGTGGACAGATTGCAATGTGATGCCTATTCTCTTGTTAATTTTTTGGTAACACAAAGTTAAGCTATGCACCAAATTAACTTAGCAGAGCCCATGCAGTCCAGTCTGTAAAGCAAAATGACACTGCACATACAGCAGCTTCTGAGATATTTTTTAATTGTCCTTCTTTACTGATAGGCTTTATACTATAGCTACACTCATTATTCTTAGTTTTAAAAACCCAAAAGTATAGGAACATTTTTTATGCAGAATTTTAGACTGTGAACTATGATTTGATTAAGTGTTTTCAAATTGTTTGCACAATTAAAAGATGACAGCATCCATTGGTTCATAGCTGAATGGGAAACTATTTGCCTGCCTTATTGGAGATGGAAGTATTAATGTTTTCTTCAGATTATAACTGAAGTAATTACTGTTACAAATGCCTCCCTTACCATTTCATACGCATCATTCTTTGATAGAATCATACAATAGTTATTTATGATATTTTCTTAAGCKACTTCAAAATGCATATACGTTTTTTCAGTTTAATTTGAAGCCAGCTGTTACCACCAAAGGCTGTAATCAATCTGAGTTAAGATGTCCTATTTCCTCTAGTAAGTCTCTTAGTAAGTTCTGTGCTGGACTCTGTGACTTTTAAAACTATTATATACAGAATAACCATTTCCTATGAATGAATTTTCCAGCTTTCCAAAACCCAGAAATTAGTCCCTAGGAGAATTAGGGATGATCTTTATAAACAGCTTTTGTATTTGTAAAATATATGCAGTTTAGAGATTGTTCTAAGTAAGATACGATAAAAGGAGATGATCTAATGGCAGACGAGAGGACTTTTAGGTTTTAAGTATAAATATGGTCAGTAAACCCAAAACTTACCAAATGTCAACTCTTCATCAACAGTTTTACTGCTAATATAAACTAAAACAACATTAGAGTACATAAAAACATAATAAACTGTATTTTAAAATAAAACAAAACCATACTGAAATTCACTGGAACACTTTGACATCCTACAGATGTCCTTACTATGTATAACGTTCCTGTGAATTTAAAACTTTCTGGAGTTTGCTATAATGGAAGAAATAGTTGAAGTTTGTTCAATTTTTTAATGGATAAACTTTCAGGATGTTGTTATACATCAAAGACACTTCAGCTAACCACATTACCAAATTGGGAACAGCCTGGTATGTTGTTTTTACCTTTTGTAAAATGCATTTTTATACAACAGAGAATTTAATAGGGTTGTTTGGTTGTCACCGTTGAGGGCAAGTTTAATTTGCTAAGGTTTGTCTTAAATACGAAATTGAATTAAAAACCATGAAGCRTTTCATCATGTAGTTGCACCAGCTGATTTTAGTTCTGTTATGCTTCTTAGCTTGTAGAAGATGAAAGTTGCTCGGTTGTGTCCTGTGGTCTCTTAATCTCATTTTAACAGCTTACAAATCAATTTGTTTTCTCACACAAAAAGAAATATATTCACAAGTGGTTATTTAATATGTAATAATCATGTATTTTTTACTGATATGAATTTAATCTAAAAGTCTAATTTGCCTGTTGTTTCCATGTAATCAGTCAGATAAGATTGGAGATTTGGTTGTGGCAATAACTACGGCAATAGCCTATACCTAAGTCCATTTTAAATACCTGCAGCAAACCATCATTCCCTCTGGTGACTTCTTTTGCAATGTTATACATGTCTGATCTCATGTTTAGATGCTACCACTGTATTTATAGTGAATGTTTTACAGACTAGATTATGTAAGTTTTTTTTCTATATCAAGCTACCTGTTTTAAGGGAAAATGCAAAATCTTTTTTTACATAGCAATTGTAAGGAAAAGATGAGCAGTCAGAGAAGTAAAATCAGTCTTTTAAAATTAAGACTACTCTTCACCGTACTACTTATTGGGAGACAGTAGCATAATTGTGATACAGAAAAAATAACATTGCTCTGCTAACAAAGAACAACAAAAAAATGAGTAATCTTTAATTAAATTTTTGGGGAATCACAAAAACTAGTGTGAGAAGCAGCTTCTTGTAGACCATTTTTCAAAAGAACAAGCACCTGGGAAAGAGCTGCACCAAATTTAACCCAATTTGTATCAGATTTGTGATAACTGTATTAACACAATTATTAACAGAACATATTAACTATTTTCTCTTTGATTAAGGACCTTTGGGCTAAAGAATACCGAYAACTTTTCCCCGACAACAGGTGCAGAAAAATTTCTAAATTCTAAAGAAGAAAAAAGGTGACCAGTAAAACTGGAAATTTTTTCTACCTCCAACCCATTTTGGTAGAAAATGCTATTATTAGATCAACAGATTTCATTTAAAGCCAAATTTTTCCTTGTATGAACTCACCCTGCTGATTTCAGTGGGAGTTCAACATGCACATCTGCAGGCAGAATTTGACTTTTTAAGTATCGGCAGTCTCTGATCTTGGATTCTGGTAGCCTGCTGAGAGAACTGACTGATACATGTATAAAGACTTGTCTGTTGTTTTATGCCTCTGAAGTTCAGAATTGAGGTCAGACCCGAACATTTTTAAGAGATTTCTCTTCATCAGTTTATCAGAGATAAGAATGAGACTTGCGCTTTTAGAAGGAGAACTAAACATTAATTTTTAAGTACCTAAGTGGCACGGTAATAGCAGGGACTCTGGCATTTAGCGTGGCTTTTTGTTTTAAGTTTGCCATATAAATGCAGCACACATAGATATTAGCCTGATGATGAAGTATTAACATTCCAAGACATGACATTAAATCAAAGATGCTCTTGAACTGCTTTGGTTCTGTTCAAAAGCCTTCTTTTTCTTATAACGTGGTAATGTAAATATTTAGCCAAGGGGAAAAAAAATACAATGTGAGAAACACACTTCTTCTTATTATGGGACCACTTTAAAGGGAGCAAAAGTATATCTAAGGAGTATTTATAACAGAAATCTGATCTGCTATAGATAGTCTGCTATTGAAACATTCCTATGTAAAGCAAAACGACATACCAGAAATTAATATATATAACCAGAGACATGGATGTTCACTGAGACATGAGAGGAGGGAAAGGGAAGAGCATCAGAAATGAATTTTAATGCTGTTTGTTTCTATGATGAGGCAATTTTTTTTCCACAAATAAAAATCTGCCAGTATTGTTTCTAATGAAATCTTTTCTTAAAACATTGACAAAATACATTCCTGGGAACTATCAAGTGTGCAGATTCTGTAACAATAATGTTTCTGTGACATGAGCAAATCAATGAGCAAAGTAAAATCCATTTATCAAGCTCCTGTGCTGGTACACAGTAATTGTCCAGGGACTGTTTGATGTAGGGAGTGCAATGAATGTTAGATTGCCTGGAATGTTTATCAGCGACCCATTGCGTTACACATTTCTTATTTTAATCTTTGTATATTTAAAGCCTAATAGAGTTTTATTTCATTTTTTTGGCCAAGGTTAACCCATAATAAAGCTTTATAATTGCTAATTAGCACTTTTATAGTGCTTCTCATGTTCCAGATAGTATGAATTAATCTTCTCAGCTTCTTTCTGAGACTGCAATTGAAGTATTATCTCCAGTTTACAAATAGGGCAATTGAATCARTGAAACTGATTTGTCCAGACAGCAATGCCACTCGAATTAGTCTTATTCTCCTTATATTTTACCTGTAAATTGTTTCATTTTAGTTGGGTTCAATTCACAGGATTAAGAATGACAGTTTTCATTGGTCACAGCAGGAGCCACAGTTGTCCATTTCCCAGAGCCATGGMCTGCTCCCTCTGGAGATGTGGCAGAGCAGCCTGCCACCCAGAAGAATTTCAACCTGAATGCCTGGGGAGGTGGGCACTGCTTAGTTTCCCAGCCGGTGTCTGGTGCTCTTATAAAAACAGCTAGACCTGTTTAATTTTTTAAGTTTTATTTAACTGTCTCCTTTTAGCATTTTATTTTAATATTCTTTCTTCCTACATTATCTTAAAAAGTAAATCATTCTCACTTGTGGTTGCTGAAATCTACAGTTAGAACTTAATTTCCTTCTCTGGCATTGTTGAAGGATATTCTTATCGGATGTAAGAAGTCTAATTTGCACCTCAAGTGGGCCCATGGGAATCTCATGAGGTTTAACAAGACCAAGTGCTGGTGCTGCACTTGGGTCAGGGCAACTCCTGGGATCAGTCCAGACTGGGGGATGAACAGATAGAGAGCAGCCCTGCTGATGAGGATTCGGGAGTGCTGGTGAGTGGGAGGCTGGACATGACCTGGCCCTGTGCCCTTGCAGCCCAGAAAGCCAAATGTGTCCTGGGCTGCTTCCAAAGCAGCGTGGCCAGCAGGGTGAGGGAGGGAATTCTGCCCCTCTGCTCTGCTCTGGTAAAACCCCATCTGGAGCCTGGAGTAATCCATCCAGCTCTGGGGTCCCCAGCACAGGAAGGACATCAACCTGTTGGAGTGAGTCCAGAGCAGGCCACCAAGATGATTAGAGGGATGGAGAACCTCCACACCTCTAATCAGCACCCTCAGAACAGAGGAAAGGCTGAGAGTATTGGGATTGTTCAGCCTGGAAAAGAGAAGGCTTCRGGAAGACCTGATTGCTGCCTTCCAGTACCTGAAGGGAGCCTACCAGAAAGCTGGGGAGGGACTTTTCACAAGAGCGTGTAATGACAGGACAAGGGTAATGGCTTTAAACTGAAAGAGAGTAGGTTTAGATTAGATATTAGGAAGAAATTCTTTACTATGAGGGTGGTGAGACACGGAAAGAGTTTGCCGGGAGAAGTTGAGAATGCCCCATCCCTGGAAGTGTTCAAGTCCAGGTTGGATGGAGCTCTGAACTACCTGGTCTAGTGGAAGGTTCCCAGCCCATGACAGAAAAGTTGGAACTAGATGATCTTTAAGGTCCCTTCTGACCCAAGCTGTTCTATGGTTTTACGATTGGTGTTGTCTTGGGGTTTGACCCATGCCCAATCCACACACATCATACAGTGGCGGTGAACACGTGGAGATGGGAATTTCAATATTAATTCAAGAGTTGGAACACACAGCTTTCAACAAAACAGTTGACCAGTTCATGTGACCTGCATTCTTCTGGATAGTGGAGACTTCATGGGCTGTAATAACTTCTTTTGGCCTTAAGCTCTGTRAAAAATTTTGTTCCCGTTACTAGAGGTAATAATTGTCAACTTCATGAGGCTAAACATTATGAAATATTTACAGGGTACATTTAAAGACATGAGAGGGTGAAGTAAAGATTTCTTTTAAAATTAAAATAAAGATCTCTATATGCTTTTTGTTAGGCAAAATGAGGAGTTTCTGAAGGTTCTTGTCTGAATTGTTTTATGTTGGTTGAGTATCAGAATGCAATCTGTGTTTTAGTGGTGTCTAAGTTAAGCTTTTGTATGTATTCATATTTTTCCTCCTGAGCTACAGGGTCTGCCTGCTGATATCTGGAAGCTTGAGGTGTTTTGTAATGTTATGATACAGCTGTTGCAATCTCTCTGTTTTAAACCACTTTTTTTTTTTGTCAGTGTGCTGGTTTTAAAACCCAGCTGGAAAATAAACTCCACTCAAGCTGCTCCCTTCCCCCACACACCCCTCTCCGTAAGAGGGAGACAAAAAGCACAGATTCTGGGTGAAGAACAGTTTACTTGAAAAACAGCAATGAAATTAATAAAACAAAGAATAACAGCAACAATATTAATAACAAAAGTATACAAAAGAGTGAGTTACATTAAAAAAAAAAAGATAGTCACCTACTGAGGCCTCTCGTGGCCACAAAACACAAAAAAAATGGCCCCGGATCCTCCACACGAAGCCTTTTTTCCACCACCTCAAGCCAATACCCCATTTTCTTCAGAGAAGTGAGAATCCCTACTTCCATTCTCCAGTGATGATGTGAATGGTGTGGAATAAAACTTAAGCTCACCCATGAGGCTACAAGCTCTACCCTCTCCCTGACCCCCAGCCCAGGCCCGTCCCGGCCCTTCCCTTGCTCTCTCTCATAACTACTTTGAGAAAATCAACTCTGTCCTGGCCACTACTGGGACAGTCTGTGAAATACTACATTTGCCTTTAAAATGCCGTGCAGCTTTACAGCACAATGGAGATTTGCTTTATAACAACGCTTTTCTGAGAACAAGGAGAGCTTCAGTAAGTTGCTATTACCTGAAAGGGCTTTTGGTAGTGAACACAGGTTATTATTCAACCTTTTATGTTTGTAAATATCTAATATACGTTGTTTACAAATTAAGTAATAGCAATAGATAATGTGTTATTAATAGTTTAAAAACAGTTTTGACTGAGTCTACAACCTAAGCATATGTTCTTTTCAAGTGCTTTTAGCTTTAATAATGCTGACTGAAACCATACTAAAGGAAAAATTTCCTTTGCAAAAATTCCTTTATATTTTCTGTGTCCTTAGTGTAGTCGACGTTAGACTTTCAGATCACACTTTGAAATCTTTCAAGTTAGTTACACTTCCTAGGCACTTCATCTCTTCTTGTTTGCAAAGTAACTGGGTAGCTGACTTTGATTGTATGGAAAAATTGGTGTGGAGCTGTTTATGACACTTCAGCAGTGATGGGCTCTGCCCTGATATGGTTAAGAGTTGTTCCTGTAGAGCGAAATACAAGCTAAATTTACTCATTTACTTTTCCCGCTTCATGGAGGAGAACACAATTTCAGAATAAATGGCAAGGCAAGAGCATAGGTTGTATTTGTTCAGGGTTCATAAAACTGTATATCAGCTGTTGATATTAAATAAATAAATAAATAGATCAAAATTTATAGTAACCAAGTGATCTGTGTTTCAGGATAAGTTCATCTCTTTATTAGTGTGCTTCTGTTTATTAAATTACACATCCTAATGAATAAATGTTTTCTGCTAGGTATAACATTGCTACAAATCATAGTTTTTTTTTCCCTTGACAGTTCAGAAAAGAAGAAAATTAATACCTGACATTAATTCATTTTTCATTTCTTCTATTCAAATTTTAATGACCTTATTTTTAAAGAAATACTGAGTTAGTCTTCCAAATTGCAGGAAATAACTTCTGAAAAATGTAATGTTTTACTGATTCAGAAATACAGAATTCAGAATGGGATAGGACTTAAAGGGAATTTGATTTTCTTTCTCCCCTGGTGTTTTCTGTTTGAACTATTTTTATCCCAGAAGAGGATTTATATTCTACTGTAGTGCACTCTTGCTTGGTCATTTCTGAGTTTATAAAAATATATAGGATGGAAAATTAAATCAGTTGAAATCCATTTTGTCTTGACACTGCTTGTCCCCAGGAGCACTACAATCAAATAAAAATACAGGGTGAGTTTAAAAGCAAGCTAAGTGTAGCATATTGAGCTAGCRGCTGACAAACCCAGGTTTCAATGAAATTTGAATCAGAATACACTAAACCTCTCAAAGAAGAAACTAACCCAGTTTGAATGAAAAAAAACTGTCCTGGGACAGTTCAGCCTTCTATGGTTTTAAATATAAAACCAGAAGAAATGCTCTGGCCCATGAATACTTCTCTATCTGGACAYTAAGTGAGCTGATGTAGGGAACTGTTAGCACTGGGAACCTGCTGTGGCCCAGGTGTAGGGCAACCATTCACCTTACTGTGCAAATGGATCCTGCTCTGATTTATCTGCAGCTGCTGCTTGTACAAAACCTCCCCACAACAGAAATTCATCTGACACAGGAGAACTTTTCTCCCTAAGTCATCTCATATTTTCTTCACGATGCCAGATGTTCTTTCCTGTCTCTTTCACTAGGTATGAGAATTGATGTTGAATATAAGCCAGTGCTAGCAGGAGACTCTTCTGTGTGAGGGAATTCTTCAAGAAAATGTCAGGCTGGCATGAGGCCACAGCCTTGTTTAAGTGCTGCTCATAGACCAGGGAAACAGATTTTCTCTGTAGGCACAGTTGGCCTTTTCTTGAAATCTGCTTCATACTAGGTGTCAGAAATATCCATGGTGGAACATATACGGGGATGGACTTTTCAGGCTCAGAATTCTGGTCATACCTGAGTCCTAATGGGATGCAGCCAGAAGTGCTGAGTGAGTTGGCAGGCGTTACTGAGARGCCACTATCAATTGTCGTCAAAAGTCATGGCTATTGGGAGAAATTCTTGCATCCTGGAAGAGAACAAGTGTCAGTCTCACCTCCAAGTACGACAGGAGGAAGAACACAGGGACTTACAGGTTATTCAGCCTCACCTCAATCCCTGGGAAGGTGAAGTAGCAGCTAATCTTTTAAACCATCTCCAGGCAGATGAAGCATGAGAAAGTTGCATTGGAGGCAAGTCGTAAGTGAGGAATCACAGTGGTTGAACCTGGGTCAACATCATTTAACACCTGCATTAATGAACTGGTCCCTGGGACAAAGCTCACCCTCRGTAAGTTCACAGTTGATACAAAAGTGGGAGGAACAGCTAATACACCAGATGGTTTGCTGTCCTTCAYATGGACTTGACAGCATCTAGAATTACACCAAGAGGAATCTCATGAAGTTCAACAAGGAGAAATGCCAAGTCTTGTGTCCTGGGAGGAAGAGCCCCAGGTAACAGTACACACTCGAGACCAATTGGCCAGAAAGCAACTCTGCAGAGAAGAGCCTTAGGGTCCTGGTAGACAAATAGCTGACTGGAACACACTGTTAAGATCCGATTCTTACAATTATTAAGGAGATGCCTCTCCCTGAACTAAGGTGCAAAAAAGACCATATGCCAAAGTCAATAGTACAGATTTTATTTAACAGTAAAATGTGAGATAGAGAGAGAGAAAGAAATGGAAAAGGGCAGGGGGGAGGGGGAGAGGAAAAACAGAGTGAGGGAGAGACAGGTCAAGCAGAAAACAGTCCTCACCAGTGGATCCAGTGGCCCATTGGTCCTCTCCCCTTGGGCTTCTCAGCGTTGGGGTCCCAAGGTCACTCAACTTCTCACCATTTATACATTTTAGCAAACGAAGGAATCACTGCTCATTCGCTACACAGTTCTTTTAGTCTATTGGTTAAATGATTCCCTCGCTTCCAATGCTAATTAGTCCCATGCTTGGTCTGTCTCTTCTTTTGAGTCAGTGGCCTCCTGTCTTGAGTCAGTGGGCTATGGCCTGCCCTGCCAGACCCAGCCAGAGCCAACCTTGAGCATACTTACTGAGCTGGTCTTCCCATGGACTCCTTGCAGTGATACATCCTTCTCCCCAGCCTCATTTACCTTTCCTTAGACCTGAGATAACTGAACAATAGTACCACCTGTATCTTATCTCAAGTTCCCGTCAGGTGGATTAACTCAGTCCAAATTTCCAGAATCCAGAAGACATATTCAGGAGGGGGTGGGCTTCTGTGTCATAGATGAGCAGTTGCTTTTTTGCATGGTTTGCTATAGCGGGCAAAGTGATCTTAACAGTGTTTGAAGCAATTTTKATCTTTAAGTCTCTTACCCTCATGGCAAAGAAGACAAGAAGCACTGGGGTGCATTAGGTAGAATACTGCCAGCAGTTTGAGGGAGGTGATCCTTCCTCTCTGCTCAGCCTGGGTCACACCTGGAGGGCTGGGTCCAGTTTTGGGGTCCCAAGTACAAGAGAGGTATGGACTTCACTGGAACAAGTCCAGTGCAGGGCCACAAATATGGTTACAGGACTGAAGCACCTTCCTGTGAAGAGAGGCTGAGAGAATTGGGACAGCTCAGCCTTGTTACTCAAGGCAGCCCAGGTTCTTACCGATGTGTATAAATTTCTGATGAGAGGGAATGAARAAGAGAAAGCTGGACCCTTCTCCGAATTGTCCTCTGACAGAACAAGAGGCAATGGGCACAAATTAAAATCCATGAAATTCTACCTGAATATGAGAAGAGACACCTGTGGGTATTCAAACACTGYCACAGGTTGCACAGAGAAGTGGTGGAGCCTCAGTTCTTGTAGATATTCAAAACTTGACYGGACATGGTCCCGGGCAACCAGCCCTCCTCTGAGCAGAGGGGCTGGGCTTGATGGTCTCAAGAGTTGCCTTCCAGCTTCAGCTAGTCTGTGATTCTGTTTCTGCAACAACACTGTTTTTAGGAGTTCTGGATCTGGTACTCGATTTGTCATTTCCTTTAAGAGAAAATTAGACTTTCTAGTATCTTCAAATGAAATGACATGCTATAATAATTGATTAAATCTTCCTAGGCTATAACCTGTCTACAAAATCATCAATAAATAAAGCCATATTACCCACCCACAAAACCAGGAGATTAATAACAAACCAACTATCTAATGACTCATAAGGCTTTGCTACTTAGAATTTTTTGTTGGGGTTTTTTTTTCATTTTTACAGCACATTTTTCCGGACAGTTTAGAGTTTTTTGAAAATGAAAACACTTTTTTAGTGCATCTCTTTGCAATGATTTTCAGTAGACATACAAAAATTATTTAGAGTTTTATGCATTTAAACACTAGTAACAGTATAAAATTTGTGTTCTAGCCTTCAGTTTTTGTACATGTCCAAGCTTTCATGGTCTTGAAAATTTTATTAAGTACAAAACATTTGATTTCTAAATATAGCTGCTACAATATTTAGTCCTGTATAAAGTCTAGATATGAACTGCCTAAGTAGTAAAAACCRTTGCTGGAAAACTAGAGATGACTTTTCATGATTTTCAAAGTATTAGATTTTTTTTTCCTTCCTTTTTAAAAAGCTAAGAAAAATGTTTTAAATTTCTTGGGTTTAGGCTTGTAAAAATGAATGTTAATGAAAGAGAATACTACCTACTGAGGTCTTGGATTTATCGTCTCTGGAGGAAACTAACTTTGGGATGAATTTCAATTTCCAGTGTTGTGCTCTAAGCACAAATATAGTGTTCAAATCAAAGGCTGGTGTTGCTATAATTGCCAGTCCATAAAATTTGAGAAATAAAAAGCTAGAGATTATGCCAAATTGCCTTTAACATCTTAGACAGGCATCATGCCAGTTTCATCCATAACCAAATAGATAGAGACTCATTTCCAGAAGCTGGCATTGAACACTTAAATTATTTGATGCATCAGTGAAACGAACTTTAAAGCCTTCTCTAACTCCTCTTTCCAACAAGAGAAGGGTATTGTGGTGTAATGCACTGTGAGATTCATGGTCCCTCCGCACATGGGTATGGGAAATGCTAATGAGTCTTGATTTTTACCAATGTGTTCAGGATGACTGAGGACAATATAGCTGAGAAACAATATCACACAATAGTGGCAGAGTAATTGTTCATACGTGGTCTCACAGAGATTTTTCTGAACATGTTAACAAGTCCCAGTGTTGTTAAGGCACATAAAGGACAAAATAACACAAAAAATGGATCTGCTCCCAAGCTATTTTTCACTCCAGAAATGTTTCAGATAAGTAGGAGCCAATAGGAATACTGGCTGTATTTTAAATCATAATTGAAAAGCTTAATTGCTTGGTTTAAGTTTCAGATTGAACAATTGCATAGCAATTGCAAATAAATAATTATTAGATACTGTCTGTTTATCAAATACAATTTTTAAGACAAATATAGCTAAACTCAATCTCAGTACTACTGAGGTGTACATAAGGATATATGACTTTGTATGCGCATGCTGTTATTTTCCTTTTGTCAGTGTGGCAAAAGCTGAGCAACAATGATTTCATACTCTTAATACAGCTGCATAATTGCTATTTGTTCTGACAAGGCACTGAGGTTTTCTGTTGTGTACTACATCTAAACATATATGGTAGGTGGCAGGATCGGTAGGAATAAGGACAGTAAAAGTAAAAAAGCAATTTTAATGACCCACAGATATTTTACAGTAGCAATCAATAAATAAAAAACAGCCTGCATTTTAGGTTGTCTCTGTGCATAAGGAGTAGGTACTGTTCTGGGAATACACTTCCTCTTCAGGGTATTTTCCAAATGGTTTAATGAGCTTTACTCACACTATTCCATTGACAACAGTGAGCCAGAAGTTATAGCCACTTAATTTTGGTTGGATTCCTTAAGTCTGTGTTTGACTTTTTAGAAAGCAGTTGCATATGTGGTTGAGGGAGAGGRGGAGTTAAGAAATGGAAAATGTACATTGTAGAGTCAATGTTCCTTCCTGAACTTTGTTATGAATTTCGCAACAGAAAATCCCTGAAGCTAGCAAAGCATATACAATGTATATTATATATGTATCTATATATAAGCATATATAAATATAATTATATATAAATAGTATAAAATATATAATATAATATTGATATTGAAATAAGCCTGTTTGCTTGGTTTTTACTCTTCTACTCAAATGAGTAGTGAATTTTCTTTCAGATTTTATGGAACCGATTTACGAATCCTAAAAGAAAAACCAAACCTTTTCATGGCATCGACAAAAGCCATCTCGCTTTAGTGAATCTTTAAATAAAAGACCTTGATTTTTTTATTTTATCTGTCTTTTGAACATYGGGCAGCCTTCCAAAGCCAAAATCTGTGTGTGTTAGGGTTCCCTAAATAAAAGAGAGGATAAAACCACCCATATGGCCTGTGAAATGTGGAAGAAAAAACATCTGAAAAAAAACTAATCATCAAATTTTCATTAATAACGTTGGTAGCCTGGAAAGAGGTGAGGGCTGTCAGGTGGCTTTTACTGCCTTAGAATAGGATAGCCAAAGCACAAACAATTCTAATGGAAAATATGCAGAAAAGGACTTGCAAATAATTTTGGAGGCTTATCCCGCATCTTCTAAAATATGTTAGAAATCTGTCTGTAATTACAGACACTAGCCTAAAATCCTTTCGGAATTGAAGTTCCGGCACTAAATAGAAAATACATCATGTTAAGAAACTCCAAGAGAATAACTGGTAGGGAAAAGATTTGGMTTGGTACTGAGCACTGCAAATTCAAAACACTGCTATCATAATGGGGATCATTATGAACTAAAGGTCAGCATCTCTGCAGGGACAAAAATAACCCGAAAAATCCACCACAGCCACGTTCAGTTTTCAGAGAGAAAGCTGCACAAAGCAAAAGGACAAAGTGTGTGAAGGCAGGATGAAGGCAATACACTGGATACTGAGAACCAATCTATACCATCAAAATGGGTTCATAAAGACCTAGAAGGATGGAGTGGCTGAAGAAAATAACAAAGAAGGCTATTTGAAGCAAAAATACAAAGAGCAAATTGTCATGATTAAGATCATTAAATCACCAGAACCAGATGGCTGTTCGGTCAAGTGTTCTCATGGAAGTGTAAAATAGCTGTATCTATTAGCACTGTTTTCTTATTTAAAATTAGGGGTTTTATGAGGAATGATGGGGGACACACATGGTGACAATTTTTAAATAGTGCATGTAGTCAGGCCTGTGCACCTATAGACCAGGAAACCTGAGAAAGAATATTCTGTAGAAGAGACAACACATTTTGTTAAAGTAGGTGAGCCTTACATCTCCAAGTGTGTCTTTAAGGAAATATGAGCATATTGTTTAAAGGGGTATAGGCCATTTGCCATTCGCTGAGGATTTTAAGAAATTCTTCCAGCAAAGAAACTAAGTTCCAGTGAGATAACAGAGAAGCTCTTCAGGTGGCTAAATAACCAATTATCTGGTAATTTCCTGTAAAAGATGGAAAACAAAAAGCACAGGTCAGTTTTCCCAATGAGRAAGATTATATGCTCCAGAAGGTCTACTCTGTCCAGCATGTACATAAATGAGCTGGAAAGTTGTTAATGCAGTGGCACATTTTGATAGTACAATCCTGTTCAAAGTACTTAAGGTGAGGACAGATTGCAAACAGCTATAGAAAACCTTCACGGTACTGACTGCAGCAAAGTGATGGCAGATGAAACCAAATGCTGATAAATCTCAAGCAAAATGTGGAAAAAGGAACCCCAACTCTGAATGCACAATAATAAGCTCTTCAGGCCTTTCAAACCTTCCTTTAGCACTCACAAAAGAGGTCTTGGAATCATAACAGACAGTCTTCTGAAAACATCACATCAATACTTAGGACTGTTCAGAAAGCCCAATGAAATGCCAGGAATTACTGAAAATTACTGAAAAAGCAGAAAATATCATGATGCCACGGTGTAAGTCCCTAATTTACCTATATCATATATATAGTAGAAGGTGCTTGGGATCCCCARTATAAAAGAGATTATAACAGACTAGGTGAAAAGTATCCAAGGACACAATAAATGGCATTGGAGTGGGGTTTGTCTTATTCCTCATGTGTCAGGTAGCTGTCTGCATKTGAGTTAGTTGTCTAGGCTCCCAGTACAGTCAATGAGCATCTGCTCATTTCTGTTGTTGCAATTCAGAATATGATTCCTGCCAGCCTATAGTAAAAYGTTACATTCTGTTCAGCTGCTGGTTTTGATTAGCTATGGAATATAAAGGCACCATGTAAATATAAAGGCAACTTGCTCAGATGTAAATACCTTGTAGATATCCACATTTAATCAAATATATCTCAGTCTTTGCATCCTAAACATAAAGAAGGAAAAAATATGATATAGGTCTTGCACATCCTGCCACAGCACAAAATCCACTAGGAATGGTTGATGTCTGTCTCTTATCTCTGTCTCTTGTGAGCTGACAATTAGGAAAGGTCTCAAGTGGGTCTCTAGAGAAAGATTTAACAAACCCAAAAACTTTAATCTAAATATTGAGCTTACCATAGGGTATTTTGGATCATAAAAGCCTATGTTATTCCAAAAATCAAGTATGTAATTTCATGGAAAAAGATTCCATCATGATCTCTATGCCATAAGAAATACAGCTTCTGGCTCAAGTTGCTGAGCTGGAAGAGCACAGCAAGGAACAGGGAAGCTGATGCTTTCCCTTGCCTTCTTCCTTAAGCARTTGTATTGGCTACTATCAGACAAGGGACTGGGTGAGATGAGCTTTTCATCTGACTGATTATGGCCACTATCTGTTCTCTAGACTTTTAATACTTGTCTGGTTATGGTGTCTGTGGTATGTGTCTTCTAGAGTCCTTGCTCATTTTCCAAGGCATTTTGAAATATTTTCTAACAAGACTGTACGGATCATTTAAAAACCAATCTACCACCTACAGTATCACAAACCATTGAAATTCTTCCTTTCATAAGGACACTCATAATGAAGATAATTTGGGGCTGGTTGTCCTGTCGTTGTTCATACTGTGAACTCATTTGCACTCTGAGCAATTTAATGGGTACGTCGCCTTGTGGTAGTAGTACACTACTAATCACCATGTATGTTTGTTTTTAAATTACCAACGATATAATTCTGTTATTTTTTTTTATATAAACCTGTTACATGTGTAGTGGTCTTTATGCAGAAGGAGAAAAAAGTAGACAAAATCAGTCTTGTATTATACAAACCAGTTATTAAAAACAGAACTATATCTGTAACACATTTCCAGTAAAAATTCTGAATTTCTGCTTCTACAGATGCTTAGTTCTAAAATAATGTATGTTAACTGATGGACTGGTTGTCTGTGATGAACTGTTGCTTAAAGAACATTTATAGTTGCTGACTTCTTGATAATACAATATAGTATGCAAAATCTTTCTATGATTATTTTTCTCTTTTCTGTMTACAGTTTTTTCATTGTAAGCTTACTGGCATTAATTAGATAGCTGTTCATTGACTAGCATTCCTTTTTTTTGTTCTTGCTCTTTATCATGTTTGGATTTGTTCAACTAATAAAAACACTAGCAAAAATTCAGGCTCAGTAATAATAAAATACAGACTATCAAATTTAAAGGCAAAAGCTGCTGTATTTTGTGCATTGGAAAATTAGTATCACACTGCAAAAATTGTTATTCTTGCGGCACTAAAAGCAATTAATAAAGACATTGATTGAAGAGGAGGCAGAAGATGAGTTTTCTTCTTTACTTCCGTGTCTCTTTCTATGATTTCATTTCTTTTGGTGTGACTTGCTTCTGTGCCATAGCCTTTCTGGTCTGTAAAATAACTTACAATCAAAAAACATGCTGACTRATTATGAAGGATTTTCTATTTCATCTTAATTTAGGCATAATGATTGTGAGAATTATCTAATCATTTATGTTGGTATTCAAGTGAGACCAGTACTTTCAAGTCCACGTGCGGGTGCAAATAATTGGTCTGAAATCAGCCAAATACTTAAATATATGTTTAAAAACAAATGCTTGATAAGGTCTGTGTACTTTGCTTAAGCAGTGAAGTTTTTCAATCAAAAATCTCATCCTAATCCCCTAAAAATAATAGAAAATTAACTTGATTTGATACAGGAACTGCTTTAAAGTGCATTGTAGTGTGGGAACTGATCTTTGCATGTATTGATCTGCATTTATTCTATCAGTGGGTTTTTTAATATATATATGTATTGTATTTAATTTTTATTCTATATTACCTTTATTATATATTTTATATTATAATATATCTAAATATATACACGTGTATATTTATATTTTTATGCAACGGGGTCATTGGTGACACTAGCTGACAGGTRTTTTCTCATCTTGGAAACCAAGCAACACTGGAGGAACTGAGTTGATCACCCCAAGTATAAGTCACAGAGTCATGACCAGGGACCTTGGGCCATAAAACTAGCAGATCACAGGAAAAAAAATGCAGTTAAACAGCTATTTGTAAGTGAAGTGTTCACATAGTGGCATATATATTTCTTCAGCCTTTGAGGCCATTACCTTACAACAACAGATGTCTACTTTTAAAGCATGTTGTTTGTTCTCTGAACTCAATTGCCAACTAAAAAGTTCAGGGTGAGCACATATAAAAGTCCCTGGGGTAAAACCAAACGTGAGCTCTCTTCCTTTTCTTTGTATTTCAGACCTTGCTCAGCACTAAACTGTAAATCAGTTCTCTCCAGTAATGTCAGTACTCCAGTGGTATAAAACTGGTGAAATGGGGAAGTCAACTGTTATGTCATGAACTTGATGGATGCATCTTCTCTCACATCGTGGCACTTGCACAGTTCTCTGCACTTCCTTTACAAAACGCACATCCCTTCTGATGGTGCATTTTATAGATTGATCATTACAGTCATTCACTGTACAAGTACTACTTAAGTCAGTCTAACTCCTTGTGCTGTGGGGTAATTTAACATAATTGATGGAAGCCAAGTCTGGTATTAAAAGACATTTGAGGAAAAATTTTTAAATTATGTTTACCTTTAGTGCTCTTCATGGCATTCTAATGTCTATAAATGTCTTCATGTTATTTATTCTTAAGGTTCATTGAGTTATTGGATGGGCCTTTTTTACTTTATTTTGCATCATGTGTTGGTGAAAAGATTACTAGGCAATAATTTCAGGTTATTTGATGATCTAAAATGAGATGCAGACCACATGTGGTTTGTATTAAAAATGCTGAGAGAAAGGAGCTTGAGAACAGACTAATATAGCAAGTAAATTATTCTGCCTTTGTGTGCAGACATCATATGGCAATAAAACATGCTCCTGAGAATGACAGAATTTGTCCCTTAGAAATGACTCATTGTTACATTTTGATATATTTTATCACATTAAAGATTCATAAATGTCTCCTTAGAAAAGATAAATATGGAGCAGTGGAAGATCTACATAGAGATTCCTCTCTTTGATAAAGTCATGGTGCCCTGAATTTATCTGAATGTACCCAGATGCATCATGGAAACATCACATCAGGTTGTTGATTTTAAAAAGGAGAAACTTATAACTAGCAGTTTCTAGTTTTCACATGCATTACTGAGATAATTAGCTAGACTGCTCTTATATATTGTTTTAAAGGTTATCTTGCAAAAGACATTATTTTGTTTTTTCTTTTAAATATGAGTCATGTAAGTCAGTTTGGGATTCATAGCAATCTTTTTTTCTCTTTTTCTCTCTCTCTGTTTTGTTTTGAGGTGTTTTTTGGACTTCCCATTATTAACCTTTTTATTTGTAATACACAAGATACCCAGGGTAAAATCATGGCCTTATTGGGGTCTGTAATAGTTATATGATTACTTCTCTTTTTTCATTGGTTGTATTTGGGAACAGCTGTCTCCCTCTGTTTTCCTGTGTCAAACAGTACTCATCACTCCCACCCACCCTGAAGGAACACGTGCTACACACACATAAAGGACAAGGCGGGAGACAAGTGTGCTCTGCAGTGCACGTCCCAGGGAGTGTGCTGGTGGGAAATTTGGCTTAACTGGCCAAAAATGGCTGTGAAGGTTCCAGATTCATGCCACCTTCTGAAATGCTGTGCCTTACACATGGGACCTAAAGTCCATATGAAGTTAAATAAACAGACTGGTAACTGTATCATGACCAATATATTCCTCTCTTTCAGCTTGGCGTGTAATATCTTTAAGTTAGTAATCAACTGGTAGAGCCAATAGTCTTTGAAGTTAGGTCTTATATTTATATAAATTTATATTTAATTCACACAGGTTTATCGAGCAGAACTGGTACCCCTTAAAGAAAAGGTGCATCACGTCAATGAGCTCGCTCACCGCTTCACTCCCCCCGATATTCAACTCTCCCAGTACAATCTCAGCTGTGTGGAAGACTTGAACACGAGGTGGAAGGTGCTACAGGTATGCTTCATAYGACTGTTTTCTTTATGCTGCATTTAAGTAAATATTTCTATTTCGCTGTGCTTTGTTCCCTGTGGTGTTGCACCAAAGCCATAATAAGGAACGAAAGATGAGAAAGCCCAAGAAAATGTTTTGTTGTTATTATTCATAAATGCATTAGACATTGTATTGTAGATGGTTTAAAAGTATAAAGGGCAAGTCACATGTGTTGCACACATTTCAAAGATAATATGTTGTTTTCCGTAGAGCTCAGGAAGCATTGTGAACAATTCACTTTTTGTTGTAAATTATTCTCTTGATTTATCAAATCCAGATATTTGGAAAACAAAGTGTTTCATCTTCTCTGAAGATACTTGGAGACAGTATGTCAGGGTGAGATGTTATTGCTGATGGAACAGATAGTTAATTGAAATATTATGGTTTACTGTCTTTTTTCATATTTACTTAAATGTCATCTGGAAGATACAGACAGTAAGGTGAAAGCACTCCAGTAAATTTTTAAACACATCCCGAGGGGAAAAGACATAAGTAACTTTGAAGGATTATCATATACAAAAGGCCAAATTGTGACCCTTGGAAAGAAGGACACATCTGTTCCTATAATATAATTTTTCTACTTAAAAGCGAGCAGAGTTTGAAATGTATTGAGAGGCAGAGCTCATTTTTGTTAGAAGATAAAATAACATAGACTAGAATAGAATAGTTCAGTTGGATGGAATGTACAACAATTATTTAGGCCAACTGTTCAACTTACAAGGTCTGCTGGACACTCACACCTTAGTGACACTTTTCCATCTTAGGGTTAGACTTATTTATGTATGACCAGCACTTCACTTAGGTGTGCAGAAAACTGAAATTTTGGCCATGCAATAGGAAAAGCAAAAACAAAAATTCTCCTTCTAAGGTATGTTCCTGTTGTTTGTTTTCAATTTGACAAGTGGATTTCTTTTTCATTCTGGTGATTTTGTGATTTTTTGTATTATTAATTGCCTTTGTTATACTAATGTCACCTAAAATATCAACTTAGTGCTTTAGTCCTTTCATCATTTTTTCTATTTATTCCAGTGTATTTTCATGTGTCTTTCTTTTATAATAGTCATATTTTCTCACTGGCTTCTGTTAATTGTTTTTAAAAAGTAATTCTTTCTGTGTTCCTACTCTTCCCTGTCTTTCCTCATCTTACTTCCCTTATTTCTGTTTGGGGTGTTTTTTCTGTACTCCCATTTTTTCTCCAGCTACAATGCTTCTTAGTTTATTTCTCTTTTTTTACTCCCTCAAAGTTTAGATCTTTCTCTCTCTCCTTCTCATATTCCTAATGGGGAAAATATTTTTTATCCACGTACCCTATTTCCTAGAAAATATCACTGCAGGAAAATCATAAAACAGAGACTTCTGTGCTATTCTTTGCCAGAAAGATACCCATTCCTGGTTATGTGTGGCAAAAGTGCATAAAGACATAAGATTTATCACATCTGAAACAGCGAATACTAGTGTTATGTGAAAGTTGAAGACCATTTTGTAAAGGAGGTAATCATGTCCTGTTTGTGCTTTATTAACATTGAGGACTTATATAAGATCAGAGGAGGAAATGTATCATTTAAAGCCAAATCTTACAGACATTTAATATTATATTCATTTTACAAGCATAGGGCCAACCATATTCAGTCATCTGCAGTATTGCAGAGGTTGTACAGTGAGATTAGTGCTGTTAGTGAATAGTATCAAATATTGCTCCAGAATCTTTCCAGAACTTCATTTGTATTTATGCAGTTAGGCGTGTTTGCCTTTAATTTACCTGGTTTGTATTCAGTTTTAGTGAATATACTCTGGAGTATTACTGGAACAAAAATGTATAGAAAGCACTCAGCCAATCACAGACTCAACCAGTCCTGATTTTGAAGTGTTGTGTGGAGGYGCATTTCATTAATGAAGGCTAATGCACTCAGCTCAGTCACTGAAAACTGTGTCATCATCTGTGGAGTTCAAGCAATATGAAAATAATTAGCTTCATGCCTTTAATAGAGTAGTTTTGAGGAAAATACGCAGTTTATTTTTTCATTTTTCTTAAACATGAAAGGAGGTGAAATCTTTCCAAGAAGCTATTTGTTATGAATTTCACAAGAAGCTCTCGTGTGCTTCAAACAGTGAATGTAATGAGATCATCCTGGGGTAAAACGTGTCTTGCAAACTCTTGCTTACTTCCAGTTGACATTTAGGGAGCCAGGAATTCTGGATTGGTGGGAGTTATGTCTGTTTCACTTTGGTCAGAGGTCTGGTTGCTGCAATGCTGGCCAAAGGGCAAAGACCCTGACATGTAAAAGAATTTACAAGTATCCCATGGAGAACAGAGCCTTCAGCTATCTAGAAAGACTTTTTTGGCTTAAATCAAATTGTGTTTGCTTTTATTTAGAATAATACCTTCAATAAGCTGAAAAATACAGTAAGAACTGTCTTTGATCCAAAAAATGTATCTATTAAGATATTTTGTTATGATATTTATATTCTGGTGCTTTTACTTTTGAAAGGTGGTCATTTGTGAATGGTTGTCTCTGAGCACATCAAAAACCTGGAGCTAAACCAGCCCAAGGTCTTTTCCAACCTAAACATTTCTATAATCCCATGATATATATAGAATATATATATATATATATATGCTTCTGTAAAGAAGCATAAGTCCTAATTTCAGTATTATTCCTAACTCCTCAGCTCATCTTGCACCAGTAGCAAGGATTCTGCAGGATATGGGGATTTGAAGATTGATGTGGCACAAAAACACACGGCCTGTTGTTAGAAGGTCCAGCCACAACTATTATTCTGTTCCCTTGAACAGCACTTTCTGCTTGCAGGAGCTATGGAGAGAGAGCAGGGTTTTAGTAGCCCTGCAGGCAGTTATCTGAAGTCATATCATCATTTTATTTGTATTCTGATGAGGACAGACTCTTAACTGAGCTGCATAATTCACATTAGTGTAATAAGTATCACTGCAATGAATTATTTCAAAAAATAGCATCTTCTGTGTGCTTCACAAATATTAGCTGATTCTTTCAGTCTATGGTGAGAAATATGAATGAAACTTACCACCTGCATTTGCAGAAGCACTAACATCAATATAAAAGCCSAAAAGGCTTCTTTCCTTCTTTCCTGAAATCAGTGTAAAATTGTCACTGTGATTCAAAGTCATGCTGGCCTCTATATGTAAATGTCCCACCAAATAGTAACAGCAGGTGTTTGCAAATATTTGTTCAGATCCAGTGAATCTCTGAAAAGCTGAGTAATGAGCATTCTGGGCAGCAGTCCTCAGCTCACGCCTTGCTTTTGGTAGGGGTTGGACACCAGGGCAAGTAAGTTGCAACAAAATATAAAATCAGCAGTGAGCTATTGTAGTAGTTTTTAGGTTTAGGTGAGTGTTTTTGAATTTTACTTTGCTTTCTATCCTCCATGCCTTCTCCAAGAAAAATATCCTTCAAAAAGAAATTAAATAACAACAAAAATACATATGTAAAGGAAATGTCTTTTTCAGGTCTGTCAGAGTTGGATTGAAACAAGCTTACTGGGTTCTCAGGTGCTTTTTTTATTTGTACATGGTAATGGTTTCAGGAAGTATCCTTCATGTCTAAACCATGCAATTAAAATGTGAATGTGATGAAGGATATTGTCTCATATCATTTTTCCTAAAGAAAAAGAAAAACCTCTCTTGCTTTACAGTTCAATTCTTCAATTGGTACTACATGGGATTCTCATACAGGAAAGCTCTAGTCAAATACTTAAATAGATAATTTGCCTTAAACTTTTGTAGATCTTMAATTGCAAGTAGAGTTATTTATTATTAAACAGTGAGTGTAAATTGGGTGTATGTTAAAGTTGATAGATTGGCAGATGATGCAACAGTAGCAAGAAAGATGTTTCTTCCTCTCAATAAGACAGAGAATGTCGTGTATATGAATGTGTGATGGAAAAGGCAGTTAGATTTTTATATTTGAGCATTATTACTTTCCTGGTACCTTAGCAGGCTCTCTTTTCATTGCAATATTTCATTAATTTTAATAATTTATTTGTTTCTATTTCTTTGTTTTTTCCTCTTTCTAAAACCATATTTTGACATATGTCATCTGTAAGTAGCTGACAAAAACGGGAGCCAACTTTTCTAAATATATGGAGCCAAAATTCTAGCTCACCTAGAATTACAGTAGTTAAGGCACTACTAAAATCACAGTGCTGTTCAACCTTGAAATTTGAAATTATTTTGTAGTTGCAGACTTCATCTTCCCAGCAGAGGGAGATTTTGATCCTTTTTGGAAGTTGAGTTTTCCCATCAGACTACTTAGTTAAAATGTTGGTTTGTGTATTCCATGAGAACAGGAACTTCTGCCAAAACCACAATTGTTACAGTTCTTTAATGGTCTCTTATTTATCTAATTGGCTATGCCAGTTGGCTGTAGAAGTCATATACCATGCATTTTTCTTCATTTCTCTTAGCTTGAGTCTCAGATTTTCTCAATGTTTGTCTGCAAAAATACGCATATAGAATTCATTTTACATTCTTTAGAGATCCTGTTTATCTATTTCTGTAAGTTAGTGGAGGAAGGCCAGCTATCAGGATTGGGATTCAATTTATCTAATGAAGTCTGTGTCAAAAATTAGAAAGATTCCTTCCCAAATTAGGAGGACACCTTCATTGTGGCATCTTTAGGGCAGTCAGTGAGACAAAGTGTGTAACTATAAGCAGGCATGGTTATCATCCACAGCCATGCCAGCAGGAAAACCAATAAAACTTTGTTAAATTTATGGTGTTGTGTGTGATGAATTTCAGTTTGTTGGAAAACGCAAATGCTTTACTCATTTTTTGTATAGGAGATGCATTCATTTTTAGAGTTTTGTTATCCTCTTTTGATTTCCTATACTCTGGAATTTTGTCCTCTGTGAAGATGTTTTGAAGAACCATGCAGAAAAATAGCAACTTACCCTACTTTATATTCTCATTACAATATGCATCTGTAGATATCTTTTGATGTATATTTTGTTTCACATATATGTCTGTGAGTGTATGGGATTACAAAAGCTGTTATCCTGTTTATATGTAAAAAGAAAGGCACTTAAAATTTATAAAAAGTAAGAAAATATGTTATACATGCAACTTGAATTTAGCACTCTGTTGTACAACCTTTGCATATACAATATATTCTGTAAGATCTCCCATTTATCTGTTTGATGGATAAGTGATAGGAAAAGAATGGGCATATTAGTTGATATATGTAAGTCTTGTTTCCTTATAAAGGAAGACTTGAACAATTTACTTCCACCTGTCAGCAGTTATAGATTATGTTTGGCAGCACACATCTATATGACTCACACCAGACTATATTTAGGATACTGAGGAGAACAGAGGTTATGACACTGTTGAAAATATATTCACTGGAAACCAACATCCACTAGTTCTGTTGTTTTTAGTCAAGTAGTGTTAACTAAATCATCCAGTTTGTAGCTCCTTAGCTTATTTACCAACCACCATTGAAACTGTATTCTTTAATGTTTGCAATCTGCAATACCTGATCATCTCAAAACCATGAATTGAAATTATTTCTGTAAAAATCCCTTTGACAAGGGGTGTGAAAGCTGCATATGAAGAATTAAAGTTCTGAGTTTCAGTCCTACAAAGAGACTATGGGAGTTAGAACTTTTTACTTTGGTTGCTAAAGTTGCACAGAGAGCTTAATTTATATTTTTTTTTTATTGTACAAATTGAGAGAATATGGCCTGATTTTTTTCAACACCTTTCTATGTGTGTGACCTGATTCCAATCAGCTATGTTTAGGCTGCTCATTATGAAAATTAGGGTTTTTTTAAGGTAAGAACGTGTGAGGAGGAATAGCTGGGAAGAGCGCAAAGTTAGCAGCAGTCAGACTAGTGAAAGCAAACAACGACAAAACAAAAATGAGCAAAACAAAAATAAACCTTGCAATTAAAAGTCAATCTCCAATCCTAGCTTCCACTCCACAGGCCCTTTTCCTTCCCAAAATGTTATCGACTGTCAGAGCTCATAATTTGCGGGTTAGATTTTGCAGAAGCAAAAGCACAGTGCAGGGTCGGGCAGGGTAGGATACATTGTCAGCTGTGTGCCCACAGCAGAAGGCTGATGAATCTTTGCAATTTGTGGTTCTGCTCCATATCCTGGAGGGGGAACAGGCTGCTGACACCGATCGTCTGTCCATTCACGCCCGCCCGGTTTGAAGCGAGGTTAGAGCAGATGTACAAAGTTTGCTTTGAATGTGGAACACGTTTGTCGCGGATAGAGCATTCACTGAATTTAAGAGCTGCCCAGTAAAGGCTCTCTAATGTGATTTTCAGAGGCTTGTAACTCAATGAAACCTTAATGAATACCCTTGGATTGAAAGCAATATAAAACSCCTTAGATTCCAAGTACCAGTGCCAAAGCATTGTTAAAGGTTTTTAGAAGGAGAATGTAAAACTGGCAAAACATATTTTTCTTTCTCCCCATTTTCTCTAATCCCTTCTTCCAAAATGATGTGATTTTTTTTTAGAAGAAGCTTCATTTGAAGTGATTAAAAGCCCAAGGTAAAGAAATAATACGCACATTTCCAGTGCAGAAGGTTAATGTAAGCCTTTTCTATTTCTTTGTTGAGTCATTTTGTGTCTTTCTGACATATCAATTATATGCTATATCACTGCAGATGTTTTTATGTCAGGCCATCTACTTTCGGGTTACAGAAAGCTTTTGCAGTCTTTAAACTGGGTAGTATTTTGTGCTTTATTTTTTATATCTTTTTGCTTCAGTGAGACTTCAAGCTAAGTAAGAGTTTTTTGCTGTTTTAGAAGTACTGTTAATAATAGTCTTTAAAATACTAAAAATGTCAGAGGCATTAAGTTGTGACACAGATTTGAAACCAGCCTTTATGGAAGATTATGTGTGTCATTTTCCAAACATTTTTACAAGGTGCTCTCTAAAGTTGCCACAATAGTTTTCAACCCAGTTTGAGCAAAGCTGAATGTTGTATCCTTGTATAGACAGTTATGGGCAGGATGGAAGTGATGGAATGGTGTGTTTGCTGTAGAGGAGGGCACTTTATAATCAAAATGGTTCAAATCTTGTAATATGTTGTGGGTGCAAACGTCTTCTATAAAGTTGTTCCTAATTTGGATCCACCCAGCATAACACAGGCAGAAGGTGTTATTTCAAGATGTTTATCCTATGGCTCATCTAAGCAGTTCAATTCTTGTGCTGCTTGTTACTTCATAAAACACTGATACTGCAATAACCTTTAGAAATGTACCCCTTGATTACAGAACAAACAGTATAAATTACAGTTCTTGACACAGAGCTTATGATTTCAGGTTTTATTGATATTCATTTTTTATTTCTTTTGTGCCTGGAAAATCAGAGCATCATCCAAATCCTATATTGTGGAAATGAATTCTTTAGGGTATGCCGTTTTGGGGGGGAAGCTTGAAGTGYGTAGGTTGAATGCTCAATTAGTCTTTCTCTTCCATTTTCTCAGGTGTTCAAAGTTGTCTCCATACCACAGCTCAGTTTGTTTTAAAACAAAATTAATTAGTATTAATCAATCCAGAAAAATAATCCTAAGGCTACTTTTGTAGGTAGCATATTCGTTGTGTTGGATGTTTTCCATTCCATTCTTTTCATATCTCATACCAACCTCAAGTGTTTTGTGTCCTTTCCACTCAATACCCTCATTTATGACTCTTTCACCTGTCAAACAATCAGTTCTGTCCTAATTAGCAGACACATAGCTGATAATATAGTGCTGTTTTGCAGTGCAGTGATTTTTGGGGTATTCAATAGAAATAAAAGAATGTGTCTTCCATAAAATAGCTTTGTGTTTCTTGTATATTCAAGCATTACAGTTCCTTACCTCAAAACATCACTTTTCAAATCCTGAGTCGACTTTGTCTGTACTTTTGCCAGCCAAAGAGCCAAGATAACTGAATTTGGTTTGCACATCAGTTGTCATAGCTACCTGCAATATATCCCTGCATCTGCCTAGGTTTACCTCTAATGAGAAAGGGGTTACATTTTTCTCATGAAGCCTTCATAACTTTATTCAGCTGTGAATGACCTGTGAAATACTGTCAGACTGGTATGGTCTGTTGCAGAAATCATGCAAGCTTCCTCTTTTAAAAAGTCAAGATCTAATCCTTTTTTTCTTCACCAGTGAATAGGAGGTCAGCTCCCATCAAATAAAGTTTTAGAAAGACAGAAGCAAATCCAATTTTATGATCACCACTTTTCTGTCTCAACACTGTGCCCCCACATCATTTGGCTGTGCTCAGTAATTCCCATAGCTGATGGGATAAGCCTGTGATGTTTAACAGTGCTAGGTCATGGTGATTATTTCAGCTTTGCCAATGACACTCTACATAATTTTTAAAAATTATTTTAACCATCTTGTGCATGAATTTACATGTTTTTATATAAGTATCATTTTATGGATCAGAAAGGGACTTGATAAAATTTAGTTAAATTAGAATGCCATTGTGTTGATTTGGTGTAAGTTTTACTTTTAGTTTTACTGTAGTTTTACTGAAGTTCTGATAGTTACATAGTCTAAAGGTCTGTCCCACTCCCTAGAAAAGGGGGCCAGAAAAATAACCTCTAAATCATGTAAATTTGTGTTAATAAGTATTTATTGTTATATAGGCCAAGGCCTATTAATCAAATAATAGTGTCTTTGTGATGTGAGCTGCACTAGAGTGTGTGGAAAGGGCTTGGGACACAAACTATGACCTTATATTATTCAGCATGTTCTTTGAAAACATGGTTATAATTGATGTTGTAAAATCTACTTCTGTTAGTCTGTGAACTGTTCCAGAAAACAAATCAGACTCTTTAGTGCAACATTTCCATGCTGTTATGTGGTATTCAGGGGTAACACTGCTCTGTGAAACAAGAGGTACCATTGCAGACTTTRCACTGCTATGTTGGAACTTCAGCCCCCATGGGCCGTTGGCTTTGCCTGCTCTGCCATCCCTCCCAGCTGTACTGACTGCTACCCCTGCTGAGCCTGCACAGCTCAGATATCCTCGTGTGACCCAGGAGCAACATTTGTGCCGTTTTCTGACAGAAAAAAAAAAAAAACAACAACAAATCTTCGTTGTACAGTTTGTCAAAGAGCATCCTAAGAAAGATGTAAAAGTTGAAAGAATAAAAAACCTGATTTGCTGTCTTTAGGAAGCCAATCAATTCTTAAACCTTGATAGATGAAATATCACTTGTTCCTGATCCTTCTAGCACTTTGGAGGGATAGTACCAAGAAGATATATCCACAGTTGTACACAAGGTGGATTTTGTGAGCTCTTGTGTTATATTAATTAGACGATCAGTACATTCACACAGCAGTGCTACTGCTTAGAGATACTGTATTTCACTCTTTCTCATATTCAGATAGGCTCTAACTTGCAGAGATGTTTAATTATTTTTTTTCTGAATGAGAATATAACTAACAGATGTTTGGTTTTGGCTCCATTTCTACATTCTTTGAAAGCTGGAGAATTAAATTGCTGACATTCAGACAACACTAATTCACATATCCAGGGAGCCTAATTTGCCATCCCTGAGATTCTGATTCCTGGTGTTCATGGGTTTAAAAACCATTTCAGTGACACAATATAAGAATAGGCTGGGGAGTTTCAATAGTATGCTCCTGCTAAACATAATCACATTTTATAAACATCTGTGTCATTACTGGTGTGATTCATCTCTAAGCTGTATACAGCTGTGTTTGCAGTTTCAATTAACAGTCCTCTAATTTCATATCCATCTCATGTTGCTAATTTAGTTAATTTATTCATAATTAAGAGTATTCTATTTTCTATGAAGGTTTGTTAAGCTTAGTGCATTATAAAAAAAAAAATTAAAAAACCTAAGGCCGAGGCATTTTGATTCTTACAATGCTCAGATGAGAACAAAAATGTCGTTAATGTACCTGAAGAGGAAGACAAGGTATAAGGGACATTTTTCCTTTTCTTGCTATGGAATGAGAAACCTTTGGAAGGTGTTGGCTTTGTATTTGAAAGCAATTGACAGTATGAATGTGCTCTTTTCTCCTCTTTTTTGCCCTTCTCCCTTTTGCCCAAAATCTAATATAATTCTATAGTTTAAACTAATACAGTTGGTTTAAAGATGTGAAAACATGATACCTCTAAAAAGGGTGTTACAAGAAGAGGTATGTGGCAGACATGAATCATCCTGCTTCCTTTTTGAATTTTTACATTTTTGTTCTCTAACATTTATATTTTAGAGTACAATATATTTGGAAGAACCTATGTAAGTTAGAACTTTGAGACAACTTTACAAAATTAAGCCTGAGATACACACGRGTGGAAGATGAGGACTGTCTTAGAATTTATAAAAAGAAGAGTTTGCATTTTTAGAAAATATCTTTTGTATATCAGTACCAGAGTATTGTGTGAAAAATTGGTTAGAAATCCTAGAAACAATTCTGCACAAACAATTGTGCACAAACAATTTTCCACAATCTAATGATGTTCCAGCATTTTTCCAAGATTGGTTACAACTCTCCAGTATTTTGTAAATACAGAGAAACTGTCTTCTCCATTATTTTCACAAGCCCTACAGRGATACTTAATCAAAGAAATGTCTACAATATTAAGGAGTTGTGTGTATAAATGGCTCTCCTTAAAAAAAAAAAAATTAGAAAAGCCAAAAAATCCCTCGTCTTTAGCATGAAGGGTATTTTGATACTGTGTGTTAGTGACCGGGTGAGCAGAACATTCAAAGTTCAGCATCCCTTTCTGGAYGAGAAGAGAGGGAGAAATCCAGCACAGTCTTCCTCCTTAAAAAAAATAAATAGTTGTTTGAGATAAGTATTAGTCTGAGTATTGCTATAATTTCAAGTAAACAGAGGGAAGTTGTACAGAAAACATTGAAATAGTGTGATCAATATGTCTCAAGCAGAGCTGCAGGTTTTTAATGACAGCTGCTGAATCCCTTATAGCTGAAAATCACAGTTGTCTGCTGCATTTTCCTTTAATCTTCCCCTGCCTACAATCTCCTTGATGCTCTTTTTAGTTTCTCTCATTGCTCTTTTTCTCCTTGAAGCTTTCTTTCTTCCTCTTCATATAAGCTTCTTCTCATCTGTCACACCATCTACAATCGTACCACTATTTATGAAAAAAAGGCTAGGAAGAAAATCACTAAGTAAATAAATAGAGAACACAGCTAGAAAATTTATAATCTGAAATGAGATGAAATGAGAGGGATGGAGAGACGAAAAGTGCAATGTAAGGTGAGATAGGCGTTTAGTCCTGACAGTTGTACAAATCACAACCTTTTCTTTTCCCAAGGAATCTCTTAAGATCGGATTTGTGAAAGATGCAGCCGTGGTCTAAGGAGACCTCTAAAGCTCTTCAAAGCAGACAGTCTCATAGTTTTGTTTTCTTTTACTTGTCAAATGTTAATGCTGAAATGCAATATTCTGAAGATAATAAAAGTTTGAACCATTTCAACCTTTTAGCTGCATACTCTGTGTATTTAGCAAGCAGAATGACAGTTGTTTGCTGTACAAATTCCAGGGTGTCCCACCTTTTTCTGATTAAAATGGTGATTAGGGTTAAAGGAGAGTATAGCAATTTACCAGGGTCCTGTTCCACTGCAAGCTCAAGGTAAGAGAGGGTGAATCAAGAGCCTGCAGAAAGATAGATTATCACAGGTTGCTCAATTTTCAAGTTTCTATGGATTTTGACTATCTTTGTTATTTGCATAGATTCTCCAGATTTTACCATGCAAGAAAGGAAACAAATTCATTTTCTGTACAAAAAAAAAAAAGAAAATTTTTGCCTCCAAGGAGAGATGGGTGTTCATATTGGAGCGCGTAGGCCTTTTAAATTTTATTTTATTAATATCACACTCTCAAGGTTTGTTTGTCTTTTGCTTTTTCTTACTCTACATAAAATGAGGGTGCAATTGTACCTTGTACTTCAGATGCTAAGTTTAAACCCTGTGGAAGTCTGTAAACCTATGTGAATTTGTATTTTAAAGAGAATTACACATGATTTGCTTATTTATCTAGAGAGATGCCTGTGCCACAAGTGGGAAACAAATATCCAGATCTTGAATCATCCTTCTGCTTAAATTAAGCTCTTCAGATAAAGGTTTTGGGTTTCAGTTCTGGACCCTCAATTCCATGACATTAGACATGAATTCCCATCCATTTTTTTCCCAAAAGAGGATTTTAGGCATGCAGTATTACAAAAAATGTGGTCAATTTTTATCTTCTGCACACTTTTGTGACAGAAAAGAAAATAAATACCTATAATGAAAACGTTGGCACGTTTTTGTGTGTTTCAGCTTTGTGTCTTTAATGCCAGAGGATAATTTTATTTTTTGCATACTCATAACCCCTGAGGGACCTGCCTATGCAGTGGTGACGTGGCTACCACATGAGTGCTGTATTACTGTGCTCACACTTGCTGCCACTTACAGAGCTGTTGAAACGACCAGCTCCCAATTTGAGTTCTGACTGCCCCATTGGTTTAGTTATCATTTGTTTTGCTATAACATATGCCTATTTTAATAGAGAAATCAGTGTCATTTGCAATGAATATCAGTCTTGAACTGTACTTCAGTTTGCCCCTCACAAAGAATAACTCTTCAAAGACTGCTCTCTTACCCTAAGTAATGCATTAATAGACCTCCCAGCTATCTGAACATCTCTTTCTCTGGTCAGCCAATACCTAAAATGTTTATGTTAAATGTTKACTTGTTATGTAAAACAAGTGTGGTGATTTTGAGTCACTCTCACCTGGGAAGTAGATGTGCATTAAGCTGATCAATAAAACAAACCAGCCTGGGCCTGGCCAAGAAAAAATCGGTCAGAAAGGAAGAAGGATCATTCAGGCCACCAGATCAGAGATTTTTCCAGTTATGAAAAAGCAATGTGTCCCTCTGATAGGATGCCCACATCTGCTCCTGGATGTAAGTGCGAGTGCTGTGTGCCTTACCTGTGCTGGTCCTGCTTACTTCAATGGAAGGCACATATAAAGTCAAAAGGATTTATTTCCCTGGTTCCTGGTCATGTCAATCTGTTACCCTTCACTTGCAGAAAATCTTCAAAGTTTCTTGGCGTGTTACACTACATGAAAAAGTCTGTGCAGATCTGAAATCCTAGATTTGTTTCTGAGGGGGTTTTATGTGCTGGCTTCCCACTCCGAGGACTGTATAAATCCCATTAAAGCAGCACCCTCTCAAACTACTTCAGCAGGTTTTGGTTGTGTATTTTATTTCTTTCTTTTTTGAATATTCAGATGCATAGGTGAACTAGAATTTTAATTATATCTGTATCTGATGAGCTGCAGAAATGTAAAARGGGTTTGGGTGAGATTTAATTTTAGATAGCAGCTTAATTAACTGTATTTGTAAAAACCAGTGCAACTTTAATTAAATTTCTCTACATTAATTTAGTTATTTAATTGAAAATTTGTTGGGATAGTCCTTACAATTTATAACTCTTCCTGTATGAGAATCTTAAATAACAGATCATAGTAATAATTAAATATAAAACCCAAACCGTATTAAAGTTTCTGCTAGATTTCTACCGGCTTTTTGCAAATAGCAGAAAGGAGTTTTTTCTCCAAAATATTTATTCTGGCTCATGGATTGTATAACAGGATTGGACATCTGAAAACTCAACCTATAAATAATGATTGAAGGAGTATTTTTCTCTTCTCATGCATGTTGGAGTAGGTTTGCTTTTATCCCACGTCAGCTGTTGTTCCTTTTTCAATGTTGTATCAATGATGGCTTGTGCTACTACAAAACTACCACTTGCAAGACTTTTCAGGTTTGGAGTGAGTTGTGATGCACAGGGAAAATTGTCTGAATTCTGGGACTGCAAGATTCTGTGCTGTCATAGGTATAAGAAGCAGGGGAGAAGGTCCAGTAATGGGAGCAGGAGCCAGAGCACTTTAATCCTTTTGTAGCCTTCCATAGGCACCTGCACATTTCCAGCACAGCCTGTGGCTTCTCTCTGGATCCCCACTCTGCTGAGAGAGATGTGGAGAGACAAAGAGAGGCTGGAGCTCTACATATCCTTAGCGTGCAGCTATTTAAATGAAACTCTGTACTGTGTGTCCATCTTATCTCATGAGCTGACATCATGAGAAAAGGTTAACTATTTCTTTTCACAGTTAGGCTGCATCGACCTGAAGCAGAAATATATAATATATATGTTTTAATGAACATCATATATAAATTACTAGTAATTTCAAGTTGCATTCCATTTCTGAACCTATACTAATGATCACCATCTTCCAGTGATAGCACTCTGAATTTCAAATAGTATATGCTTTCCTCTAATTGAAATTGTTTCCACTGCCCTACATTTCCCTTAAAATTCAAAAAATAATTTCACTTATACTTTGCCAAAGAGACTGTTCCTTCTCAACACCTATTGCACGCATCAGTTGTATAAATGATAAGTTGCATAAACTTTGAGTGCTTTTAGTGCATAGCTGGATATTTTAATTGATTTTTCTCATCTGCTTCATTAGCGTTCCTTCATATTTTTGTCTGCAGTGCACTGTCTCTCATCCATACAACAAAATAGAAGAGGACTTCATGTCCTTCCTGTGTCATATCTGTCAGGTTACATATTTGAGACAGAGCATACAATCCAATTTGCTTGCCTTCCTTGAGGAGCCTTTTTGTCTTAGTTTATTTCATATTGCTTTGTTTGTGGTACAGTAGGTTGTTTGAAGTGAAATTTAATTTCTATGTATTCYTAAATCGTTCAGTGAAATTAACAGTAAAACTGTAAATTTCCATGAAGACATAGTGTAATATGTAGATCAGGAAGTTGGGTAGGATCTTAGGTTTATGAACTCATGAGCCATTTTTCCCAATGGTAGGAAGTGCTTCTAAATGAACCAAAATAACTTGTTCAAAAGAAAGTCTGAAATAATGAACAACATCATTATGATCTCAACCTACTTGGCCAAATTCTAGGATGGGTGGTGCTGCTGCTGGGACAGTTGTTGTAGTTTCAGTGCCTYTGATAGCTGATGTAATGTCTGCAGACTGTTAGAGCTATAAAATTACAAATCCAGAAACTGGTGATGATTATTCTCCTTAAAAYTGTATGCACTTATTTTATAGGCTGTTTGCTCTAACAAAGAGTTCRCATTCTAATATTTTGTATTGCTTGATTGTATATTTATAAAATATGGTGTTTTCAATGGTCATATTCCAAGGCACTACATTTCTTGTACTCCATTTTATCAAGAATGTTTATCCTAACTAATTTCATTGTCGCTCATTATTAACTTTTATTAAACCCCATCTTGCCGCTCTCTGGAATTRTTTTGCTTAATGGCCTCCATGACCAGGTACATTTCAGGCACAGCACCAGTTCTTGAGCACAGAAGGAGATGCTCAGTTTAACATCTGTCAAACTCAAACATCAGCACACTGTTGAACTTAAGGAAGGTCAGGATTCAAAAGAGACACCAAGGCTGCAGCTTATTCCATAGCTTTGCTGCACAGCTGAAGTCAAAGTACTCTGCCTTTCTACCAAGTGTGAAGGAGGTGCTCAGTTACAATTAATTGTGATGTATGTTTTGCTTTGCCTTCAAAATAATAAATAATATCCAAGTCGGATTACTCAGTAATGTGCTTTGGGTTTACAAATTTATAGTCTCATGACAGTTCATAGTGTCAAAAATACAACTTTTAGAACATGACTTCCATTGTTCCTAATATTCTCAACTTAATATATGCTGGTGACAAAAGGAAACCTGTAAATGGCTCATTCAGTCTGAAYGAGTGACACAAATGGTAGAATTCTTAAGGATTATGGCAAGAACATTTTGAATATAAATACTTTAGCATACTATAATATGAATCTATTAGGGAACAAATGTTAGCTGCCGGTGTAGGAGTTGGAGAATGGGTTCCCAATTAATAAAAAAATCCCACTTCTGTTGTTAAACAATTTCAAGAGCTTGTAAAAGTGACAGAAAACTGGCAGGCAAAATGGTTTTGGTGATGTAGGAGTTGAGATTAGTAATACATTTTCTCAAGGGAACAATGTTTGAACTAGTCCAAAGTTTCATTCAAAACTTCTAAGAGCAGGGAAAAAAAGGGCTATATTAAAATTACATCTTTTGTCAGCCTAACTTAAGTTTGAAGGCGCTCCTCACATTTGCAGTGTTACTGATTCTGTTTTGAACCATAATGCAGTCACAAATGAATGATTATAACTCTGGATATACCTCACTTCTGTAGCTTTAGTGGATGTAGTCATGACTGTCAATGATACTGAGCGTGTACTGGATCAGAGACAGGAAAAAATGTTGCTTCTGAAGTGAATTAATTCTCCAGAAGTGAATTTGTTTGTGCCTCCTTAACTCAGCGTACTTAACCTTATGCAGTGGGATGTGAAAAACAAACACAAAAAACCCTGCGTGTTTTAAAAGTGTGGTATTCCATCCATTATATTCCAGAAGTCCTTCAAAGGTCTTCAGGCAGTTCAGATTTGTGCTAATTAGAAAATGACTTGACAAGAATGATTTGGAGTTTCTGCTGGTCTTATTGAAGGAAACACAGCTAAACTTTAATTTATCTCTAGTTCTGTACTTTTTAGATATTATTCTGTACTTAAGCAGACCCTATTTTTTGTAAGTTTTCTAAGTACAGCCAGAATTTAAGTTCTGGGATGATTTTGGAAGGAAAGAGATTACTGTATCTGTACACACCTTCCCATATGTTTAGGCACACATATCAAAACAGATTTTCTGACAACATGGGAAACAAAAATATGTTTGAGAGCTGAGAAGCAGGTATATAATTTATTCTTGCAGTACTAGGCTATCACAACAGACACACAGATGGTTGTCTGGGAAAAAAAAACAACTGTGAAATGAGTTTAAATCCAACAAGTATCTCAGTATAGACTTTGAAGGGTTTACTGGTTTCATGGAAAGTATTTCAGATTAACACACAAAAAAAACAAGTAACCATGATTTTCATTTCAAAGCAATGCAGAAACCAGGCCATTTTTTCTGTTTGAACAGAAAAGTGAACCAAAGTGGGCAAAAAAGTAAATTTTTAAGAATCCTAGCCTGGCATAACAGGGATCCTAATAATTTTTTTTCAGCTTTACTTTTGGCCACACTTTAAAGAACATGGGGGACAATCTTGCTATGAGGCAGTGCATTTTTGAAATCTGGAGACTATAGAATCATAGAGTGGTTTGGTTTAGAAGGGTCCTGTAAAGGTTATCTACTGCAGCCCTCAGCAATGAGCAGGGACATCTTCCACTAGATCCAGCTGCTTGGAGCCCTGTCCAGCCTGACCTTGAATGTTTCCAGGGATTGGGGGATGACTGCTATGTGAGAAAGGAAGAAAACACAGAAGG
The DNA here is from genome assembly GCA_018881555.1 of Amblyornis subalaris. Taxonomy (NCBI): domain Eukaryota; kingdom Metazoa; phylum Chordata; class Aves; order Passeriformes; family Ptilonorhynchidae; genus Amblyornis; species Amblyornis subalaris. The sequence goes on along the minus strand of JACAXG010000053.1, from coordinate 2,058,543 downwards.
CAAGACAAGAAAAAATAGGACTCTTAAACTCTGAAGAATAGCTTAAAACATGCAGAATGTGATAGTATGAATGAAATGACAGGAGCCCAAGAAGAACCTAATAGGATATTGACAGTGGGGAGGAGGAGGAGCAAAATGGGGGGTGAGGGAGCTTCTTGTTGGCATTGCAAGTGGGTGTCACAGCAAGAAGGATTTGCCTCTTTGCTAAGTATTATATGCATTGCTTTGCAAATTTACCTTTCAAAAGAATCTGAACCGTAATGAAATCAGTACATTTTGCTCATATGAGCTTATAAAGTTGAATTTTTCCTTTACCAAATTCTGCACCTTCAAGAGACATGATATCGCCAGTTGTTCTTTCATATGATGAACATTAACAACACAAGATCTGTACTCCTGGTTTCTCAGCTGTTGCTTATTTCTCCTTTTTCCTCCCTGATTGTCATGATTGTTTTCCCTTGTACAAGTGCTAAATAATAAGATAGTGTAATGGTAGGGGCAGCTGAACTAGAAACACACTGATAGAGTGTATTTCATTGGGGAAATGCCATGGAATGCTCTATAAGGACATATATTTCAAAACCGAATGCAACCCCAGTTTCACTGTGGATGTTTTTTTTCTGAAATACTTGTAGGCTTGGAAAGTCAAGTTTTTTCAGTCTCACTGCACCCTGGTCAGTCCACCAGTACTGTTTCTCAAACTGTAGTTTGGAAAGTTACTTTGGATTTGTAGCTACCTTACAGCCTCATGTCTGCCACTGCTGGCAACTGTAGAGGATAAAAATCACCCAGTCAAAAGCAATTACAGATCAGAGTGGAATCTGGCTTCTGCAGCCAGAAAGCAGTCACAGACATAGAACTGCAGGCCAGATTTGCTATTCAGCAGTATGTAATCAAAGCACTTGTTTGTCCAGAGGAATCTTACTGTACAGTGGATTTACTGACTGAATAGACTGTCTAAATAATGCCTTCTGTCTTAGGTTTGGTTGGGTAAGAGTTTTGTTTTTTTCCTGAGACTGTGGGGGAAGACTTGGAGGTTGTGAAAAGACTATCAGGGTAGGAAAGACAAGAAATAATTGGATCCGCGGAGAGCGAGTTCTAATGAGAGAAAGAGAAGGAAAAAGCAAACCTTCGTACAGACATGTTTTACTTTTCTTTTTTTTTTAAGAAATAAATTTAAATAGGCATAACAAAATTGAAGCATGTATCTGAATTATATTAATAGGCAAAGAGAATGAGTAAAAATATAAATGGGCTAACAAAATTTGTATGGTCGTGTGTATATAACAGAAACAAAGTTTCATCTACACATTACTAAGGACTGACATTATCGAGTCAGAATAGCGAATCGCTAACACACTAGGGTGGAAAGGTTTCAGAGCTAAATGACTCAACATCCACAATTTTACTCCATGGGATTTTCATTAAGTTAGAAAAGAAAGTATGAACGCAACCCCCCCACCCCAGTCAAACCTTTATATTTTCCATTTGTAAACTTCTGGTTGTAAATTATTCATTTCTGAATAAAGTTACACGAGACTCAGCGCAGCTTGAAATTCCTTTGCATGTCTCATTCAACTGTTTAAATTCATTGCAGCAAATAGCATACTGAACAAACATGAAATTCTTTGCCTTTTACAGATGATCTGATTATTTTTATTTGACACAATTTATCAAAAAGTTTACATAAATTTATTTCTGCCTTCAGATTTCTTTAGAAATCCTAGGCATCCTGATGTACTCCTGTAGGTTGACCTTGGCTGGATGCCAGGTGCCCCCCAAAAGCTGCTCTTCAGTTCCCTCCCCAGCAGGGGAAAGTGCAGTGGATTTTATAGTCGCTCGTGAGTCAAGATAAGGACAAGGAGGGATCAMTCCCTCTTCTGTGGGAAGCTGCCAGAAGCTGCCCCCATGTCTGCCAGAGCCAATGCCAGCCAGCTCCAAGAGACACCCGCCGCTGTCGTACACTGATGGCGTTGCCTTTGGTGGGGTTTTTACTTTCTATAATCCCTGAGAATCAATTTTAATCTCAGAAGTGTCAATGAAACTTTATATAAAAATGTGTCATGTGATCTTAAAGCATTAAAGCAAATTAAAGCATCCTCGGTGTCAGTTTTACTAAAGAAATCAAGTCCATCCTTGTTTCTTAAACTGTATACATGGCTTTAAAATGCTCTTTCAATGCTTTTTAAAGGCTTTGTGTAGAAATAATGAGGACTGTTCACAGACATCAAGTTTTATGAGTTATGAGAATATGTTGGTTTTATTTTTTTGATCTTGTGGAGCCCTTTCTTGAGCAAGTCCTTCACAGTTAATTCTTTTGTAAACAGATTTTTTTACAAGAATGCTAATTCTTTCCTTTATTTGCCTAGCTTGAAGGCCACATGTCAAACTGCCACTGTGATAACAATAGCTTGTAAGTTAGACATTCAGAAAGGGTTTCTGACTTAGTAAATTAAAGTTTTGTAACTGCCAATTAAACTGCCTGTCAGTGTATTATATGGTGCTGCTATCCAGATACTGCAAATTCAGGTTTTAATGCTGGCTTCAGTCCATGTTGGAAATCTTGTCTTTGCTTCTCTCTTATTCCTACTTCTTGTTTCTCCTTGAATTGCACTCCCCTTCAGCAGCACTTCATCTCAGGATCTCCATCTTTCTTACKGTCTAAATTCACCAAGATCTCTTCTATTCTTAGAATTTCACAATTCTCTGCTCATAGAAACAGATGAGTAGTAAGGCAAGCTTAAACAGAAAGAAATTATTTACTTGGGGAAAAAAAAAAGATAAAATACAGATGGTTGTGAAAATAAGATGGCAAATTTAAGAGAAGTTTTTATGGCATTCAATAACAAAAACAAAAACATTTTTCAGAATGTGATGTATTTTCTGGAGKTGAAAGGTTATTTTTCATGTTTGAAGCTGTTCAGATGAGAAATATATTTCAACAACTCTACTATGATATTTATGCACAAGTTTGTTCCATTCAATTTTTATCTGAGATGCAAAAAGGTATGTTTAATGTTTGCACCAATATGGAGTCTTTGAAATGGCAATAGTCAGTGCAGATTAGTCACAGTTTTCCTGGAAACACAAAATATCTTAGCTTTAGTTCCACCCCCTCCTGCAGGGTCRCAGCTTGGAGCTTTATTCCACTGGGAAGGAAGAGCCCTCCCTCTCTGCTCATGGGAGGACCTGAATCTGTGAAGTGGATAGATCTGGGGTTTGAACAAAGCCATTTTCAAAGATTTTAGCTTCATCTGAGATCTTTACAGATTGACAGTGGTAAATAGGGTATTCAGCTTTTCAAAGAGAGGGCTAATGAAAACAAATTTAAGATGAAAACTGCCGGTAACATTACAGGAATTACTTGAACAAAATTTATGGCACTTACCAAGTGCAATATATGATAATGGGGTTTTCTGACACACATGAAGTGATGGTTTTCTTGAATGCATGCATAGACTGTGATCCTTCATGCCAGGATAGCTCTTAACCTTCACTGTGCACCACTCTATATCCTCTGTAAAGATGTGGCATAGCATTATTTATTTATTTATTTGGTTGTTATTTATAAGCACCTTTTCTTCTCAAATACATTAAACTGGAAATCAGAGAATGTATCTTCTGACTTAAATTAGAATTTTTTAACACTGTGGTTTAGCRGTATGGAATATATACAACTTAGTGTTTGCTTTCATGTCAATTGAATTTACTTACAGATTACAAAGCATAAATACATAGATTTTGACCAGCTGCAGAATGAAGCTCCTCTCACAAGTCCTATCACACCGTTATAGAAGTGTTGCCATTATCYTTAAATCAGCACAGTATCAATCCTATCAGCAATTGTTCCCATTTGAACAGTTATTTGCCTAGAGTAATTTTATTATCTTTCAGTGTGCTAGATGCACGTCTTCCCCAGRGAGAAAAAGAGGCTTTTGTACAAAATAAGGAGCTGTAATAGTATACAAAGAAGTGCCAGATAACAGGGAGCATTAAGCCCTGATCTTATGGTTGCTCTCAAGCATGAGCAGCTGCTGGGGTATGGAACGTTCTGCAGAAGTCATTGAGACTGAGAGGCCATCTTCAAAAGGTTCATTGGACAAGAACAATAAATAAAAGTTTGCTTAATCCATCCTGTCAGTAATCTCATGAAATGAAGCTTTTCATATCGTGTCAGCACTAGATTGAGCAAGTAGTTTCAGTCATCTTGAAATAGAGTATTGTGCTCTTGAGATTTCCAGATGTAACAATACGGATGTGAATAGGTCACATTGTAATAAAACTGTCCTGACTGACATCTTCTTACTTGTTTTACCCTGCACAGCTAAAAAGGAAACCAAACATGTGATGTATTTGGGGAACTTTTAGGACTAAGGATTATTTAGAGTGAACAGATTTATCTCTACTGGTGTAACTCTCAAAGAGGAAAAGAAGGAGAGAGCAGAAAACACGAAAGAGATACAGAATTAATACAATGGCTGCTGCATGTAAAATCCTTTTTGTGCAGTATTAACCCAGACTGTGCCTCTGTAAAGAACATTTTTGTCTTACCTTCCACCTCCTGTGTCTTCATGTATCCCTCTTCCTCCATGCATGCCTTCTTTCAGTCTTCCTAAGAGTCTTCCTCCTCAGCGGGCAAACTCACTTAGGAAAATTAGGCTTTATAAAAGTCAAATTTATACATACCTTTAGAGGATTATTCTGAGGTRTATGTCTTAGTATGAGTGGAACTGTCTCAGGGGATGCATATTTCTCTTCATTTCTGATACAGGAAGGCTTTTAGCTCTGAGTTACAATGGGTAAACCTCACACAGTCTCCCCTGTATATGTTTTTGCCTGGTATTACACATGTAGCAGCACACTCACTCTAAGCAATTCTTCAGCTCTTATTTATAAACATTATTGGATAAAATTGAGACGTTTACTACAGATGTATGAAAAATGTATTTTCACTGCATTTGGGGTAGCAACATGGGTTTTGGAGTGTGAATTGAAACTATAAAAGTGAATGAAGATGCTCAACAACAAATTAAGAAGACAAGAATGGGGAAATGGAGAAAAGACAGGACAGAAAACCAAAGTCTCTTGAATACTGATGGGATGATAATCCCAGAGGAGTTAGAGGGCAATACAAGTAGAAGGGAGCTGAAGGTGGTGAAAGAAAAAACTTTGAAATGGTAATCAGCTAAAAGTAGTGCTGAATAAAGACAATACTGGCTGAGGCCTCTGTTTCTTTTAGAAGTAACCTGCATTAAATAGAGGTCCAGGTTATGAGATTCTTACTTGCACTTATGAACAGCTATTCCCAAAACTAATGCAGGTAATGGCACCAGAGATTCACAAATCTGGGGAAAAGGAGCAATAAAACTAATATAATGAAAGATCAATGAAAGTGAGGGAATGTAMCTAGGACTATAAAAGAATAATCTTCACTGGTGATGCCCAGCCAATACAGGCATTTGTTCTGGGGCAGATATAAAACATTCCTTGCATGACATTCTACTTAYGGTTCCCTAAGTCACCACAGAACCATTTCCCTTGGCACAAAAACAGTGCATATTACCTGACCTTTCAGAAACAAATGGTATTTTCAGTGCAGCATGAATTTATTATTTTTATTGGTTTAATGAGAGAAAAAAAATGAAGGAAAAAGAAAATCAAAATAACCATAAAATCTTGTTAAGAGGGAGCATGGCATTACCTTAGGGATGGAATATGAAACATTAATAAGAGCATTGTCAAATGAAGTACGAAAAATAAGAATTTATTTTAAATTGTTTAGAAATATTTTTAAAGAGAATAAAAAGGAGTCAGTTCTATTTCAAAAGTATAAAAACTATAGTGAAGAGAAAWAACAGTATTTAGCAAAGAAGCAAAATAAATAAAAAAGGCCACAGCAAGGTGTCATTTTTTTATGTCTTTCCAGCTGTATCTTAGGGAGATGTAATGATGTTACATCTGATGTTATTTTCTGTGCATGCCCCAAAAGTGAATAGACAATGCCTAAAAACCCACATCCATCAAACAACCATGTTAGGGTAGGAAGAGTAGATGGTTAGAGCCTAAAAAGACTCTAAAGATCCTAAAAAGACTGTTTTGGCAACAACTGAATCATAATTAATGGTTCAGCCCCTTCCTATTTCCTCATATTATTTAACATAAGTAACTGGGGAAGCACATGACAGAATTTTTTTCTTGTGAATAATGCTTATCATAGCTTATTATCCAGAACTCTCCAAATGCCCTGTGTTTTTAGTACAATTTAATAAGATTTAATAACACTGACACAAGAGAAATGTTGATATTCATAGTATGAAAAGAGAGAACTCACTTCAAATTTGCCCGTTTCCTGTTCCTCAGTTTTAATTGCAATTGTTCACGCAGCCCTTTGCTGTAGGTCACCATCATCCTTGTTAATTCCTTCAGGCTCTCTGCAGTTGACCCATGTGTCTCTTGGTTGTGGTGCCTGCAGATGACCACAATATACCACCTAAAACTCGTATGGATGATGAGTAATCCTGAAGGATAGATAGAATGTTGTTAAAAAAAAATATATTATATGGAAACATTTCAAAGCATATGGTATGAAGGTATGCAGGTGCCTTGATCTCAAAAGTCAGATTTGATCTCAGGGAGAATATATGCCATGTTGAGCTCCTCACTAGACAGTTTTACTTACCACAAAACACATTCTCTCCCTACTTGCAGGCACCCAGCTCCCACTGACTTTGAAAATGTCAAACTGCATCAAAGTTAGATTCATTTTGAGATCAATAACGTACCAGAGGTTCAGGGTAGCCTATACATTTTAGTTTCTCTTTTCCCCAGCTTACAATACGTAGCTAAGAGTATATATAGTTTTAGCTTTCTGCTGAAGGCAGAAGAGAAATCACTGAATCTATAGGTCTGCAAAGCCAGAGCTCTAAGGAGTATATTTTATGAGGATGTATAGAAGATACAGAAGAGCTTTAAACCAGGAATAATGCWTTGGAAAAAGAGCTGGTTGAGAACTCGTGGGTGAGGATTAAGGAGCAGACCAGTATGGGTGACACTAGTGAGTGTCTGCTGTAGGCCACCTGACCATGCAGAACAAGTGTTTGAGGCCTTTTACAGACAAGTAGAAGCAGCCTGCAGGGGGGACCAGCCTAATTATTTGCTGGAGAGACAACAATAGGTCTTAAGCAATGCAGTGAGTTCCTGGGTAGCATTGATGGAAACTTCCAGACATAACTGATGGAGGAGCCCGTGAAGACAGAYGCTCTGCTGGACCTCATACTCACCAACAAGGAAAGGCTCACTGGGGAGGTGAAAGTCAAAGGCACTCTTGGCTGCTGTGACCATGAGACCACAAACTGGACTTCAGGAGAGCAGACTTTGTCTTCTTCAGGCATCTGCTTGCATCCCACGAGATAAACCACTGGAAGGAAGAGAGGTCCAAGAAAGTTTCTAAAGAGCTCCAAGCGGGTCCATCCCGAAGAGCGAAAAGTCAGACAAAAGTGCCAGGAGTCCTGTATGCATGAAAAGGAGCTGTTTGCAAAACTCAGACACAAGAAAGGGACTATACAGAAAGAGGAAGCTTGGACAGGTAACCTGGAATATAGAAGCACTGCCCAAGAGTATATAGATGTGATTAGGCAATCCACAGCCCACTTGGGCTGGAATCTACTGAGGGATGTCTCGGGGTGTTTATTTATTTGAATCTGAAACTAGTGTAAATTGTAAATTGAAAACTTTTTAACTGGTGTAGTGCTGCTTTGGGAGAAAAAACAGTTGCTAAATATAAACATCTGTAAAATTACTTTACTGATATACTATGAAATTTGGCAAGGAATTCCACAGAAAAAAAATAGTTGATATTGATTAAATTACATACAAAAGGCAATATTAAAAAAGAATTAGTGTGGCTGGAAAGTCAAGAATTTGAAAGCCTTGTTCAGAAAATGCTCCAGAATGGAGGGCTGTACAGCAGTTTCTTGTACTTTTAAAAGGCTGAGCCCATGCTCAGCTCTTATCAGTTTCATAAAATATTTTATATCTAACAAAAGTGCATGAATAGAAATGAGGAACATACAGTGGTGTGACAGCCCTTGCAGAACCCCCACCAGCTTGTGTGATGGTTTTTACAGGAGCAGTGGGGATGTCAAATGTGAGGCCTCTCTGACAGAATATCTTTTATCCAAAACAAAACAAATAATGTTTTCTAAGAGAATTGTTTCCTAAAGATGTTTGTTCATAAGATTTCACATTGTTTACAACTGTTTTATTCTCTCTAAATTTGGATGTTTTTGTTATTTAAACTGTAAGACCTAACTTTCTTTCCTTAGGCACAGAGATACACAAAGCATGAAGTGCACAGATTTAGGATTATAAAACAAAAGCCTAAGAAGCGATGGCTGGTTATTCACAGTAGAAATATTAAGTCAAGGAGATCATTCTTTTATTTACTGTTTTCTAAGGCTCTGTGCCCAAAGCTTTAAGATGTTTCCTGAATTTATATTACATTTTATTCTCTTGTTTCATCTGAAAATTAAAAGAAAGCAGTCAAGGTACAATACATGTATTCTACTAGTTCTTATGATTTTTATTTTTTTACTGGAAGGAGAATTGCATGAAGTCACTCAGATTTCAATCTGCTGAAGTATACAGTCCCACCATGACCCAGAAATTTGAATTTAGTCTTTGTAACAGCTGTAAATGCATGCAAATAGCATTGTACTTATCTATTTTTTCTTTAATGTGGAAAATAAGCACATTTCACGTTCATTTTTATGCTCTCAAAATATTTCAGAATACTGAACTTTTCACCAGAAAACTAATTGTCCTTAGCTGTTTTTTCAACTCAGTAAATGTCAAGGCTTAAACCTGAACTTCAGTAGCTGGGAACAATGGCTATCAATTGCCTTTTCCCCCCTGCTGTTCCTCATTAACAGCACAAAGTGTGCTTATTTAAATCCATCCTTATCGCCTGATGTACAAGGAGCAGTGAGTGACTGGATTCAGTAGCTATTAGAAGTACAGCAGATCAGATCTTCCTGTTTATTGATTTGTGAAGAACAGCCTCGCGCTGCTTTGACAGCTCTGAGTCAGGGAGAGCAAAGAAAGAAGCTTTTCAGCTCTTGGGAGGAGAATTGCTGGGCAACATTAAAGAGGGGCTTGTAGAAGCCGGTTTCCTTTGATATGCAGTCAAATTGGCTGTGCTTGGAGTCAAGGTCAGGAGGCTGTGGAAATGCTATGAATATGGTGGGGAAATTAAAAGAGTGTTATTTTAATAAGTATTGTGTGTATGCATGCTGATTGATACAGAAAATTGCCCTTCTCTTTTTGTGAGAACAGCCTTTGGTGAAGCAAATTTWAAAAAAAAAAAAAAAGGAGATTGTGTGTCCTTTTGCTGCTGCACTAAATATAGCTGTTTAGATGAGAATCGTCTATTCTTTGCTTCTTTTCTTGCCATTTTTCCTCAGAATCCCAGCCATTCAACAGTTGTCTTAACTCTTTGCACTTAACTCTTTAGCACTTTTTTAAACTAGTGATCTCATTTCCACTGTTGAATGTCAATAATTAGTAAAAATTGCTATTCACACACCTTCATGTAATTTGCCTTTGGGGGGGGGTAGCATAACTTTGTAATTACTGTCTATATATTATGCTGCATGTTTTGATGCCCTCAAAAAAAAAAAGTTATTATTCTGACCTCAGAAGAGTTTATGTTGTTGCTGTGTTTCAAAAAAATAGTAATTTAAAGAAGTTAAGCTCAAATGTAAATGTCTATCTTCGCTAAGAGAGTTATGTGGTATCTACCTCTACTGTCCTACTCACTTTTCTATCCATGATCTTAAAATAGAAAGTGAAGCAATTTGATAAAATAGAACTTAAATAACCCCTTCCCTGTTTGAAGCTGTGTTCTTGGTGCATTGAAAGATATTTTAATATTTGCCCATATTACATATATTTTATTTGCAAGTAAGGATATCAGAGAAATCTGGTGAGGAAAAGTTTCAAAGCCTTTAAAGAAAAAAAAAATAATATTTCTTCTTCAGTTCTAGTATTTGGCTAGAATAACTGTAGACCTAGCAAAGATGGGTCAGGAAGAGGGAGAATTGAATTTTTTCCATCATGGTATTAATAATGGCACATGACACTATTGAGTCTTTTCAATGACAGCATAATTTGGCTTAGAAACAAAGGTAGTAGRAACTGCYGTTAATTTCCATGAGCAWCAGAGACAAAAAGAACTTTWTTTTCCAAGAAAAAATAAAAGTTCACTTAGAAGCTGCAGACATGTAACAAAGTGTGTAGAGCAAACACAGAAAGGGGAAAAAAAATCTGCTTTTTGCCTTATTTTCCTTCACAAATTAAAATATTTCTAGACATCCACCCAGATCAACAAAATGGGTTTTGATTCACTGTTCTACACTTTGTTTTTTCTGAAGCACTTACATTTCTTCCTGGCCGACTCTTAGGAGAAAATGGTCAGTTATTTTAAATTATAACAACTTGATCACACTAGAAGTGGCTAAGGGATGCTAATTTAAACCCTATTTCTGTAATAACCTTCTTTACTTCCTTGCATATCAAATATTTTGAGAAAAATGTGAATATTACAAACATATGTGATTGTAATTTAGAAATTAGAACAAGAAGAAAATCATTAAATCTCATYACAGGAAATAGTCTTTAATGTTTTCAAACAGAGAGACATGAATATATAATGCATCTTTTTAGCTGTTTCACTAGCGTGGCAGCAGTTGAACTAAACTGTGCTATGGTACAGCAAAGAGGGTTTTTTCTGTCATCATTTAGGAAGAACTGTAGGTGTCTGTGCTTTTTTTTGCTCAAGAGTGTGCATTTGCAGAGTTATTCACACTGGCCAGGAAAGCCAAATGCAGTTGCATGAAGCACTGCGAGATACTTATTTGAATAAATCAAGAAGGGAGATACATAGTGTTTAATAGATATAACATTTTAGTGCTGTTGTATGCTATGTTCAGCTTTATAAAGGTGTCCAAACAGAGGACTGTGATAGAGAAGGGAATGAATTTTGAAACAGAGTTGGGAACCCACAGCAGCCTCTTCCTGGATTGCCTCGATGCCAACGAGGGTGAAGGCATTCATTCATTCCCCTGGAACMTTCCCCATTTGCCTGATGTTTTCACACTGCACATGACCATTAGCTTCATGAGCTGCTTTTTCTGTGATGATTTAAGGTGTAAAAATAAAACTCTTTTTAATAAATTCCTTGCCAAGTTTATTGAATGTGGATTCTCTAAGAGGGCTGAGAACAAAGAGGCCTCTGACCAGTCCCCTTTGCTCATGCAGCCACTCATTGCAGAGCAGTTTAGCTGCTGGTCAGAGCTCACTATGAGACAAGCACCCCATGGGAAATTTCCTCCACTGAACTTGTTCAGGTGAAAATCAAAGCTATGGGCAAGACTGTGGCAGGATTAAACCACAGCTAGACCAAGGCTATTATGTCTCTGTGGTGTGGAATTGGTACATCCAAGAGTACAAGGTTGATGAATTAACAAAGAGAGCATTGTTATAGCTCTTTGCTGAGGCCACTCATTATTTGCAGGCACAACTTCAAAAACATGATGGGCTGTGCCTCTTTCCTCCATCACAACTTTGAGTACTTCAGCAACTCCAGCACACCTGAACAGGTGCTGTTGGGTACTTTTTGAGAACATGGAAAATACTGAGAATTAAACAGCTCACATTTCCTTCTTGATCTAGGCCTGCTTTGCAGTGTGGACATAAACACAAAAAAATGCTTTACATGTCATAAGAATATTCTCAGTTAATCCTCAAAAAATTTAAAAAACAAAACAAAAAAMCCCAGAATTTAGTAGTAGACCCAAGTTAAATCTACCAACTCATTATTGTGACTACAGTGGAGTTGTTATAAAAAATGCTGTCAAGATTGAACCCTTACATTAGGTAAAGCACTTACAAACTATTCCTAACAACTGTATGACAGCTTTCCTTTTSTTGTTGTAATTTGTTTATCTGAACCTGATTATATATTCAGTTCACATGGCTGCATCCAAGTGATGGGAAACAGAACTTGTTTCATCAAATGTTTTCAAAGTCTTTAAAGGAGAAGGACTTTAAATAACTTTTTCTTTTTGCTTGTTAGTTAGTTTAGTAGAAGCTGTTTCTGTACGATGTCAATAAYACTTAAAATCAGTATAGGTTTTTTAATATTACCGTTTTCAGCCTCAAGTATGTTTACTGCACTGCTGTGGTTCTCWCATTTGTTATGATTGAAAGAAGATAAATGTTTTGTAAAACACTGGATTAAATAAATAATAAAAATTCATGTCTTTTCAAGCATGTATCCCTAGTGAAGAAAAGCAACGGTTCAAGTATTCCAATTACAGAAAATTCTGATGTTTAAGTCAAAATCAGATATAAAAATATTTTGGTCTGTTTAAACCAAATTCTCATTTATGATGACTTATGTGGATGTGATCTCCTTCTCCAGATTGTTAGGGCATAAGTCACAAAGTCAAATCCAACTCTGATTTTATTGCACCAGAGATACATTGTTCTGTAACTTTAAGCAAACATTGTTTTAGTGGGTATTTTATTGTTCACYATGATCCGAGTTACTGTGGGTTCACATTCTGTTATTTTATCACTTATGTGTTAGTTTTTGTAAAATTAATAGAAACTGGCTGCCATAACCTTCCTTGCTCTATCACCAACAGCGAGTTCATCTTTTACTGCCTTTTACCTTGCCAATACATCAGTAAGTGGTATTTCCTGGCAGCCAAATGGAATAATGTTTTGTACTCTCGGGTGATATTTCCTGGAGAATACTCAAGATTTCCCAATATTTTATTCTTCTCTGTATTGACAAAATCTACCTCTAGACAGAGGTATTTCCTGGCTTACATCCAAAGCTCTTCAGTCGGAAAGTCTACGCTGAAGCGTGTAAGGTATTTTATTTCGCTGCTGTACATATATGGTTAAAAATCTTCAGTTGAACAATTTTGTGCAGCTCAAAAGTCACCTGGATATTTTGAAGAGACTGAAATTCTCAGTTTTAGCACACTTATAAAGTTGTATGGGCTGTGTGCTGACAGTGGTGTCACGGGTACTAAAGGGTTCCCATGCTCTGTTCTGACCACAATTTGGCTGTTGAAATTTTCCTATATGAAACACTGCTCYCCACTGTGTGTTTGTAAAGTTCTCATTCTCTTTAGGGATTTTGTATGCCAGAAAGTACTTTTTCCATTCTAGCTGGCTTAATGAAAAATAAGTACTAATATAAAGGAGGAGCCATATGTTTCTTTATTAACCAATACTTCCTAATGACAAAATAAGTGTGTTATGAGGTAATTTTAAGAGGATTCTAAAGAGTATATACAATTTCATTAACATTTTTCCCAGTGTTTTTTATTTGCATGTGTTTATGTATGTTTAAGGTTATCTTTCTAGTCTTCACTGAAAGACCATTTCTTGGTTAAAAATAATATCACATTGGTTAATGCTTCTGTACTTAAGCTAATTATATTGATGACCAGAAGCAGCCCTGTAATGGTTTTCTTTGCACTTACAGACTTTCCCAGTTTATATCTGTGCTGTGAACTGGGTGTGAACTCAAGCTCAAAGGCAGTCTCTCATATGAAGCACTGCTTAACAGAACATCTGTCCACACAATTCAATGGGAAGCCAGAGGAGAAAAGAAGACACAGAAASGAAGGAAGCTGCAGGAAAAGCACCTGAAAAGTGGCTTGAGAAAAGAAAGGAAAAGGGCATTTTTGCTTATAGTGTTACTTTTAAAACTGTAAGCAAAGAAATCACATCCTTGCAATACATTTCTATTGTTTGGTCAACCAAGATTTTGGGGTCTAGGGGTTATTTGGCAAACACACACAGTCATATCAAAGAGTTTATCAATTCTGTTGTTATTTTTCCCTTCTGACTGTATCATGCCTGGTTGCTACACAATTTTTCCCTCCTGCCGCCAACCAAAACTACTCCCTAAAAGTTTTAAAACGTGTATTCCTTTTCACTTGTGCAACCTATTTATTTCCTTGTTATGTATCTCACAACTAGGCCAATTAAAACACACCAATGATTCTCACCTTCTGCTTTGCCAGTGTTGAAGGAACACTATTTTCTTAAAAAGGAAATATTTAAGTTAAGTGAATCTGCTTCCTATCAGTTATTTTACTTAATATATTTGAAAAATATTCTATTATTACTTTCAAGCCTTTTCCCTTGCTTTACCTGATCTCATTCTTAGGTCTAACTTAATGACATCCTTCTAGCACACAGGCTATAAAGGGGCTGGTAGACATCATTCATACACCGTGGAATCTTWTTGCAACCACCCCCTTTTGGCTGCTTGCTCAATACTCCACTGAGATTTTCAAAGGTAAAGATAAAACCAGTCTTACAACTATTATCTCTGTTTTCATGCAGTCCACCAACCCAACAAAACACTAGGAACAACATGTTCTTCAAAGGACTGTTCCAAGGAAAGAGTTGAGGGGCTGTGATCTGACTGATTAAAAGAACAGAGAAGTGTTTGTACCAGCTGCTCTTTGGTTAACCCCAATTCAGCACTCGGTTAAAATATGGTTGTCCAGTTCACATTAGGAGAGATTACTTTTCACATGCTGATTTATAATAGTGTACTTTCAAAAGTACATTAGAAGTAGTTTTGGAAATGTATTAACAGATGGATGCTTCGACTTCAATATTGACAAGCAGCAGTCATACTCTTTTCAGGTACATAAAGTCAGGCCAATTTGCTATACCTTTATTTATTAACCTTTTAATTTTCAGCTTGTTCTAGCATCAGTTAAGATGGTGGGAGCCACCAAAAACCAAACTTTTTTTTACCTTCTTTTTTTCCAGTGACACATTAAATCTCATTTCAATCCTGAAGTGTAACAATTGTTGCAGGAACCTGCTTGATTTTAAACTGAATGTTCACTAATGGAAAAAAAAAAAAGTATCTGCCACTGCTCTCTGTTTCTTGTTTAGAAAAGAGTAATTTTTTTTCTCCTCTCTTAACAGGTGGCCATTGATGAGCGCATCAGGCAACTGCATGAAGCTCACAGGGATTTTGGCCCTACTTCCCAGCATTTTCTTACTAGTGAGTGATTTCCCATTTCCCATTCTTCTTGTGTAGTTTGCATACACATTTAATTGATATTTTTGTAGCCATGTGCTAGTTGTTGTTGTTACAAGTTCCTATTTTAGACTGTATTATAATGGGGTTTTGGTTATTTTTTTCTTCATTCCTGAGCACAGATGACTGTTAAATAAATTTGTATTGTCCAGGTCCAGGGCAAAAGAAAAACATCTGCCATTATCAAGTCTCTTTGTCCATACATCTATCTCTGCCAGGCTCATCTTCATTGTTTGGGGGTTCTCTTTCAGGATTAGCAAATTAAAATTATGTTAAAAAGAGTTTCTGATGATTTTAACCCAGAAAGGGTTAAAAAAAACCAAACCACAAATTTGGTTCATCTGTTCAAAGTGTTCAGGTCCAAAAATGGGCAAAATAAGACCTGCAAGAAAAATATTTTTCAGGATTTGATCACTTAGCAGAGCAGTGAGAGGATCAAAACCACAGTGAGAAAGTTGGCAGAAGAATAGCAGCTAAGTAAACTTTTTACAACTCTGCATAAAACATAATTGCCAGCAAAATTTCTACTTCACCTCCRCATGCATTTTTTTTATCAAGGATGTTTTGAAGTACACTGAAAGACAACTTGAAACACCTTCAAAGCTCCAAGGCAGTGACTAAAGTGAAGCTTCTTAAAGGCCATGTCTTTTCTATTGTACTTCAATTAAGGAAAGTAAACAGTAAAGCTTTATTTAAGAGATTATATTAGCAGAACAGAACACAGTCACAGGATAATGGTCTTCTACATGCAGAGGGACAAGCTATCCAGACATCAGAAATAGATGTTACTATTATTGCACAGCTACATTCACAGTGGGATAGAGGACAAACTTTTCTTCAGCTGATACTGCATTGCCATTTTAATAGGTTAACCATTTTTCCACTGAAAATCTCAATGGGGAAGCGAAAATTCTCAGTGGGATGAACAGCTGAATCAAAACCAGGGTCGATGTTGTGCCATATAAGACTAATGCAGGCTGATCCAACCCTGCACCTTCTGTCAAATCATGATCCTATGAAGAAATAAGCCCTATTTTCATAATTTCGGCTTCAAAATCACTTTTCTTTAACTCATAATCACTGGGAATACTTTATCAGCTCAATATATATAACTGCAAATCAGACTTGTCAAGATTGAACATGCAAGAGTTATGACTTCGTGACATGAACACAATATGTAAGCAGATGCCTGTTTTTCCTCCGATCCGTGTTGTATTCCTGGTGAAAGAATAAATTTGTAGGGTACATTAAGCAAGCCTGGAGGGGACCAGAGTGACCTGCAATACATTATCACGCTGATCAAGGTGTCTTTGTTCTCTGTGCTGGTGTTGAGTGCAGCCGGAAAATTTGTGTGATGGTTATGTCCTAGGCCCATTGTGCCTTTTTACTGATAAACTAGATGCATCTAAAAGTTGCTYAGTGCTATGATAGTCACCTCTTTTGGCCCACTTACCATCAGTGAGAYACTGAGACATTATTCTTCTGTGTAAGTAACTAGAGCCAGCAAAGGGTGGACATCATTCTGGGCACTTTGTGCCACTTGAGGATCACTTTAGGAAAAGAAGCCAGGTGAAAATGTGTTGACTTTGGAAACAGTCAAATCACTGAGAAAAAATGGGCATGTGTGTTTGCCTGTTTGTTCTCTTAGATGTGTGTGCAAATACATAATCTTACCCATGCATGCAAAAGTTAGGTATTTAAAGCTCTGAAAATGTCTACAGAATCCTCGCCAAGTCTGAATCTTCAGTCACTGAAAACTGCCGGTACATATATCAGTTCCATCTTTCATAAGCATCAAATTCCAAAAGTAACCAGTTCCTCAGTATCATGTACAATGACTATGCCTGAGGAAAATATGATGCTTTGACATGCTTTTTATGTCCTACCTCTGCTGCATCCCTACAGGGATGGAAGCACATCCATGGGACAGAGAGTACTGCAGGAGAGAGAGTGCCRCAGTCTTTGCCATCCAGCACTAGTCTTTTTTCCTCTAGCTGTGCTTTTGGGGGATGAACAAGTCGAACATAAAGGTTGCCCAACAAAATTGGGCAGGTCAAATGAAGGTGAATTTAGTGGCTTGTAAATTAGCTTTCAGTATGTGGCAAACAGAGTCTAAGTTGATCAGTTTGTGGCAACAGCAGTGAAAAGATTAACCATAGCAATTTTTATGGTTTTATTTTATAAACTCGACTTACAGAGCATTTTTATCTAAGGAGCTGAGTTACACATAAGATCAATGCAAACTATAATCAGTAATAAAAACAAGCAATCTATTGGCTGTTGCATACCTAGTTTATACGCCAGTAACAATCAGTTCATCCTCCCTAACAGAGCATCAACTTTCCCTCTACCATACAAGCTTGCTCACCTTAAGGTGGAAGTGATAATCTGCGTTTATATTCTTATATGAAAAATTATCCTTTTGGAGTGTATATACCTGTAAGTAGTTCTACAAAAAGGTTGGTACTGCAGTTAAGTTCACATAAAATCAGTGACTGAATTACATTTCTCTCCTATCTGAAAGAAATAAATAGGAACTGCTAATCGTGGTCATTTTTTCATGTGTTTGTTATTATTTTTTACATAGAAATTATAGCATCATGTCTTTTTCTGCTTGGTTGAAAGTGGAGCTGTGTAGGGCTGTTGAAAACCTAGCACAAAAGTAATGGGGGAGTGATGCAGGGACCTCATATTTGTCATGCCCCGTGCAGGCAAGGAATCAAGTGGATCTGTTTCTAAGGACTTGCAGCCTGTTTTAAGGGATATTCATAGAGCTATTTCTGAGAGAGATTGGGAAGAATGTGTGAGCTGGAGAGATAAGGAGTGAAAATGAGGGGAAAAAAAGTATTCTTATTTGTGGCATTTTTAATTTAGGGACAATTTTGCTCCATTGTCTTTTCATGCAGTTCAACATTCTTTTTCCATTCCTTCATCTTTAAATGACCAAGTGACAGTGTTTACCAATGCTTTGGCAAAGGATAATTCAGATGTCTCCTGGTTGTGAGTTAAAGGGATGGCAAAGGAACGGTATCCACTTGTGTCTCTCTCCATCAAGGTTTCAAGTATAAAGGACTCTTGTCAAAAATAGCCCTTACTTTTCACATGGACTTGCCTCTCTCTGTGCCTTCTACATTTTTTACTGGGCTCTCTCACCCCAGTCYTTGGTCTTCTGATCAGTCCTTCATGCTTCCTGAAACTCATTTTGTTCTGCCAGTGTCCACAGAGCCCCAGCTCCAACTCAGTTCATTCCTTGCCAAGGACAGAGGCATATCTGATAAATATTACATGTGCAAGACATTCTATCATGAATTCATGGAGTGAGTTTGTTGGTTTTGAATGACTTGCTGTTTAATTAGAATTCTCTAAATCAGGGTGTAAAAAAATAGCAAAAATAAGATCTTTCTATTAGAGAGAAATTCGTAAATATTTAGCAAAGTAATTAAAAAAGAATCTGTGATCCTTTTTTCATGGATGATGGTTCTTGATTTGGGAATTATATACAGTAACTGAGGTGTGAAAAAGAGTATCTGCAAATTTTAAATGTAATGCCAGCTCCAAAGTTTTCAGTGACTCCTCTGGAATTATTTTATTGTTTTGACTACACCTTTATTTTTCTCTGTGATTCTGTCTCTTGCAAAGAATGGGATTCATTGTCTCTTGTTGGAAGACACACCTATATTTGCCGCTATAGTTATTACTTTTTTTGAAATGTAATAAATGAGAGGTAGGATTGATGTCAGATTGGTTTTAACATCATTTGCTGTGCTATTCAGCCTCCCATCAATYCTGTTTTTAATGGCATAGTTCATTCATGTGCATTGCTGGTGATTGCTCAAAAATAGAAGGTAGTACATCTTTTAAAACCATGAGCAAACCTTGTAATTTACTGTCCAGCGCCAGTATAAGCCATCTGTTAGTAAGTATAGCATGTCAATGTAGTGACTGTGTGAAATAGTGCTCAAGACATAACTGGCAATTACTTAAGAGGGTGACTGGAAGATTCCATGCACTACTTGTGATTCCCAAGCTCAAAGAACATGGATTTTCATCAATGTGAAAAACCTGGGAACATAAGGAACAGAAAGTTCAGGTTTGCAAGGCTAAAATGCTGATATACCTCCAGCCTACATTTTGTGATTCATATTTCCCAGCCTTCAAGCTTTTGCTGCCTGCACACATCAGTACCAGACTGTGAAATCCATGTATCCAAATATGTGCTAGGACCTGGAGATACCCAACAGGAGATACCTAATGGGAGATACCTAACTGTGCCTTTCAGTTTTGAACTTGCAAGCAAGAGCAGCACTGACCTCAACATGAAATGAGGCAGCCATAGCAGCTTTAATTCAGAAACAAAGAGGTGACAAATGCTGCAGCCAACAGTTTGTATTGCAGGTGATCAAAGTGCATCTGCTGCATTTTAATCAGACAATTGTTGCTTAAAAATAAAAAATACAGTTACGGGTGTGGGCTGTGTAACATAGGACTCTCCTTCTCAGGATAAGCTCAGAGCTATTAAGGTTCAGATCTGAGTCTTTTTTCTTCTTTCTGTGCCTTGGTGTTTCCCTTCAATTATTTAGGCCACTCTCCCGAGAAACTGGAGATGTGGGTCTGAATTCCTTCAAGCGGGAAGAGAAGTCAAGCACTCAATCTCCCAACTTCTGTGTGAGTGCTTAGATTGTTATGCAAAGCAAAGATTAGGGAAGCTCTTTCTTGCACAGGCAGACATCTCTAAAAGGGCAAGTCCTGTTAATTAAGACATCTGAGTCTAAAAATGACAGGGCTCTATGACTCTTAGGACACTTTACCCATCCATCTGATAGATTATTTTCCAGTCCTAGCAACTGCATCTTTCTCTCTTATTTCTCACTGCATGCATTATATCATATTGTCTTTCAGATATCACTTGTGATAAGCAAACATTGAAGACTATGTCCATTCATCCATGTCCTTTGGATAAATGGTTTAGTATTTTTAGATATCACATCGAATATTTTGAATAGAAAATATCACCAGGTAGTAGGATAGAGGATAAGTGGTCACAAATGAATCAGCCTAACTCTGAGAACTCTCTGAAAGCAAAGGGATTTTATTATTGCATTTAAATGCATTTATAAAAAATATTCATATATTATATGCATTTAAATAGGATCATATTAGCTAGAGGAACCTGATTGATAGAAAAGTGTTTTTCTGCTTTAGTATAAATGCAAAAGGTCTGCATGTGCTTCTGAAAAAGGAAAAACTAGTAAAGTACCAACAAAACCAAAGGCACTTCACAAGTCTTGCCATTGTGATTATCATGGTGCATTTCTACCAACACTGGGCACCAATTTAACCCCAAGGCTTGTGTGATGAGTAAATCAGGTTTAAACGTAGGAGAAAATGTCTTCAGTCCATTTCTTCCTTGTTTAGAATATCAGGACCATAGCTACAGTGTTTGGTAGTGCTTGCCTTGACCTGACTGCTAAAGGTCCTTCTTGAGAGAATATCTTTATGCTTACTTTCAGAATAAACTTAGTAGAATTAATTTTACAGTACAAGTATGTCATGAGGTCATATGGTCACCAGTCCTTCCTTTGTGGGCTTTCATTTTTTCATTATGTATTATTCTCAGGAAAACCACAAAGAATCTCACCATAAATCTTAATAATTTATTTGACTCGCAATGAAAGAGTATTTGTGGAATTCCAGCTTTTTATTTTTCTCTTTCCTGCACTTTTGTGCTAAGTGACCCTTTCTACTATAATACATTGGGATACAAAATTCTGAGCAAAATTACAAAGTCAATTTTCAAATGATAATGTTCTCCCCCTCTCTTCACCCAGAAGCAAGAAATTTTTCCTTGCAACTAATATCTTGTGTTTGGGGAAAAAAAAGGATTCCAATAAAAAATATCTTAGAATGCTTGCTAAAAAGAATCCATTCTAAATCTCTCTGTTGTGCTCTTGGTTTTAATATGTCATCGATTTAAAAATGCTGTATAATATTTATTTTAAAGCAGAGAGGGGTTTTTTTTGGAGGGAGTGATTAGGAGATGTTATCTTATTTTTTTATAGCAGCCTAATTAATTTCTGTAATTTATCCTTGGTTGGCAGAATATCCTATATTCTGCAATGCTAAATAATTTGCAAGTAATCAAATACTATTTTTTACTCTTAATAGGATTCAGAAGATGGTTTATTGCCTATTACATTTTTGTCCACTCTCTGAATTAGTATGTTGCTAAGACAGATTCTTCCCCAAAAAATTTTATAATTTGTTTGAAGTTACATTGGATCTGTGAATCCAAATGAAAACTACTTCATTTTTTCACCCTGCCAAGTTTAACTCTGATGAATTTAACGATGTGCCCATGTTGTCATGAGTTGTCTGTTGTGTTCAGCTTAGGACATTCCTTCATCCTCAAGCTCCAGGACTGGGATACAATAGGCATATCCTATATATGTATCTTAGAATTTTTCTATTCTGTTTTGCTATGTAAGACATGGCATATTTACCAAATACTTATATTTCTATTAATCTGATTTCATTTGCCAAAAATCACCACCAATTTAATTAGGCCATTTTATGACCTCATTCGATCAGCCAGTTTTAGAGGCTTCATTTTTAAGAGCATAAGAGTGCAACAGAAGTTAGCAATGTGAACTACCTGTAACTTGGGGTACATGGGTCATTATGGACTCTATCACTTTGCTATATTTCATGCAGGGTTCTGCTATTAAACAAGTAGATTCTTGTATTTTTCCCATTTTATAGTAGTGTGACATTTAAGAAAATGAGCATTAGACAGATTTTATATTTCACATTATAAGTGTCATTTGGAAACTTCTGGAAACACCGTTCATGATTAAAAGTGTCCATTATTTAGGTCTTATCATATAATGTTGACCCTAAGCTGCCGATGATAAATCTGAAATTGGCCATAAAGATTCCATCAGGAGATGCAGGATGGAAAGACCTCTTAAAACTCTTGTAAAATGACYGTCGTCATTGGCCCTGAACACATGCTGGACTTTTAATGGCTAATAATCCCTTCTTCAAACTGGTTAGAAATGCTCTGAAAATGGTATATTCAGTAAACGTCTGCACGCATGCTACAGCGACAGACAGTGCTGCTGGTGTTCCAGGGAAGCAGTGAGTGTTTGCTTGGGCTTAAGAACAGCAGAATCCAAGCTGAGAAGGGGCTCTCTGTCTCCAAAATGCCCGTGAATCCATCCCCATGTGCAGCTAGGGCTTGGAGCAGAATAGACCCCATGCTGTGTAGACCTTATGAAAGACAGGTTTTGATTGATGTTTCTGCCTTGTAGCTCCTAAGTTGTGTAGTTGATGTATTCTGACATCAGTTTCTCAACTGCATTGTGCAATATTAGACCTCAGTGCTACACAACAGAATCTGATTGTTTGTTCATCAGTCTCACCTGGAACAATAATAAATGCACATAATTTAGAAATCAATTCTCTGTAAATGGCAGGTGAAAAAAAAAGGTCTTTTACAGATATATACTGACATTTGTTGCAAAGGATCTCAAAGAACTTGTAGATTATGCAAACACTTCTATTGTGCCACTGTCATGCAAATACAGGTTTTGGAGATGGCATCCTGCCAGCATCTACTATGAACTGATTATGGTGGAGAAACATTGCTTTAGCATGTTCTCTAAGGAGAAGAAGCATAAGTTCCTTATAATCTGTGGAGAGCAATAGTTTCTCATTTATAATGGTGTCATTTGAAAATAATCAAAATGTAGTATTCAATGCATCTTCTTTGAAAAGTTAAGGTAGCTTACACTGATGTGAACTTCTGATTCTTGGGCGATCAGAGTATTTCCTGATGCAAAGATCATCTCATCATTTCTTTCTCCCTGCCTGACTTCATATGAAGTCACCAACTCCATACCTTGCTGCAGTGAAAATAATTGGTATCAAAACAAATTTATGTGAATAAATAAGCAGTTTCCTATCTCTATGTTTGCATTAAGATATTAATTATGATAATGCTAAGTAATGTAAGTCATCCAGGTCATGCAGGTAGAATTTCTAGGCTGAATCAGAGAATTATTATCATTAAAATGTGAAATGTGAATATAATTAAGTACCTTGCTGAGTTACAGCTACTATGGCCACCAAGGAAGATAATATGAGCATAAAAATGAGCTCAGCTTTAACTGCCATGATGCTAAAAGACATATATAATAAATATAAGAAATTTCTACCAAAGCAAAAAAAAAAAATTACAGAATATATGTTACAGTGTATGGACACTACACAGTACTTCTGTATGGTTTCTGTCCAAAACTCTCAGTGACAAATAAGTCAAAAGATTTTTCTTTGAATTTAGAACTGAAAAACTAACTTATATGGTGACTAGAAGTGTGTGCTGACTATTTAAATGAGGACCACTGAGAGTAACATTTAAATGTGGACATACTGAATTTACTCTTTGAATAGCTGAAGGAGAAATAGTTTACTATTGGTAAACATACATGTATTTTTCATTACGTTTGCAGTGCTAAAGTGAAATATTTATAAGATTATTTTTTTGTAGTATCAACTACTATCGTCCTATTTAATATTTCATTCAGATCCCTGCATAGATTAAAACACTACTGAAGTTCAGAGAGCCAGCATGCCACCATTTCATTATACATTCTGCAAACAAGTAGGAATGTAGGTTTACCATCAAGAACTGTGTTCACAGGCAAAACAAGTCTCAGCTGTTAGAACACCTACAGAAAGAAATAAAACTCAAAAATTAGGTAACAATGCAAATAAAGTGTAGTGAAATTTAAATTCACTCTTAAAATGCCCTATATTTAGTTGTAGTATTCAATCTCGGTCACAACAGCGTTGAAAGTAGCTGGGTGTATGGTAATGGGTTCTTATGCTGTGCAAGCTTGAGCAATAAAACACTTCGGAATTACTCTCAGCAAACAGGAAATGTCTGCTTCTTGAGTGCTGCAGCACACAGGGATGCTACAGCATGATATAAAAAAGTCTTTGCTTTTAGATGGATTTAACCATTTACCTGTACCAGTTTTGTAATGGATGGTAAACCTTCACTGATAACCAAAGATAAGAAACAGCTGGTCTCAGCTTCTGGACTTCTGCCAAAAATGAAATTATTATTCTCTACGTATAGCTGTAGAAAGTACTGCACATTTTGTCAACTCAAATTTATGCAAGGTTAGAATCATCCAGGAAACCARAAGTGTATTATAGACAGCTTCACAACAATCTCTTGAAGGAACACTAAATCCAATTATGCAGAACATCACAGAATTGTTTGTTATTCCTATAGCACTTAGCTCTCATGAAAGCAAAAGTATTTGTTCCTCTTCTAATGGATCAAGAACACTATCGTTTGTAAGATTCTGTGATAATAAGTTATGACTGCAAAGCTCTTACCCAGATTAATTCAGAAGCAACAGAAGACATATATCTTCTGAAAAATACACAGCAATCTGTTCTGTCCTTTAGATATTGAATTAAAAACAAATCTCAGAGTAGAAGAACTGTACCTTGATAGTATTCCCGTTGGGAATATTAATGATTGCTTGGGAGAGAAATATGTAACAAAGTCAATTTTTAGTTAATACTGAAGGGTATTTTATTTTCAAAAATGATAACTTAGTGTAATCTGATTCGAATTATTTCTCAGACAACACCAGTTCCCATGGGTAAGAAACCTTACAATTGTCACTGAATAAGCACTGTAAAAGTGGTTGATGGACCACATATTAGCACACAAGTTCGTGTTACTGAAYGAAAGCATGCAAACAAATCACCTAGTAATTGATAGTGTAAAATGGCTTTTTTTTCCTAGTGCCATCTAGAATGGAGAATATTGGATCAGTCACCAAAATTACATTTACAGCAGTGTGTGTTCTTACAAGTAAAAAGAATAGTTAAGCATCATGGTTAAGAATTCTGTATGAACCAGAAAATGGGGCTAAAAGAAGGACATCTTCCATTATTTTAAGATATTTAACATCAAAACATTACATGATATTCTGGTTTTGATACTTTTTGTGTTTCTGCAAATCACACAACATATTTTATCTTTACACCCTTTGAGGCTGTAGCAGAGCACAGAAACTGAGCAGCTGCAGCTCGTGCTACCGAGAGGAGCAGCTCAATGCAAGGCAGCCTTGGCCTTCACAGCTCCTCAGCTGTGCAGCCTATGAACACTGAACCAAATGGCAGTGCCTGGCCCAAGAAGGACTATTTGATCACGTATCCATTAGGTGTATATTTGAGTATTTGTATTTGAAAATCCACACAGTCCTGTGCAACTGTGTTTGTGGGCCATGCTACAGACTTCAATGGCAGTGCAGTGTGATAGTTTTCCAAGAGATCTAACACTGTAATTAAAATTCTGTTTCTTRCACATTTTGAGAGTTACTGGTTCTCATGGTTCATACCTTTGAAATTTACTTTTCTTCTTTTAAGAACACAAATCTGTGTAAATGTAGGTAATAGGAAAGCAGTGACACTCATTTTAGCTACAGATGGCTGGCTGGGGGGTGAAGACAACAGCAGAACCCACAGAGACACTGACATAGAATTTTCAGAGCTCCCTGGCCACCAGCAATCCGAAACAGGATCATCACATATACGGAGACTTTTCAAGAGGGCATGTAGTGATAGAACAAGAGGAAGTGGTTTTAAGATGAAGGAGGGTAGGTTGAGATTAAGTATTAGGAAGAAATTCTTTACTGTAAGAGTGGCAAGGCACTGGAAGGTTGTCCAGAGAGGTTGTGGTCTCCCCATCCCTGGAGTGGTTCAAGATCAGGCTGGATGGGGCTCTGATTAACCTGGTCTAGTAGGAGGTTCCCTGCTCTTGGTGGGAAAKTTGAAACTAGATGATCTTTAAGGTCCCTTCCAACCCTAAACATTCTATGATTCTATTTTCTCCAGACATATTCCATCCTTTCCCTAGCTTCTTAGCATTGTCCAAACTGTAAATGAAACCCATTCACCCTCTCCCCAGCCTGTATCCTGTTATCAGCAGCTCTTCCTTCTCCTCCTCTGACCATCTATAATGGCACCAGTTTCTCCCACTGCTGGCTTGTCTCACCTTTCTGGAGTCCCCAGTGTTCCTCCAGTCCTTCTTCACAATTCATGTGCAAAAATAGCAAAATTTTGCTATACAGCCATTTTTACAGGCATGTTTCATCTCTTTSCTCCAACTCTTGTTGCCCATTTTCCAATATGTGGGCAAGAGAGGTGAATCTGGTACAAAACAGATAAAATGTATATATTGGTAGTTATTATTTGTACGGACTCCGATTTATTGACTGTTAAAGTATCCACAGCTTGGGAGTGGCATTTTTAAAGTATCTATTTTGAACAAGAGAGGGAAAGAAAATAGAGCCAAATGGTCAGCAGCTAATTCCTAGTTGTCTTGGTAACAATTGCTTTCCTTTGTGAACAGCAGGGGTCACTAAAAAGAAGGGTTATACTGGATGAAGCAAACAGGCTTTTTTTTTCCTCCGCTAGATCACTTTTAATACGTTTTCTGTTTTAATCATTATAATGAAGAAAAAAAATTCTTGGTTCTACTGTTTTTGACAGATAAGAAACTCCTAATAAAAAAATTTTCTCCCTGATTATGGTCTAAACTATAAATTATAGCTGCCTCTAATAAAAAATAATTTACAATTGTTTTGTCACAATGAGTTTTATAAAATCCTTTTTTACAAAATATTTTCATTATGTTGTAAGTTGATGGTGACATTTAACACTGTGATAGCCAAGAGCAAGTCATATTGTTTCCTCTCTGTTTGTTGTGATCACTGTGTCATTTTCTCCATTAATTGCTGTTATTGGAAGGCAATAAGACACAATTACTAATGTGGAGAAATAAAAATAAAAATGTTCACCATTTAGAACAAGTCAGCAAGAGAATAACAACAAACAAAATACTTAGATGGTCTCTCAGTGTAACTTCACTCAACACAAAATGTAAACAAGTGCATAATTCTGTTCTTAGAAGGAGGGGAAGTGCTGACCACACAAGGAAAGCAAGAGAAGAAAGCCCAGTCAAACACCTTAGCAGGAGGAATCCTAAAAAGAACACAGCAGGAAGATAGGTTGCTTGCTCTGCTTCATATCTGTTCTGTAAGCTTAGCTTTCAAGGAGTTTTTGTATTTATCTTTGCAGCTGAAGGAGTTCAATTTCACTCAGATTAGGACAGAAATTTCAGAACATCAGGTTAATCCTTCCTTCCTTCCTTCACGGGAACTGAGCAAACAGACCTGTGTCAACGTGGCCAAGTGTAAAATTGTAATTCTAGAGATTAACATTGTCTTTCCTGTTTCAACTCCACCTTTCTCTTCTAGGTATGTTTGTATGTATGAATGTATGTGTGCAGTTATTTATTTATTTGTTTGTTTGTTTGTTGTTCACAGCTTCTGTCCAAGGCCCCTGGGAGAGGGCAATCTCACCAAACAAAGTGCCGTATTATATCAAGTGAGTATAAATAGTAATTCATTCCAGCTATTTACATTTCTTATTTAAGAGGAGAGTTAGTAATTTTCTTAGCTTATCGTGAACTGCTCCTATAGCGTCCAAATGGGAAGGACAAAAAGGAGCAAAGCATGCAATATATTTCATAGAACTGTGCTAGTTATTTAAAAACACAGTAGGATGCACTGATTTGTAAGGTGTTTGGGTTTATGCTACTATAAATCACCTGCAAACAAAGTAAAGTCTTGGGGTATTTTGATTTTAATTTAATTTGTGCCATTGCCCACTGAACAGTATGTATGGCAGGTTTTGCAAAACAAAACAAAAAAAGAAACATTCTGAATTGCAGTTGTGAATGTGATACACTAGGGGTTTTTCAACCTAAAAATACATGTACTCAATATCATGAATTCCTTTAGGGGCAGTACTTGGTGAAGTCCATAGCTGAGCACAAGGAACAATTAGTTCCTAAAGACTAATCCTTTACAGTTTAGTTCCCAAATTAAGCTAGTTTGCTTTAAGAGATCTGTCTGCACAACAAATGAGAAGAAAATTTTTTAAAAATCAACAATTTGGAAACACCTGCTTCTCGTGCCCTAAACAGAGCTACCACACAACAACAAAAAGATGGTTTAATGCATTTTTAATTCTCTTTTGAGTTCTTTACCTGTAACATGCCTTGAACTACTCATATAACTTTTGAAGGAAWCAGGTGATGCAATACCAGCTATAAAGACTCTAGTGCAAGTAACAGAGACATGGGTATTGTTTAACACACATATTTACATGATTCCTCTTTATATTCCCTAAACACTTTGCAAACTCAACTAGTGCCACTGAAGCCATTTGGTTACAGATAGCTCTTGCCGTGGCACTTCAGTTGCAACTTTCACAAGAGGGTGAACTTCCACAGCAGCTTTAGAGCAAGTATTTGAGTTATGCATGAAGGAAACTCTGTAGTGCAGCTCAGAGGCACAGTTATACCTGGCTAAGCTGGTTAGCTGTTGCATTAATCTTGTAACTTTTCTGATGTTTGCATTTGGCTATGAATAATGAAACAGTCACAAGGAAGCTGGAAAGCTCTATCAAGAAGGAGGGGCAGTGTACCAGAGACATGCTGGAAAGCAAGTMAATGCTCTGGCATGTAAGAGTCACTGTATGGCACTTATATGAAGGAGAAGATCCTCCTTTTCTCTTTCCCATGGCATGACTTGCCATTATAGGGAGAGGAGCTTGGCAGTTCTTAAGGTAGGAACAAAATGCACTTCATGCTATGCTTGGCACCTCTCTCTGTGCCACTCACATCCAGCAGCCAGGGGTAACTGTTGACTCTGTGATAAAATGGTCAGTGCTGGTCTTGCTTACTCCTTACTATTTTTTAGTCTTCTGTTCTAGGCCATTTATAAATYCAAAAGAATATGTTTATTTTATTTTGTTCACTTTAGAAAACATTTTAATAGCCATAAACAGTTGTAGCATTATGTCATGGATCCTGATTTAGGATCCTGCCAGTTACACCAGTTTGTCACAAATGAGTGATTCAGATTGCTTGAAGAATCACTGTCAGAGGTATTAACAAGAGTGGGTTAAATATGAATTTATAATATAAAAGTGCAGCTTAAGAAAGTTCAATGGCAAGGTTCACTCTATTACTTACTACATTATACAAAGTGAAAATCAAGTTTGAATCTATGTCAAATGATTTACACAGAGACCAAAGGGTAAGATGGACCCTCTGGCTGCGTCACGAGTTTCAGAGCAGACCTCCTTGCTTTCTAAACCTTTCTAAACTCATCTTAGCTGTGGCTGAGTCTGGACTTAGTCTCAAATTTGGACAATGGTGTATGTCTAAAGGAATGATTTAGCTTGCTACCAGCCACTTACACCAAGGATCCATTGTAAATAAAGGGGCTCTCCACCTTGGGTAAGGAAGGATTTCTTTGTCTCAGGTAAGGAATCTCAATCCTTGAGAGGGGTCCCAGCTCCAGGGCAGAGTCACTGGTGTGCAGTCCAGCTACAAACGTAGAGGGAATTTGAATTGGACTCATCCAAAGATTGGTTGGTTGTAGAAAAGTCTCTGCCTCAAGGAACAGCCTTGATAGTTGTCCCAGGGCACGGGGAGGTCACTGTCATGCAGCCACACTGCCCAGCAGGGAGAGCTCAGAGGCGGCTACAGAGTRAAGTGGTTGGCTTGTAGTCAAATTTAATGCAGCAGGAAGGGTAAGTGTGAGCTTCCTTGTACCCACAGCTTTCTTTGTTCTTTGATAAATGAGTCTTGGAAAAGCCACCTGCTATTCATGCATTAATCACATGAKCTGTGTTCCAAGCTCATGTGCATCGACGGCCACTGGGTCACTCTGCCCCTCTGGGGCTTTCTAGAGGAGGTCTTGGCCTGGCTGTGGCTCAGGCCTTTACTTCTTTTGGAGCCTGTACCAAACTATTGCTAGTTTGGTTAAGGGGTCAAGCACATCTGTCATACATTACTAGTTTAATTAAAGTTTAAATTTAGCCACGACTTTTATAGAAAAACTTGATGTCCTTGATATGTAAAACAAAGTGGTCAAAGTCCTAATGAGTCTTAGTGAACTGATATATCCATTGTTTTCTCCAGCTGTCCTCAGTTATTTTTTTTTCATTCACTCTCATCACTCATATTTTATGTTTACAAACAACTAAATTGGTTTCTGTACCATTTTGGCTTTTTAAATCAGCATATTTTTTCTTTAACCTTTGACGTATTGCATTTCTATCAGTTGTTAATTCTCTAAAAGAACTTCATGAAGACTAAGAAGCTACAGGTAGCATTCTCTTCGTGTTTACATAATTTTCTTTCTGTCATCAATGTAGAATATTGGTGTTAGCCCTCTTCATTAACCAGATTTGCTACACATTTTACTGTTTTTTCATTTTATCTGTTTTTCCCTTGACACTTAACTGTTTTATCTCATCACTTTCACATTTGCAATGACATTGCCCTCAATAATCTATAAATCAGGCAGTACTTCATGCTAAATCTTCAGCAGCAATGTTTATTTATGGTTAGGTATCTTCAAGACCTGTGATTTTCCCGGTTAAAATTTCATTTGTATACAGTTGATTAATCCTTAGCAACAGTTGCCTCTAAAGCTATTACTTTAATAATTCCCTCTTGAGCTTATTCACACCAGTTGGTTTTGGGTTTTTTTTCAAATTGTATTTGTATAGGCAACATTGCCATGGAAAATACAATTATCAACAGTGTACAACCTGTTCCAGCTGTTCGCAGTCTCTGGCATTTGGTAGTTTCTTGGCCTAGTGTCAGCCTCATAAAAATTGCCTTTTAATGGCCTTGCATCAGCTGCTGCATTCTGGTGGATTTCCTTCCACCCTTTCATGTGCTTCCCTCCTTATGGAGATGACAAACTAGACCAGAACTTCAGCCCCACCTTTCTCTTGCCCAGCAAACTGAGGAAATAGAATTTTTGTGTTCCAGGATAGCAGAAATATCTCAGCTTCCCAAGCTGCAAGTGGACATTTCTGCCTGGGCACTGAGCACTTGCCCAGGCCACAAGGTGCTACTGACTTAAAAAACGCTGTTTTGCCTCTGAGTTAAAACATGTAAAATTGCTCAAACACACATTTTATCCAACCCTTTTCTTTTTGATCTTTTTTCTCCTTGATATATTCCTTGTGTCTAGTACAGAATTTAAAGGTTTTATTAGATTACAAAAGGAGAGGACTATAAAAAAAATAGTTTTCTGTTTAATGAGTCCTGTTCTTTGAAGACCTTGATCCTACTCTTACTGCAGTGCAACCTAGAAAATGGAAAGGAAGAAGCAGGCACAGGCATGTCTGTACTCTAATAATGTTTTAGGTCTTCATTAAAATTTCTAAATTTAAGTTTTTAGAAGACAAAACAGGCAATTACTCTACTTTAGAAATCTGAAAAGCAAATGGAAAAAATGCACACCTCATAGACTACTGAATATGCRTCAAAAGATTAAAAAAAATCTCAAATTCTAAAAAAGACAGATAATGAAGGTAGGGAGGCTGCAGATTTTTACATTGTAATTCAGGTTAGATCACATTTTAGCAGCGCTCACCCCATGATGAAAGGAATCTCACGTGTGCATGCATGCACATGCATACTCTTATCTTCCAATCAAACAGATAGAGGAGCTGCTCCAAAGCAGTGACAGAAAACAAAATCAAATGTCTACTTTCCATTTTGCAATACCAGAAGAAGTGTTCAGTCATGCTGCACAACCCAATTCCTCTGCCGTGTCCGTCCTCCCAGGGCTCAAGGGGACATTAAGCAGCTCTACTCTGAACCACGTTTGCATGTCTCCTGTGTGTCTCTTATCCTCTGCTCTGCAAACTTGCCCATTACTCAGTGCTAGGAGATCTCTGTTGCCTTGGATTAAGGAGGAGGAGTGGGATTGAAGTCTGCTACATACTTTCTTTCCAAAAAAATATTCACCCTGCCATCGTGATGTGTTGAAATTCAGTAGGTGTGACTTCTATATTTGTACTAATCTTTGACATTATTCTTCCTCCGTGTATCTGACTTGCCAGTTAATAGTGTCTGTCTTCTTACCCTCTTGCTGTGCCCATTCTTTTGAAGGATTTAAAATGCTGCTGCAAAAATACAGTAGTCTTTCATCTCAGCGCTTCCCACAAAGGAAACCTTCCAAGTTATTTCCCAGCCAAGCTTATTTTCTTATACAGATTATAGCAGTTCACTGAACTTTGTCCTGCTGAGGACAAAGCTGGATTCTCAGGAGCATAGCTTTGACTCCTTGAGAAGATCCATGCGAGCCTATCTCTATAAATTAGCTATGCAGTGAACTAACTCCAAGGACAATGCATCTCCACTTGCTTACTCTCTTCCACATTGTAGTTTCCTGTGAGGATATTTGATTTGCATTTAATGTATCAGCTTGTGACATACATTTTTGCTAGTTTTAGATCCTACTTCGCACTGGAGATCTAGCGGGCCAGTTTCTATAAACATACTTCTTTGTTGTCTTAATTTTTAATCTCCCTTTTAATTGTTGTTTAACCATGCAGAATTTCAACACAGAAAAAAAAAGCTAAGACCCCTGAGTTTTCATTGTAAAAGCAAACAGATTAAAGCCATGATTCTTTTACTTTTGTTCAACTTAGAGACAGGATAAATGAATGTATCTGAATTAAATTCTGCTAAGATAAAATAAAGCGAAGAGATGCTGTTCTGAGAAAATCACTTGGGTTAATTGTTTCTTCTGCAGAATGTAGATAAGTAAGAGACACAAAAGAAAGTAGGAAATATCCGTCAGATGGAGCAGAGCGAGACATGGAGAATCATAAATAAATAATGTATGATTATGTATATGTAGTGAGTGAAGCTGTGAGCAAGCTATGAAAGCCATGTGTATGGCTGACAGTTAACCTATCTACCAAGTACAAAAAAGTTATTATTTTGGCTTTTTAAAAAGCATAGTTATTATGATTTTTTCCTGTCTTTCAACTCTCCATAGGAAAATTGAAACTATTGTGAAGGAAAGAAAAAGCATAATACTTTTCAGTTTGCCTTTATGTGATGTAAATTCTCATGCTGTCTGGCATAAAAACCTAAATGATGTTTCTTGGAGGTTTGTCCAAGTGCAGAGTTTTCCTTTATGATTTGTAGGGTTGTAAAGCCTTGGTTTCAAAACTTGTCACAAAAATTTAAACTCACAGTGTAAATAAATGAGAAATCTTGAGCCTTTAAATACCTTTATAATGAAAGCAAAGGTTATAAACAGATGTGTTCCTGCTGACTGAGCGAGAGCACTCGAGGAAGATATCGCGGGTCTGCTCCTCGTTACCATCTGTCAGCAGGGAGTTACTGCCCTCACATGAGAAGTAACTGAAGGGGATTTAATTTGTTTTTAAATGAATTATAAGTACTCGGCAGCAATTTTAGTGTATCCTAGCTGGTGTGGGGGCTGAGGGCAGGGTTGTGGCCTCCCATTTGAGGCAGTAAGTGAGGGAAGCCACATGCTTTCCCTCCATAAACACAGCACCTGTGGAGCAGGGTGGAGAGCAGCTTCCTCGGGTGCCTACACAACACTTGGTCCTCTCCATGGAACACTGCTCATAGCTAAGTGAAGAGCAAAGCTCTTAAGCTTTGTTTTCAAATTCAGTCAGTACAAATGTTCACAAAGAGTATATAGTGTCAAGCATTACAGAGAGGTTAAACAGTGCAAAAATAATTTTTGTGCAGGTTATATCTTAAAATGTGTCATGCTGGTAAGGAGTTGGGTAAGAATTTTAGATGGAATCTGACTTTCCTATTTTCCTAATTAAAGGGACAGACATTAAATTATCAACATCTAAAATCTATTAAATCCAGCTGCTCATTGTTTTCCAGCTCTGGGACTAGGAGAGTAATGAATGAACTGTTTTTATAGGCAATAATGTGAAAAAGTAAACTTTTGATGCTGTACAAGGAGTTCACGTATTTATAGTGTAATAGAATGTAATTACATAACCTTAAATATTTTACTTTTATTGTAGCTGAAGTTGTTATATTTATTGTAAGCTCAATGTGATTTTTGCTTGAATGTTACCTTTTACTTCATTTCTATTAGCTTCATTTTATGCCAGTTGTTAAATGTAGCCTGGCTAGAGTAAATGAATGAAAAATTAACATAGCCAATGTAAGTTTTACAAAGTTGAGTGACATCTATACAATATGGTTGTGTTTTCAAAAGTATATGCCAAATCTTCCATTAAAAAGTAGATTTTACAGCTGCGTCTGATAGCTAAAATGTATTGCTATCTACTCAAAGCCCATCTTTTAAACACTGTGTGCTTAATAAGTAGGATTCTAAAATAGGAATTATGTTTGATTTCCACTGGAATGCTTTGAACTTGAAAAGATTAGACACATTAAGGAAAAAAAATAGAAAGATTTGCCTGTCAGACTTTTCTTTTTTTAAAGATCAATTACATACTTAATTTAGATGACAGACAAAGAGGAGACAACTTCTGACAACTGCCCAATGTAATATTCAAGGAAATGGGGAACAATATCTCGGATTTTTTACATATTCATGTTATAGCAAGAAGTCTCATACTTCCTTTGTTTCCTCCAAAGTCTGAGAGCTTCTCCAAAGCAGCACTTGCCACATCCATTGTATGCGTTGCCCTTGGTCCAGTGTCCCTTCTGATGATGCAGCCAGCTCCACAAATAAGACGATCTACTTCCCCATTTCACACAAGAAAAATTCATTTTGTATAATGAGAGAGTCAGCATTACATTGATCCCTCTTCACCTACTGTGCCTTTTTTGTCTTCTTTGTGATCTTGTCAGTCTAAAATATGGCAGGAGTATAATTACTAATTGTGTGCTCAGAAATGTCTCAATACCAATGAGAAGAGCAGTGGGTATGAACGCGTATGATTTACGTTTCCAGCTGCATTTGCTGTGGATGAGCWGGCTTCAGTTGACTATGGAACGTTCCCATATTGGCATCGTGGCCATGCAACAACTGAGAGACACTGAGAGTGCAATAATCAGGCACACCTCCTGGGCTGTTTCTGTCTCCCTAAGTGGCCTGTCTGTCAGGGCGAGGTCAGGTGCTTTCCTGATTGACTTTTTTTTCAAAATGACTTCACAGAAGCTGCTGAACTGCTCTTGAATCTATTTTTTCTCTGACCTTCTAAGATGCCAGTTCTCCTGCTGACTGCAATAAGTCCCTATTTTTCAGAATTTTCTCCACCTGTCTTTGCACTCTTCTTGTTGTCAGAGATTTGTTTAGTCTACTTACTGAATCATGATTATGGATTATTTGGCCCATTTTTCTCCTAATGGAATACCTTTCAAAGATTTTTTTTTCCTTCTTGTCAGGTAATAGCTGAAATCAGTTCTGTGTTGCACATTGCACATCAGTCCTGTGGTATCCTTGTCTTTAGACCTTCAATCCTGAGAACTAGTTTGTGTATATACCACATTTAGGAGCTATAGATTCTAAGGGACATATAAAATGAATTAATTTAGAACTGTGTAAATGTGAGGTTGCAGTTAGACTTAAGGAAAGATTCTAATGAATAAGTTAAGAATGACCAAATCATCTATACTCATTTGGCTTATTTCTCATTTTCTGTTTTAAAAGTTGAATTTTATGAGATAAATTACAGTTTCAAATATGATCTTTAGGTTTGGCAGCCTCCTGCATGCTTCTTATTTGTTTTGAATTTCAAGGATTCATCAGATAAACTTTTATATTAGGAAATCTCTGGGTGGATAATTTAAGAAAATCAAACCATAAAAAAATACATCTCGTCCCTGAATGAATTGCTTTTCTTACACATAATTTTGAAGAGACAGGCATTCATGTTTTTTCCATGGCAATTGAGCTCAGAAAATGAGATTATGGTACAACACAACAGTCATTCTCGAGCAGCACCCTTTACATAACCAGCCTAGCAGGGTCACTGAGTGGTGTCTACAGCCTACAGAGTAGAATACTGATTACAGGTCAAACTTTGCTRTTTAACACCTACCCACTCTGTGTGTCAAGGTCCTTCCTCCGCTTTTTCAGCAGGACCAAAATTTGTCAGCATAAATGCCATATGTAGGTGTTAAATTGGGAGCTTGAGGGGGGCACAAATTCGCTTAATACAGCAATAAATTACTAAGAATTAAGGTTGCTGTAAATATGTGCAAAGTTGTTGGTATGAGTTTTATTCTTCACTTATGTACTTCACACTTTATAACATGAATTTACACCCTATTATTTTAATAAAATTTAATGGCCAATTGATGTGTGGGGATTAACACTAACATTTTTATGAAGTAGGTAAAGGTTTTAAAGAAATCTAAATATTGAAAACCATGATAATACAGTCTCATTCAGGTATTTTATATTTATCTAGATGTCTGCTAATTTCTATTATTTTAACCTTTAAGTAGAAAAAAATGCTTTAGATATCTGGCTAGTAAATAGGCCAGATTGCCTTTTGAATTCTATTATGTACTTGTCTCCTGGTTTTCTTTAGCAAGATACTTTTTCTGTTCACTACTGCAGAGCTAATACAGGAGTAGAGGGGCAAAGATAYATTTTTCTGTGCTTCATTTTTAACAAACTAAACTCCATTTTTTTTGCTTAAAAGTTGTATTATTGCAGAAAATGTTGTAGAACTTAATGCTTGAGGGTTATGACACCCTGCATGAAGCACACTAAGAAAAACTGTTAGGGAGAAATGTTACAGGCATGGAATTAAAATGTAAAGAGCTAGCTAGAAAATTACTGTGTTTGGCATGGGAATAGATAACTTTATACAAACACCTCAACTATATCACCAACATGAAACACCATGGTRAGATTTTAATCATAGCCCAAAGCATTTCTAGTTAAGACATGGTTGCCATACTTTGTTTATGATTAGGAGACGCTTTTGCAGCAGGAAATAACTCATAAACATCTCAAGGAGATGAAATGAGTGGTCATATAACTGTATTGACCACTCATATATATGAGTGGTCATATAACTGTATTGACCAGAAAATATGGAACAAAGAAATATGAGGAAGACAAATAAAAAGTAATTAAATTTCAGTTGAATAAAAATACTGAAATACTAAAATAAATTTTGTTTCCAAGCATGACTTTCCAATCCACCGTTTGCCATCCTGGAGGTTCTATTAGCAAAGCGATACACATTTTAACATTGTAAAGAATATGACAAAATCTGACAGATTCTGCTGCCTGCTGAAACACAGAAAAACTGCACCTTCATTAGAAAATCAGAAGCTGCATATGTCCTCCCAGATCAGTGATTTTTATCTACTGTTTCATCTTCAATTTAACTCTGCCTAATTGCTTTAGCTTTAGGACTTCATCAGCTCTTAGCTGACCTCACCTATGCACGTTTTAGAAAACACAGAAAAAAGTTGAAACAATTGCARATGTTATTAGATGCAACAACAGCAGCAGCAGTAAACAGGATACAGCCATAGAAAGGACTGGATATGTCCCTAAGGAAACCAGTGTGTAATTTAGTTTCAGATATAAATCTAGAGAGAATAACAATATGAGGTAAAACACACAGGTGAATGTTCCCTCAATGAAGGGTTCACTTGAAGGTTTAAAAGTGCAAATTTGATAGGAATYTTAAGATTAAGAAATATGCTATGTGCACATATATGCATTCTGTTATTCATGGGACTACCTCTGCCCAAACAGTTAAGGAACAATTTGAGAAGTGTTTAAAGCAAAATTCCCACCAGTGAGGGGTTTTTTTAACCATGTTTCCTGAGAATCCCTGGAATGTATAAATCATGTACTGAATTTGATAAATATGATTAAACAGTTACACTGAGAGAAGTTCTGAAGTAAAAGAAGACTACATTTATGCTAGTTTTTCTTACATCTTGATTACAGTGTTGCATGTCATTAATTTGCATTTAGCTCTGTGCTTGAAAGCATCCTCTACTTCCATTTTATCACCAGCTCCAGTCGCACTGCAGTTGCCAGTTTTACTGAGCAGATTTTGTTAGTAAATGAGAAGTTCTAATGTGAAATACTTTTGTGTATATTAATCAGCTCTTAGCTACAGCATGATGTTCAATTACTTTTTTGCTGTGTTTTGCTCATTCTTGACTATAAAAATGTAGTCATTGAATAATATTCAATTGCTTTCATGGCACAATGTTGATATTCAATGTGCCTTTTGTAAGAYAATGCTAGTTCAAGTTCATTAAAAAATCATTCTCAAATTACACAKTTTAAAACATTAAACTCTGTAGCTGAACTATCATTCAGAGATATGCACCAACGTAAACCTATAGGCTCTAGGGGGCTTTTTTAACTATAAACCTCACAATGGTAGTTTCAGTAGGTATAGAGAGTTTGCATTTTTAATTCAAAAATTGCAGTATGTTTTGTAATTGCCTTCATGAAGCAGAARGGAAAAGCTGGGTCCAAGTGACACCCATATTCTGTACTTTCACTTTTCTGTGACTGAAAAGCACATTAGCCAGCTCTGAATTTTGTTTGGATTTAGATGATTTTTCTTGTTTCCTATTTTCTTTATATCATTTTTCTTGAAGTAGCCCTAAACTAAACCTATACCAGGTAYCAACCTGAATAATCTTCAATTTCAATGTCTTTGATTTGGGTTTTTGGTTGGGTTTTTCTGTGAACACTAGAAAGTAGCCAAAAAAAGAGAAGGACTACTCAATCAATGAAAGACCACATGGTCTGTCCACAACAAAGGAAAGCATATTCATCTAGCTGCTGCCATAGTAGTGTGCAGTAGTAGGAATTCAGAGCAAAGGGCTTGTCATGGGGAGGGAAATAGGATTGAAAAGCACTATTTGTTTGAAGGAGAAAATTTTTGTTTGAAACAAGTTTCATTGAAGTCATAGCAAGTTTCTTGATCGGTTACAGATGGCATATTTCAAAACAAGACATTGGAAGAATGACACTTAGGGCATCAAGTAGCTGGATATTAGAGAACAAGTCTATTTGGTTAACTTCTCCGTCCCTTAGGCATTAGGAGCATATCAAAATGACTTGTTTAGGACTTTAGATTTCTAGTGATATATTTTCTTTGAAGTTTCTCTGCTACTTCTTTCCTTACATGGGAGTCTTTCTTCAGGACTGCCCTTGATAAAACAAAACAAATCTTGTCTCTGACACTGTTGAATATCCAGAACATTGCCCTCCTTTTTCTTGGAATTTGTGTCTGTTTCCAGTCCATGTTTTTTTTTCCTGCCCAGTCGTTTCTAGCTTCTGTTCCATTTTCTTCTTAAAACAGCTCTTAATAAGGTCACTAACAATTTCCTGCTGTCCAATTCCAAGAATCTTTCCAGTGTTCACTTTCTTCTAGGTCATTCCATCACTTTCAACAAACCATCTTGCTGCTGTCCTTTCTTGTCTTCTCTTGGCTGCTTGTCAGGCTTTGCCCCGTAATAATTTACTGCTAGCTTCTTTTGTATCTTCCCCTCACTTTCCCTCACTTCCCCTCCCACTGGAAATCTTGCYTCCAGCTCACCACTCTCTTTATTCTACTTTCTCTTAGCACTGCTTTTAGTCTTCCATTTCTGGGCATACCCTAATAACAACCCCAGGACTTCTCCTTTCAGAGTTTTGTTTAATTTAGTTATGCTGATGACTTCTAAACTTGTTAATTACAGTTTTCTTTCCTGTTTATAGCACTTTCCATTAGAYGGTTATTAAGTCCCAAGCTCAAAAGACCAAAACAGATGTTTTCCCTCAAACATCAATGTTTCTCTATTGACATTTCTATTATTTTACACAATGTTGCTGCCTCTGTTAGTTATCCCATATGCACTTTATGCCTACTTACACATGTAGTGTTGCTTGTCCTTAAGATAATTTATCTCCTTTTCCTACACCAAACAAGTATATTTTTTCTTTCTGATTCTCTTCTTCTCAGAGATTTTTACTTGGTACCCAGTTGCTCTGATTACCAGTAATCTAATACAGCCTCAGCCATTATTGTCTCATTAAAAGATGCTGTGTTCACCAGATTAACAATAGTCATAAAATGAATTGTAACAGCTCAAGGTATTTTATTGCATGAATTATGAAATATGTGAGAAGAACTTAGAAATTGTTTGCGGCACTGTTACTGTCTCAATCACCTAAAAGTCTCCATGCCAGCAGGCTCCATTAACTTAAACCCCTTGAATTCTTTGTCCATCAACGTTGGCAGGGGCTGACATTGTCAGAAATACCACTTTTTATGTGGGGAGCCTGGAGACTAAACCATGAGAAACTTGGTAATGATGTTTAGTAACAATTTTCTGTGAGACAGTTCTCTCAGATTATTTTCTCTATATCAGATTAATTCCATAAATTCTAAACCTTTGTATATCGGGAAGCTACCTAACTTAGTTTACAAGTGTCACTTTGTTAACACACATCAGCTTCGTATTTTTTAATTGCTGTTTGCTTCTAGCTCCCTCTGAATTCCAACGAGCTGCTAAAGTTTTTCCCGCCGAGTGGAAGAGAGCCTTGTCCCTTCTTGTTCTGAGATAATACACCATAGGGCAAGGTACTGCAGAAATGTGGGTTAGTCCTGAGCCCACTGACTCTCAAGAGCAGCCTAACGGCTGTGCACCACACCAGGTACAGCTGCAGTCAGCAGTAGCACATAAGCACAGTAGTATTCTCTGCAAAAATCATGATCAATTGCATTTTCACCACAAAGCCCTTCTCTGGACCATCCTACATCAAGGGAGGGTGCTCACTGAGGAAGGTCTTTGATGACAATGCTGTTCAGTGGTCATCCAGTTACTTCTGCACATACCAAACAGCAAGAGGAAAACAAGTTCTGAGTTAATGAATCACTGGTGAAAAAACACTTAAAATCAGACTTGGTAGACACAACCATTCTCAGTCAAATCKATATTTTTTGCTGTATTTCTCCCTTGTACAATACCATGAAATTCCATCCATCTTGAGTACAGAGCTGTATTTAAGTACAGAAACTTGCACAATAGCCAAAAATTCAAGGGCAAAATTGGCCAGGCTGTTATAAAACAGCACTGAARTATACTAATAGACTGAGAGTGGATTTCATACTGGTGATGCTGGAAGAAAGTTCAACTACTCATTAAACCATAGTCTATCATGAATAAGAATTTAGAAAGATGTTTTAGCAGCTATTCATCCTCACACCAGTYGCATTTCCAGCAATCTCACACTGAACCAGTGATGTAGCATAAAGACAAATCAAGTTCTTCACCAGCTCAGCTCTTCAAAAGAGAAGGCAAGTTTCCTTTCTGTTAATGCAGCATGCAACACAATGGATCTCAACTCTAAATTGGATTCTCTAAGCAGTGCTACAATGGAGATATTTAATAATAACAATTAGTCTGTATAATGTACTCTTGGCAGCTGTCTGTGATGCTTTTCATTGCAGTATGCTTTTCTCATTGCAGTCAGTACTACCGACACACTGTTAGCAGCACGGCACCTACTTTATATGCTCAGACATTTCCCCAAAATTAGAAATGGTAGTTGCAACTTTTTTCCCTTCTCACGAGAGATGTATGCTCATGATTTACAAGGGCTTGGTGCATTACAAAAGAGATTACTACTACCATCTATGCTGGGTTTTTCAGACATTGTCTACTTGGCTCAGCACTTCGCAATTAAGAAGTCACAGCAATACCCCACCAACTTAAACCAGAACCACAGCCCAGCACCCACTCAATTTATTGTCCTCAACTTGTATTTTTAAGTTCATCAAAAACATAAACTCTATTTTCCAAATCCTAACTGCTTTTCTGACYAGGTATTTCTCTGAAAAATATTTTATTTTTCCTGGCAGCATTGGCACTTGCAGTTCCCCGTTACTGGAACTAGTTTTCCTTTAGCACAGCTCAGCCACAATTCTAAGCTCTGTTGTACCTTTTCCTATACTGTCAGTCTCAGAAACTTTTTTATTCCACCTTGGTATTAAAAGGAGAGCATGCTTTCAACTTCAAGTCAAGCTACGACTGTATTATTCTAAAGCTTCCTTTGGAAAAAAAAATTAGAACAAAGTCCCCATCAGCGGTAATTAATTTTGACAGTGTGGGCTTTGTAGCAATTCACAAACCTGTACTTTGTGCATCAGCATTCCTTATTATTCTAATTAAAGTGGAACATTGTGCCCTCACCAGTCATTAATGGGTTTTCATTTTGTAAATGACATTTGCAAAAGTTAAAACGGGCAGTTCATATGAAGTCCACAGGCAAGAGCGTTAAAATTAGCATCACCATAGCAACAGTSTTCCATCATTAGTATTCAGGGCAACAGCAAATGTTTTGTTGTGCTTTTGTTTCCGAAAAAAGATTTTTCTTCACTTGTCATTCATAAATAGAAAAGGCTCAAACCCATATATTACAGGTAAAATTATTATATTCATTTGGATGTCACTCTTCCAGAATTTCCCATTTTTTGAGGTATTTATTTTTCAGGGCAGAGGTTGAATTTCGCARTGTCTACAGCTGTGTATGTCTAACCTCCTGAGCAACATTTATTCCTTGCCAGCCTGCTGCTCAACAGTACAGTTTCATATAAAGTCTGTCACTTCTACTCAAGAATCTGTACCAAGTAGCGGATTCTGCTGAGAATCTGTAAAAGATGTGTGCACGACAAAACATGGCCAGTCCCCCATTTAAGTGGAGAGTGCATCTCCTCAGTGCTGGTTTTGGTGGCTAAATGGTGCTATTTATATAACATTTTCCCCCACTTCCTCCTCAGGAATTGAAGTGTAAGTGCATACACCATCCCTAGTGAAACAATATTCAAATATCATCTCATTTTGCACAGTTTAGAGTTAAGGAGGCAAGACATAGCATCCTCCCCTGGAGGAGACCRAGGCAGATTATGAGCACACTCCAGTGTCCCTTATTGGAGGAGGTGGTGGTGGCTACATATTTCCTCAAAGTTTAAAGAGAACTTAATTGTCTGTAAGCACATTGCAGCAATATTTCGGTTTGAGAAACAGTTTAGCATGACATCTCCTAAATGCACCCAGTGGCATCCTGTTCACATAGGTCTTGTTCAAGGAAAAGCACGCCATCGATACAGGAGACACAGCAGTTTTCCTCTAAAAACAAATATTTTGTGTGCAGGCAGAGAGGGGTTCAGAAAAGAAAAGCAAGAGAAAAGGCGTTAGGGGAAGTAGACGACGAGCAGGGTGAGGCCAGTAGAAGGACTGCTGGTTTACCTCACAGTATCCTGGCTTTTCAGTAACGAGCACAGATCAGCAGTAACTGAATGTTCTCTTGCATTATGTCTCTGGGTTTTAATTTGGCACMGGGAGGTTCTTTTTTTCCTCTTCATCTTCTTAAAATACTTCATTTTGCATAATTTTGCAGAGAAGAGTCTTTAACGAGCAAATACACTCTAGTGCATTGTAAAAGCTGGGGGTATTATCCATTTCATGAAAGATATTCTTGTATTTTAATGGATGGGGCACATTTTCATACAGTGATTGCCTCGCTAATACCTGCCCTTGCAGTATTAATTTCTCAGCTAGGGGAACCTGCAGAATCGGAAAACACTTAAAAATGGTGAATACTTATATACCTGAGAAAA
This sequence comes from Amblyornis subalaris, assembly GCA_018881555.1. Classification (NCBI taxonomy): domain Eukaryota; kingdom Metazoa; phylum Chordata; class Aves; order Passeriformes; family Ptilonorhynchidae; genus Amblyornis; species Amblyornis subalaris. Next base: position 2,014,856 of record JACAXG010000053.1, on the reverse strand, counting down.
ATCACTCTCAGGTTAACTAAAAACTATCCACGGAGGGCCGACACTTGGTGTTTGGCTCTTGGAGGGCTTTAACACCGAAGGRGATTGCAGTAACTCTGAGGTTCTGAAATATCTACATATATGTTTAGGTGTTCAACCACTTTCTTTCTTTTACAGAAGCACCTTTTTGCTAGCTCAAGCTCATTTTCCCCCCGTGCTGATTCACTCCGTTTTTTCCTTTATTGTGGCTTCTCAGATGCTTTCTGGGAGATTCAGCATGCTGTTCATTTTCTCTCTTTTAGACTTCCATACGCTACTGCAGGGAAGATACTTACTGGACTGTAATATTTTGCAGAATTTTGCCATTTGATCTTCACAGATAAATTCAGTGGAAGAGAGGAACATCRTAAAAATGGAATAATTTTCAGTGAATCCAGAATGTAGTCATTAAACTAAAAGGGTTTTTTGCCTGGCATTCTGTTTAAGCAAGCTTCTTTGTAAATCTAAGTTTAATACTAGTTTCTTGCAATGCTGAATCTTACAATCATCAATTAAGTAACTCACCTTTTTTAAATCAGCTTTGGAGATCTTTTTAGATTATTAGCTCTTTACAATAATTGAACTATAACATCATTAGAAAGATTTACCTAAATTGCAARGGGATTATAGCCTTGTTTATTGCTAAAGTGACAGGCAGAGAGGAAGGATTGGTGACAGACTACTGTTTTTCACTCCAGACTTCATTCATTCTCAGACAGACCCTTGAGCAGTGGTGTGGCAAATGAGAGGAAATTGCCAGTTTCTTATTTATCCCAAACAGATAAATTCTGTGTTTCCCCAAATATATGTATATACTTTCTACTTAGGCATGTCCTTGAAAAAGCTACTGAAGCTGTTCTTCATTAAAGATGTTTCTGCATTTGGTCTAGAAATACAGATGGAGATGCACYTCTGTGAGCATGGATTTCAGATTTGCCATGCTACTTGCAGATTTCCGTAATAAAGAGTAAACTCTGGAAGTAGAAGTAAGCAAATGAATATCCTCAACTTTCTGTTTCATAAATTATTCTTTTTTAAAATCATACTCAGCTTCAACCTATAGAAACCCCAGAGAGTGGAAATAAGTGCCTTGCAGCTGTTCTCCTAAGTGTAACAGACTGTATTTTGTAGCTGGAAATGTCAATGATTACAGGAATAAAAAATAAAAACCAAGAGTTAGAACTACTAAACCAAAACCACATTTTTATTTCTCATCTATAAACTTTTAGTGCAAGTAATTGGGAATACAGGCATCTTGAAATTTTACTTCAGTGTTTAGAAAGAAATTTCTTCCAGATTTCTGACAGTGAGATCTTTTTAGCCACTAGGACACAGTTGTTGAAAAGCACATTTTAGCTCTATGCTTCAGATTACTTTAAGTATCACCTGAAAATTAGAGGTTAAAAAACTGATTCCAGAAGATCTTGTACTGGTGAGCTCACCATCATTTCCAAACACTGGTTTGAACTTCAGAATCTGAAGTGAGCTATTTTGATAGCAACCAACATGAGATTATCTTTCTGGCYATAGTTGCACTCACCTTATTTGGTTTTCAATTACTGCCTGTTAATGGAAGGGCTTATGCTTTTAATACCAATGTACTATTACCAAAGAATTTAAAACTGCAGACTATTTCATTGCAGACAGTGTTCTATACCTTCCTATTTGACAAATATTTTCTGCGGCACATTCCTTATTCATCTGCTTTTCCACTGTTTTAATTGTGCTATGGTACAAGAGCAATTAAAACCTTACCGATATGGTTATTACATGTTGAAGCTTACTTTCATATGCTATTATTTCTTCTCCTCTTTCCAGTCTGAAGGAGGAATAAATATTTCATTGCACTCTAAAAGTCTTGAAATGAGAAGAACCAGAGGATTCCCAGGTTATGGTGGAAGCAGGTTAGGCTCCCGTCAGACTTGCTACCAGAAGTTTGGAAATCAAATTTAAGTTCTGCATTTAAAATATCTTGCATGTATCGAGAGATATATTCATTGATTTCAGCAAAGTTACTTCTTGTTTTCAGTGGTGTAAAAGGGATCAGAATGTGGCTCTCAGTATTCCCTCTCATGTATCATGTTTTTTCACATCAGTGCCTAAAATATTGTGGAATAAACATTTGCCGCTAGCAAAACGCAAATCTGTATCTCTACAGTTTTCTTTTGAGAAAATTGAGCGCAAAACCCTCATCACTGCTGTGCTCTGGGGCATTTGTTCACTATTCTAGAAATAAGGAGTGGAAAAGAGCCTGTCAGTGTGAATCCTTTATCAAACTCGCCTGTGAGGGTATGCCCACTTCGTGTGGTCCTCTCTGGTTTGAATTGAGTCAGCTGACGGGAATCCTTTCTCCTCTGTCAGTCCCGACATTGGTTTTGGGAAGTGGTACATATTTATAACACCCAGAGTCCTCCCAAACAATTCTTCTTTTGGAACACGTGGCTTTTAAAGTACTTAGCAACTTTTTCCCCAGTTTTAGAAATTCAAATTAAGTTTCCACCGACTTTAAAGAGGTCTTTCTTACTCTTACTCACGCTTCCCTTTTCTTGCTATTATGCATGAGGTTTATCTCCTACAAGTAGTCATWTAAAGTCCTGAGAGCTCTGACATCTCCAGACTGGACTTCTGCTCATCTGTTTAGTCAGTTGTGTGGCACATTTCSAGGACACTGACAAAGATCGTTGCTGCCTTGCCTTGCCTTGCCTTGCTGCATCTTGTAGATTTTCAGCTTTTCTCAATTCGCTCTTTATAAGATACTCCCAATGACTGTTAGATTTTTACACCCAAACATTTCCTTAAATCACAGCTGTTCTGTTCTTTGYGGGGAGGTCAGACGAAAGAGACAACCAACCAGAAAAACACCTAGAAAACTGCCTCCTGCCTCGTTGTCTAGTCTTCAGTTTTTCTCGACAATTTGCTCACCGCAATCTTTCTTCTCTGAGCTCAGCCTCCTGCAAGGCTTGTCACTCTCCAAAACCACAGCTAAAATATATTCTAATTTTATACTCTTCAGGTCTTTTTACCACCATCTTGAAGTGATGCGCCTCAAGTCAGAGCATTTGCCTTGCAGCTGTTTTGCTTGTTGGTTGGTTGGTTTGTTTTAGATACCTTCCAGAATTACATAGAATATACTTTTTGAATTAACTAGGAAAGTAATATATGTGCCAGTGAATGATGAGTACATCTTTCCAGCAAAATAAGATGAATTTGGGGGGTTTATTTCAGTGTAAGCCATTCATAACTGTAATATGTACTGACAACCTTTAACACAGCCTCACCTCACAGATTTCCATTGCTAGTGAGACCAAACAGGTGGCAACCCCCAATCAGTGCCTTGTTATCACTGAGAAGCTTTGATCTACCTAATGTATAATAAATAAGATTCTGCATTTTAATCACCTTGCTGCTTTCAGATCACTTGTGTTGCAAGTTCTTATTTACAAAAAGTCATCCTGACACTGTTGATTTTTTTTATTAGATTTTTTTTTGATCATTTATTTATTTCCACATACCTACCAGCAGACAGATGAGACAGCAGCTGGAAGTTATTATACTGTATGCCCACCAGTTCCCTATCCAGCTTTGTCCTGTTCCTATGCCAACAAAAGATGTAGCCATTCTTTTTTCTTTTTTTTTTCTTAACTCTACACCATATAAGAGGTTGACCAGATGATCCTTTTAGGWTAAGATATTGGCTGACAGAAAATGCAGTTAAGCCTAAAGTTCCCCTTSTTTTCTACATGGACTCCTCACTATAAGGCTGCATTATGCCATTGCCTACAGTAAAGACCAATTTTTTTTTTTTTATCAATCAAATAAACTTGAAGAGCTCCTTAAAACAGCATTCTCAATTCTGCTTTTACATATATATAACAATCCAGGGTGGGTGTTGCAGTATTTTTAGCAATTTAGTACTCATACTACTATTCAAATTCCATGTACTTACTTGTGGTCAGTCTGGMGGCTTCAAGGCAGGGAGGATCACAGCAATACATCTCTGTTAAAAAGGCAATATTAGGCCAATTATATTTACACCAAATATAATAACATAGAATCACAGAACAGTGCTGCATTGCTTATGATCAGGTATTCTTTTTAGTCACTGAAATYCAGTGCTAAATTTCTCACCAAACTATGTAATTTCAAACTTAACACTTTATTAAATGTYGAGTTAGAAAAAGGAAAACTGTACAACAGACACTTAAATTGTGCTCTAATGGGTATTTTAAATTATCCTCATAATTGCAAATTATACAAAAAATAAAAAGTAGAGAAAATATAATTTCAGCAGAATGACCTAAATTAAGAAAATAGGAACTGCCTTTTCGATGTTGGAGATGGTGGCTGGAACTGATTTATATAAACTGTGCCCATCTAGGAACAAGTAAAAAAACCATTTAAAATGCACCAAATTGTTTTGAGCGAGAGAATGGAATAGTCTGTCAATGTGAGAACAACATGTACTCACTAAGGAATGCAGCCAAAATTTTGTTTGGAAGTAAAATCCAGCTCAGTATGTAGTATGCAAGGCACTAAAAGGGTTAGAGCATCATCACAGCACACTGTGCTCTTGCAGCTCACAAACTTGGCAAGATGCAGAAGTGTATGTAAATACAGAGGGGTCCAAGGGAGCAGATGAGTATTCTTCTACATCCTACCTTTCACCAGTTTCTCATAGAAATTGCTGCCTAAACCATTTATTTGTATATAAAGAAAATCTAAGAAAGAAATGCTGGTATGCATTGGAAGTACTTCTTCAATTTGATAATTCTGTCAAAAAATTGTGCCAGCTTACAAAAAATTTTAATGGAAATAAGAGTTATTTCTCTTAGAAGATTTGACTGCTGCAAACTTTGGMAATTACACATAGAGCATTCAGCAAACTTCATTGGTAATGACTCGGCTTTGTCAAATCAATTGCTTTCTGGACAGAAATTCACTGCTTAAAAATAATTGCTTTGATTATCAACTGATTTATTTGYTAAACTCATCACAAAAGCCTGAGGATCTAGCACAGCAAAGAACTTGTGACTGTACTGCATGGCATGTAAACCATAGGCATTTGAGCTGATCTAGAAGTTTTCTGGCTCCCCAGCGTAGGGAGACATTTTAGCCATTTAATATGATGGATTTATTCTGCAGGGACAGGCCCAACTAATTTCAAAAAGATACCATGGTTGTTGCAGCAGTTCAGCTGCATCAACTCCCACATTAGGCCAGATAATCTGAAATGAAAAAAAAATTAAATCAAACCAGGAAATCATGCCTTGGGTCTGCAGGAGCACTAAGTGGGAAGTAGAGGAATACCACGGTCTGCTGTACAGCCATCCACCCCTCAGCAATAAGAACAAGCGCCACTGTGTGACATCTGGACCAAGAAATGGCTATTATTGTTATTATTGTCAGGGCAGACACACATAGCCCTATCTCCACAACCAAGTCTCCACATTTGGAGACTTGCTCTCTCTTGGCTATTTCACAGACTAAACCATTTAATTAAATGGCAGCATAGACACAGCCCCACTGGCCTGGTTTTCTCCAAATTGAGAGCAAGTTTCATGTACAATGTTGACATGGAAATAATTAGTAAAAACAGTCACTTTCTTCATCTTTGATCAAACACAGTGTACTGTCATCACCAAATGATTGTTTTCATTGCATAAAATCCCTTTTAATTTTTTTTTAAATTTTAAAACTCAGTGAAGTATGGTGTTTACAATGAAAGGCATCAGAAAAATTATAATATGGCATAAAGGAAAAAAAAATATTTATTTGTTTGGGGAATGGAAGACTTTAAATGATGATACCTTAGAAACAAGAAATACATTTCTTTGCTTTATTTCATAAATTATAATTCTTAGAGTAAAGCCAAATAAATGCTTAATATGGAAAGCTGCTAAAAATAAAACTCTCCAAAGGTTTTAGTTCAGTGTTAAATACCCTGGTTTAAAAAACCAGTGGATTAGATGGGGTCTAATCCTCCACTCTATGCTTGGGTTCTATTTGGCAGAATTCTTAGTCTGTCAGCTTCTGCAAATCTTTGCAAAATTATTTTTATCCGTAATAAATTATTTGCTCTGTTAGTTACCCTAAAAACAGAACAAATTGAGGGACATGGGAACAAGGATAATAATTTCAAAAATTTGCAGCAACAAAACTGTGGAAAAGTAACAAGAGATTCATTTCTGAATACTGATAAAAATTCCAATGTCCATAAGCAAAAATATATATTATTACTAACACACAAAAGTATTTAGAAGTCACATTCTTAACACTGATTTTGTTTAAAAGATAAGTTTGAAGGTCTTTTTAAAATTATTTTTTATTATTTTCTCTTGCCTGATGTGTATTAGTATAAAGACGTTACCTAAAGTGGTGATAATTATTTGCAAAATGACATTTTGTTCTAAAGCTGGCAACCCCAAACCAGAGCTGTTGATAGTAATTGAAGGAAAATTATTTATCTGAAGAGAAGAATGACAATTTAAACCAACACCTTATTTTTCAGTATGACAGACTGATTTTGTTATTTGGGGATTAGAGATGAATGCTCAAACTCTTGTAATGTTTTCTGAGACAGGAGGTGCGAGTTTAGAAGATCCTTCTTTCTGACTTTAATGACAGTTAGAAAATCTTCCACACAGAATATAGTATGTTACCTATGTATAAAATTTATACCAGTATAAAATGCGGAATTCTGGACACTATTAAATAAACGAATGGTTTGAGTGCTGTGCTCTGCATCTGTAGTGTACCACATAGATACAGAGAAATCTTGGTTGAATTTAATACCTTCTTTTTTTCCTGGAAGGAAGGTGACAAAAACTGTGATATTTCTTAGGCCTGATAATATGAAATTAGTTATTTTGAACTTTTAAAATAATCTGGCTTTCTGTGTCATGCAGCGAGGGAGATGATAAAGATAGGTAACTTCACTGAGTCCTAGCAATAAGAATTTTCTCTTTAAGTCTGAACTATTGTAGAAAAAGCTGAAGATTTTGATATGGTAGAATTGTAGGTTGACATTTCTGATAATGTGTTCAAGGGAGTTAGATGTAGCAGCAGGAGGCTAAGAATGTTAATATGGACCATAACCAATGTTTAAATCCTTAATATTTTTGGGCTGTGTGGATTGTTCAGGATTTAAATTGCACCTCTGAAAGCAATTTCCTAAAGATGCAGCAAATAGTTCCAAATACGAATGTGGAAAATATTTGTTTAGTTCAATGTGGAAATATGTTCAGTAGAGAAAAAAAAAATTTTGGCTGATTTTGAGCCAAATACATTCACCATTGTTCTTGATTCAATACTGGACTATGGCAGATCCTAGAAGCCATCTGTGTGCCTTTGATCATAAATGTCAAGGCTCTTTGACTTGGGCAGACAAGGCATTTCTGATTTTCATTGCAAATTTTTCACAGTGAATTTGGCTATGTTGTGATAAAGGGAATCATCATTTTGCAGGTTTATTCTTTCACTAAGAAATTCCATTTTCTGTTAAATAACAGAGAACAGGGAACTGAATGAACGTATGCCAGTAGAATTGCAAGCTATTTGAAACCTTGCTGAGATGTGCCGTGATATGTTTGGCTCAATTCTAACACATGAAATACTGAAAGTGTACCTAGACATTGAGTTCCACTAAATGCATTCCCATTATTAGGCTTCGATAAGCATGAAGTTTAAATTGTGCAATATAGTTTAGCAAAATTTTTTTCCTATCAGCCAGCACCCACAGGATTCTTGCCTGAATTAACTGCCAGCTACTGTGCTGGGGATAGAAGGAGCTACACAAAGATTCCTAAGTGTCAAAGCTGGGAGGACTACTTACTAGGAAGAACCCTATTGCAGTTAAGTAAATGGAAGGTGCAGAAGCTGTCTGGAATTATGTGGAGCATGTGCTAAAGCATAAATGCTTGAACTTGCCACAGGAGACTTGAATGAAATCCTTTTCACTAATGAAATCCACTTACTAAGAAATAATTTTTATCTTGCTGCAAAATTCCTTTGTATCCCTCTTTACTGAAGTGCTGAAGTGCTAACATACTTTTAGATTCAATTAGGATAAAATAATATCTGTGCCCTAGGACATGGCTCCATGGTCTAGGACATGGAGCTGATACTGGTCTCCCCTAGGACATGGCTGATACTGGTTCATCTGTCTCTGGGAGCACTAGTTAGTGTAGGCATCTGTATGCCTGTATTTGTTTTGAATGACTGTATATAAACACTAATTTTCACTCYTTGGCATGGACAAGATGAGACTGTTGCCACTTGCCATTAAAGGCTGCTGCCAGAGCTGTATGAACAATTGTCTCATTTTCTAGCCAAAGTAAAGTACATTTTTTCATAGGATATTTTTTAGAAGTGAAATAAAAAGTTTTTATTTCAAATACAGCAGATGAGAAGCTTTTCCTTTCCAGAATTCTTTTCTTCTTCTCAGATTGGGAGTAGTTGCACAACCCTAAACATGCAGCTGCATTTCTATGCAAATAAATGATGAGAAATGTCACCTGGATGAGATGAAGGAGTTAGCCTGGACGGAATTWCTGGTGAGGCCAGTTAGGTGCAGCTGCTCCCTCTGCCATTAACTTCTCTAGGCTGGTTCCTTCCCCAGTGCAGTGCTCTGCTTTCTGGGTCCCCACCTAAGACATTGAGGAAGAGAGAGCAGAGCAATCTTGCCGTGCAGGAAGACTAAGCTTTGCTCATGTTACACCAGGGTAGTGGGGGAAGCTAAACACTCTCTAGTTCTGAAACTTTATCAGTGTGTTTGATTTACCAGGAAGGGAGAACCATCCCTTTCTCACATCAGGGCTCTGCATGGCCCAAGCTTGGGAAAAGGTTAGGAGCAGACCTCAAACTGATATTTGCTAAGGTCAATGGCCTCAACATCTTTGGGAAGAGGATGAAAAATCCTAGTGTGTATAAAAATAGGCAGGGCCTCTCATGTTTGAATTATACATTATAATGTTATGTATAGTATATTATAATCATTGATGAAACAATAGGGTAGTTATGACAAGTTCAACATATATTTTAAAGCAAGAAAAACTACAAGTTTCTGTGAGAACACAGCAAAGCATCCATTGCTAAAATACAGGCAGAATACAGACAGCAAAAAATGAATGCATTAATTCAAAGGTGCAAAGTCTGCCTAGCTAGTGGTCTGGCTGGGAACTTGCCTGTATATAGCTGTCATAAAATGAAATAGATTTCATTGTTCTCTTCTTTAACTACCTAAGTGGAGGCTTAACATGGGAATATCCCAATATATAATCTCCTAGCATGATCTCAGTGGCTTTTTTTCACAAGTGAGTATTTTCTCTTCTAGATATTTTCCTAGAGAGATTTTGAAATAATGTCCTCAATGTAAGAATAAATATTCTGTTTGCATTATATTAGTCACAAAAAAATAGACTTAATAGAGTCACAAATATRTATATTATGGCATGCAACCAAAAAGTAAATTAGTAAAAAAAAGAAGGCAATGCCTCTCCTTTAACATCTTCAGAAGCATTTAGAAGAGGGGGCAGCTTGTTAGGGATTGGGAAGGCAGGGTGAGCAGTAGCTAGGATCAGGTTTTCTGGGCCTCAGTGAAGTAAGACTGAAAGACACAGAGTTTCTTGCTGTTGAGATCTATACATTGATAGGAAACTGTAGAGAAGTTAACGTTTTTGGAAGCCAGCTTTTCTGTTTGCAACACATAATTTTATGCATAAAGATTTTGAGGTGAAAAGAGAGTCAGTGAGTGAGAGAGTTTATGAAATCCTTCTTATTTTAATCCCCCCAGGAGGTAAAACAATCATTTATTTCCAACTGGGCATGCAAAGAAAAGAAAGAAATGGAGTTTGTCTTTGCTGCTTTGTTTAATTTATCCTTATTAGTCTGCCTTTTTTTTCACCACCCTACTCCTTGAAATGATAACCATTCATTTTACCAACACAGATTCCTCAAACCAAGGATTTACAATGGCATAATTATAATTTTTCAAGTCTTATTTGTGTATTTTAAAGATCAGCAGGCAATTTTGCTTGACCTAAGTTTTCAGTTGGTAGATTTTAAGTCTTTTTTTTAAAATTTATATATATATATGGTTTTTTCCCCCCGTTAGCTTTCCAAAAGCCTTACTTCAGAGTGGCTTTTACTACTTTTAGTTTTCTAGCATTATGCTTCAGCATTTTGCTTCTTGATCTCCTATTCTTGGGACTTATTCACACTCCATCTCCATCCCAGAAGAGTAAGGGTTACTCCTTTCTTAATTTTCTTTCTTTGCTGTGTTTTTTTATGGAACGGAGAAAAGAGCTTTTTACAGGAGCACACCTGAAGAGCTCATAGTGCTGGTGGAACTGGGATGTGCTATCCACCCCTTCCAGCCATGTGTCCAATCTTACTTAATGTCAGTTCCACTCTGCTCCTCTTTGCAAGGTCATACACATGGCAGTAGAGACTGAACACTCTGCTACTGTCACTATCAGCTTAGAAAAATAAATGTAGCCTCTCGAAATTAGCCTTTCCAAGATTTCAACAGGCTGGAATTCATACATATGTCTAATATATTCAAAATGACAGGCACCCTCTCGTTCACCTTTCAGCAACAGCACGCGGTGTGGTGCAACATAAGGCGCACACAGGCTGCTCCTGAGGCTCCGTCGTGCCCATCTTGTAGGGTGACTAAGATTTCTCTTTTAATCAGGTGTCTTTGCCGTAGTAAAAGGAGGTACAGCCCAAAGGAATGCGAAGGTTGTGCCGTTGTGCATTCAGCAGGAACAGATGTGCTCCTGTCACATGTGCCGTGTACCAATACTTTCCATACCAGGCATTACATTGCTGCAAGCTCTGTAATATTTACTGCAGAATTAGTTTTATTTAAAAAAATAATAATAATACATCTTCCTTCTGTGCCTACTCAAAGAATATCTCAATGAAACATGCCAGGCAAATTCTTGTGAGCTCCACTTGCCAGTCACCTGCCTGCCTTAGAGTGCAGAGAATGAGCCCTTGGTAAGAAGAAGCACCAGCTTGTCATCCTTCACATGGGACAGACATTGGATTTCCCTCTGGACAGGGAGTGATATGCTCCTTCCCCAAAATCCTATGGTGTAACTAACTTATTAGTATTTATAGAATACTAATACTTAGAATTTAGATTATAAGTATATCGAGCTATGAATGTCTTACTAGTTCCTTAATTTACAGTGCAGTGTTGGGGAAAATGAATGGAGCACTTTAAAACTATTTTCTTCATTGCATTTACAGTATTTCAGTGTGTTTCTAGTGGTAATGTGCAATCAGGCAAAAAAACCCCCAAAACAAACCAGCAGCATCCAAACCAGTACTCTCTTCTTGGCTCTTCTGAGAGAGCTATAAACAAATGTCCAAAACATCCTAGAGGTGTCAGCCCTTGGAGCATATTTAAGACACATGATCCAGGAAAGTGTCATTGTGCCATCCCAAGTGATTTTTAGTATTTATTTATACCAAGAAAAAGAAAATAGACTCCAGCAGTGTAACGGATTAGCCAGCCCGACACAGGGCACCACAACATCTTAAATGCAAAGCGAACTAATCCGCTGCCCAGATAGCTGAGAAATGGTAAAGCCACACTTACRAGGAGGCTGCACACTTCAGAGAGCTCTGGAAGCAAGACTTAGTTAATAGGGAAATGTTATGTCTTCACTTTCAATGACAGTAAAATTAAGTAAGTGTCGCTTTAGTTTTCTAAATCATAAAATGCTAAACTTACAAGCAAACTTGTAGCCTTAATGCCTACCATAGTTTTAGGCAAGTCCTTACCCATTCTGGCAGTCAAGTTTCCGTATCTGTCTGTAACATGGATCAATTATTCTAATTTTGTACATTAAATTTACAAAGATTTATACTCAAGCATTAATGTTTAGGAGTCAATTATTTTATTTTCATATTATTTGTAATGTGTACAAGTCTTTGGTTCTTTCCCCATAGAAAAGGGACAACATCCTGAGGAGAACTTATTAAAACTGAAAAATTTGCTTTCTTAACTGCAGAGATTCCAGTTACCCTTTGGACAGCGAGCAAAGCAGTCAGACTGCCTGCAAATCCAATTCATCTTTTTTTTTATTATTTCCTGAAAGAATTTTGGGGTAATAAGACCACTTCTAAATACTATCCCTCATTTTTTAGGCAGCCATGACTTTCCATTTAAGCACCTGGTGTTTTTAAATGTTGAAGATATAGATACATTGATTAGATCCAGTCCAGGACAAAACAACAGTATAGGAGAAACAACCACTCTTCTTCTGATTAAGGTCTCTATGTAGGTGCACAAGTTGACTGAATAGCCCTCCCATAAGAAAAGCACCACAGGGAATTAAAATTCTGCTTACTCCGTAATCCTGTTTTATTTTCTACAGAAAGATGACTATCTTTTATCAAATAAATGGCTTAAAATTAAGTATGGCATAAAGATTGACTTCAGTTACAAATGCCAAAGAGAGCAACCATTAACACTGCAAACAAAATATATTTATGTAATAAATTATGGGTAGTTTAAAAGTAATTTGGAGTAAGAGTGGTATTACTTGTATACATTATACAGCAAAAATATAATTTTCAGGTCAATCAAAACAGCTAAAAGCTTTTGTGAATTTGGAGACAACAATCAGAACTACATTAAATAGATTTTTTTATAAAAATCAATTTATAAAGTCAATAGGCCTTAATCCCTTAATCCTTCAATGTTCCTGTTTTCCCCTGGATGTTCTTGAGTGAGTAATAGTTTGATTTGAGAGATCAAAGGGTTAATTTGCTTTTCAATTGGAGAATGACTCAGTGTTACCCTTTATTGTTAAAAAAAAGAAAAAAAAGTGGTGTGTGGGTGTAAGGTAGGGAAAAAGAGCCAAGAAAATGGATTCACTAATTGGGGTTTTCACCTGCTGTGAGTCTAATTGAATACAATGCTTTATTTGTAACTCAAGGAGAAAGAAGATTATGCAAAGTATGAGAAATTCAGACTGGTTTTTAAATTCTTATTACTTGGCACTATTGTATGGGAAAGAAGACCAGCATGATAATAGCAGCATCAAGCTTCTGTTAAGGCAAAGCAGGAAGCTCCAGAAACAGTGAAAATTGAAGGAATGTGTGTCGGGGTTTCAGTGCTAGATACTTCTGAAGGAAAACAAACCACTTTTGCTGTGGAACGTCTGGCCCCTGGCTACCCGTCCCTTTGTATGACATGAGCAGCTGCTCTCTCCTTGTAGTGAACCCTGAGGTTCCTCCCAAGTAAGATGCAAATCATCCTGTTTTAAAGATTTAAAGAGAGTTTTCTCACTTCTTAAAAGTTGGCTACAAATGAGAGAATGTGAGACTGCTGAGATAACACCATTGACAGCCTTCAGCTAATTTATTCACCTCAAAACTAAGGTATCTAATAGATGAATGGATCTAATACCAGGTCCACCGGATTAAATGGAAAATTCACAGTCTCACCAGATTTAACATAGAGATTTATGTTATCACAAAAATTAATCCTCTATTTTCTTTCCATATTAGGCTAGTGTTACAGGTACAAGGTTGCTGAAAACTGTGAGTTAGACCTTTTAAAACAACATAAATCATCTGGAAACTATAAGAATCTAGCATTTAAGTCCATTAATTTTTATACTTGCATTTGAGGGCCTGAGGCRTTGAACCTTGAGCATCTCACATATTAATGCTTCTAGAAAAAAGACACATGGGCTTTCCTTGAACTGCTTGTTGAACTTTTCTTAAAATCAGATAACCYAACTACCTGGAGCCTTAAGGGGAGCCCTAAATTTCCTGGTACTCAGCAATTCAGTGTATCCAGATTCAGCGTATCCAGATTCAGTCCCTACCAACATCTCTGTAATGGGTGGGCTGAATTTTCCATGCTTCCAGGCCTACATCTTCCCAGTGTAAAAACAGGAAGGGTTTTTTGTACATTGGAAATGTAGGTAGAGGGTAGATTTAGATTAGATATTACGAAGAAATTCTTTACTGTGAGGGTGGTGAGGCACTGGAAAAGGTTGCCCAGAGATGTTGTGGATGCCCCATTCGTGGAAGTGTTCCAGGTTGGATGGAGCTTTGAGCAACCTGATCTAGTGGAAGGTGTCCCTGCCCATGGCAGGGAAGATGGAACTAGATACTCTTTAAGGTCCCTTCCAACCAAAACCATTCTGTGAATCTAATTTGAAAGACATCCTTTTTGGGGTGGCTTTACCAAGAAATCACAAATATGTAAGGCTTGATGAATTACTCTGTTATGTGAAGGACTCAGATCCCTACACAGCCTTATTTTAATGAATAAAGGACATAGATGTATAACATGCATGAGGGGAGCCTGGCTACGCTGATTTGAAGTGCTTCTGACACTAAAAGGAGATGGTTGGCTTTTCTTTGTGTAATGCATATTGCGTGGGAATTAATGCAAAGAAACATCGCGGCGTGAGCATAACTATTTCTTCTGCTCTGACAGATCCAGGGGAGAAGCTCACCCTTCCCTGCAGCGCCAAGGCAAGCCCTTAGAAATGAAGTTACCCGATTCCACTCAAATAAACCACTTCGCATTTTAAGCACCGAAATTAAACGCTGAAAAGCAGGGCGAAAAAAAAAAAAAAGTCAGGTTAAGGCTCATTCAAATCCGTCTAGATTCGGTGCATATTTTAGCGAAGTTTTCTTCCCAAGCCCGATGAAAGCGAACCGATTTGCCGCCTCTCAGCACACCCCTCCCTCCGCCCGGCCCGCGCCAGGGCAAAGAACACCCAAAAAAAAAGGAAGTCAAGGGAAGCCCCGAGGGTTTCCTCCAGAAGAGCTGCACAGCCCCCGGAAAGCCGGGGACGGCCGAGGTGCCCTCAGCCGCCCCGCGGCCGGGGTGATGTGGGGCTGACACGGGCTCAGCGCGAGCGGCGCCGGCACCGCCGCCGGGCGGGAGCGGGGCGGGGCGGGGCAGCACCGCCTCCTGCCTCCCTCCCTTTTCCTCTCCATCCCTCCCTCCCTGGCTGCCGCCGTCCCTCCCTGCCGGCGGGGCGGCTGCAGTGGCGCTGAGCGGCGGGGCCGGGCGGACGCGCTGTTTCTGCCTCCGCCGCGCCGCCGAGCAGCCGCCGCCATGAGGGAGCAACTCCGGGGGTAAGGGCGATGCGGGCGGGCGGCAGGTGCCGGCGGGGGCGGGCGGGGGCAGCCCGGGGCCAGCCCGCGCTCCGCGGCGGGGGCGAGCGGCGTGGCCGGCCGCCGTCTGCGCCGAACGGGCGGCCGAACCTGTCATCGCCTGCACGGGAAATCTCAACTTGCCGCCGGGTTTCTTCGGGGAACTTGAAAGGGCGTTTGTTTCGGCGCCTTCCCCCGCTCCYGCGGCCGTAGTCGGGCGCCGGATGCGCCCCGTTGGCACACGTAGGAGATGGCGGTGTGAGGCGGCACGCACGCGTGGCTGTACCTGTGCCGGTACCTGCGCGTGTACCTGTGCCGGTGCGGGCTGGCGAGGGGAGAAGCCGAGCCGGGAATCGCGGCGGTGCCGGAGGTGTGGGATGCCCGGGGCTCGCCTCGCTACTCCGGAGGTTTTTGGGGGTAGCGCGGTGCTGCACAGCGCTCCCTGCGCGGCGCATCGCCTGTGGGGCACCTCGGGTCGGGCGTGAACTTCAGCGGAATTCCTGAAAACAAACGTGCTCGGGGATGTATGGCTTCTTCCCCCCAGTAATTTAATGCTTAGAAGTAATCTTTCAAGTTAATAGGAAGAAGCAGCTGGGAGGGAATTCCCTCCGGGCTATTGCACTGCAAGTACTGTATTTCTTGTTGCTATATGGCACCTTATATTGCCTTTTAATAGCTGCTGTAAAACATCTTGCAGCCTGGGACAGCAGAGGTGTCTCGGACTGGAGTTGGGCAGAGCGGTGGTTTTTGCAGGCGTATGTGTGCAGAGCTCAGGAAACGAGGAACCCGGTTATATCTGGGATCTTTGACCTTTTTAGCACTAAGGAATTGTTCGAGGCCATCGCTTGTCTGAGCCTGGATTTGACAAGACCCTGCAGTGAAATTGCTTTGGCAGAAGCAGAGAGGAGAGGCTTTGGAAAGCAAATAGATCAGCCGAGAGTGACAAGCTGGGGGGGGGCAAGGCTCACCCAGCCCAAGCCACTGAGCGGGAATCTTTGCCCCTGACAGAGCAGACAAAATAAATGTTTAACATCAAGGGGAGAAAAAAAAGGGTTACTATTCAGTACTTGACAGCTGATATTTGCCCTTCTCTGATTTTTCATTTCCAGTATCGGCAAGAAACTTTAATATGTATCGGTGCCTGCCTTCAGCAGTCTGATAAATCTTGTGAAAGCCAATAAAACAGGCTAAAGTCAAATTCCTGCTGAAGAGACGCTGATCCTTGGCTTAAACAGAAGTAATCTCTGCACAGATCAGTAGTCTCTAAATTTACAGATGAAAACAGTAGTCCTTTGTAAAGCACAAAGGAGTGCCACCTTTTTACATTGCTAATACTTTCCATAGCACTAACTTGTTTTAGCTAAGGAATTAATGAAGCACTGTAAAAAGAGAAATAGTAAGTCTTTCTTGCAGTCACTGTTATCTGCTGTTGAAAACATTTTTGTTTTAAATGAGATCTAGTGTCTATTCATACAAGCTCTTTCAGTTGCATTTAGGTTATTTTAGTAAAATCCAAACAACTATCATGTTTATTTTGGCTTTTTGACAACAGTCATAGAGTGGTTGGAGTAACATTTGATTCATCATAAAGCCAGAAGGTGATAAGTACTGTAAATCATATTGTTTGAAAATGGATGGGTTCATTGCTTTGTAAAATATCACTGTAATTTTGGCACTTTTTTGTGAGTATATGTTACTATTTATTGCTACACGATAGAATTTCTTATTCTATGCACATTATGCATTTGCACATGTTGTTCATGTCGCATTTTCTAATGAAGGGTGTGAGGAGAAGTGCAGCAGAACTGGCTCTGTATCACCAGTGATGGGAGAGAAGTGCAGCAGAACTGGCTGTGGTATCACCAGTGGAGAGGTCTGTAAGAGTTTAGGAAGGACTGTGCAGTTGCAAGTAAAAATTCTACTCTGCAGCTGAGCGCTGAATTCACGAGACCTAATAGAGATACAGGTTTTGGGGTTTTTTTGAAAAAAAAGGGTGAAGGAGGAGTGCAATCAAAAACAGTTAAAAGATTTGTGAATGTTACAGTGTGGCTGGTGCAGGAATGTTTGGGGGGGGGATTTGTGCGGGAATTTGGGTGTGGGGGAGCATTGCTTTCGGTTCCTCCTCCTGCTGGTGTTGCTCAGAAGGAATATAAAAGGAATGAAGTTAAAATGACTGTATTTTGTCCAAACTGATCAAGTTATAACAAGGGAACTGTAATTCAGCCAATGTGTCAGTTAGGATATCATCTCTTGATTTCAGGTTTCCAGTCTTGTGTGTTGTTGGCTCTGCTGACAGTGATGAGAGATAAATCTCTTCTGTTGTCARGAAGAGGGGAGTTCACACAGGCATAGTGTGACAGAATTCCCTACATAAAAATTATCCTTGCTAATATATATAATCATGCTTTAATGAAGTGGTCCTGTGGTTCCCAAAGGGTGTATCAAGTGAAGACTATGCTTTCATCCCACAGAATTATCAGTGTGTTTAGTGTGCCAGTCACACCTGCGCCAAGGTGTCACCACTAGCCATTGCTGCTCATCTCCTTTTCAGGCCTGGTTTTAATTTCCTTTCCACTTCTGCAGCTCAGGTCAGGTGAGAAAGAGGAAAACAAGCCAACTGAGTGCACTTATATTTTTATTTGTTTCAGAATGCCCATGATTTAAAAGCTAGTGATCAATTTAGTTGACCTAAATATACAGCCAAATTGAAAAATGTATCCTCTGAGCATGTGCAATATTGCAAAACTGCTGGCTGTGTGCGTTGATGTCTTTTTGTGTTGTTGGTTCGTTGGAAAAGCATTTTGAGTACTTTTTTCTGCACATACTCTCATCCTGCTTCAGCTGCTGCTAGTCAAGAGGACTCACACTACACTTTTCATGTCTTTCTGACTTGCAGGCTGTAAAGGGCCTTGTTCACCGGAGTTTGAAACTCTGGCAAACACTTTGCTGCAGATCTATTAAGGATGCTACAGCATTCCCAAGTGTGGTTGAGGCTGCCTGAAACTGCTGAGCTGGCATTTCACTTCAGACGGTGTTCACAATAAGGGCATACACACAAATCCTCCCCCACTGGTCCAACCCCAGAGCTCACAATTAAATGGCCTTTGAAAATGGCAAAGAGGCTTATGAAGAATAGCCTTGATGGAATCTAACCTTTCCTGGAGCTGCCCTTGTGTGCGGAATAGTTGATAATTTTCTGAGCTGAAAACGTTGAGGCGAACGCCTTTTAGCTGGAGCGAAATATCTGCAGCCTTCTTGTGTTCTGCATGTAAAGTACCAGCAAAGTCTGCCCTGGCTCTGTACGGGCACTCAACCTCTACAGAAATCACAGCAACCAAGGTTCAGCTCCTTTCCAAGCCCTTGCCTTTTCCTGCAGGAGCACAGAGGTGTGCTGACAGCTGGCCAGTCCATCGCTGGGGCTGGTGCCACATGGGAGCTGGGTGATCCCAGCCGCGTGCAGGGCACTCTGCCCCGTGGGTGCTCACTGCTGGGGACTTGGTGGGGCAAGAGTTAGACTTTTACAGTCTAAGGAAAGGAGTATTTCCTCTAAGTTGCAGCTAAGTTTAAAGTTAAAGCAAAAGAAGAAATCTACCTGCCCTGCAAATTCAGTCTTWGTCACTTGCAGATGAGGCAAATTAAATCATTCCTTACAAAATGTGCATTTCCCATGATAATTAATCTTATACCATGAAAGAAAAGCACGCTGAGTAGGGGTTCGGGGTTACTGATATTAAAAATATCTGAAAACAGTTGGAGTCCAGTGTTTCTTTGGCAATGGAAATTTTATTTACAAGGTCTTACAAAAGCGGTTGTGTATTTTCAGGAATAGTAAATGCTGTAAACTTGAGCCATACGCACTAAACTCACTGATACATGGTTAGGCCTTACCATAAAAAACGAAAATAAAAATTTCAGTATATTACTCAGGTGTAACGTTGATTAGCGATACTAGTTTTTCATGCTAAGATGCTCGTTTTGTTCTTCTATCCAACACAGGCATGGGATTCCATAATCCTACCTATTTTCACCTGATATCTGATGCCTTTTAAATATTTTTGTGGAGAATCAGTGTCTTTGAAGGCTGCCAGGTTAACAGCTATGGAGTCYGAAACGGTTTAGTTTATCCATAGAACAATTTGGGGCT
Source organism: Amblyornis subalaris (assembly GCA_018881555.1). Classification (NCBI taxonomy): domain Eukaryota; kingdom Metazoa; phylum Chordata; class Aves; order Passeriformes; family Ptilonorhynchidae; genus Amblyornis; species Amblyornis subalaris. The sequence goes on along the minus strand of JACAXG010000053.1, from coordinate 1,995,556 downwards.
ACCAAAATTTCATGTGGAAAGTCAGGCAGATTATTTTCAGAGGTTTCTTGTAACTGTGTACATAAATTYTTTTTCTCATTTTTGCTGCATGATTCAGCATACAAACTATGGTACAGTTCCTGTTTAAATACCCACCACTTCTGGGGCCACCTGCCTGTGGGGAAGCAAGCCAGAGCAGCCAATCTCATGCTTGGGAAGCTGTTGATCTGGGACTGACACTGGATGCAAACAAACTGCAACCCCAGGTCTGCAGGTGTGAATGTTTGTTTGGGTCTGCAGCTTTGTCACCTGAATCGTGACGTCTCTGGCTACAAGGTTCTGCCATAAATAGGCTTCCTTCCATCCTCTTTTCCTTTGGGCTGCTGTTGTATCAGCTTCGGGTAGCTGAGTTTTTAGGAACTCAATGTGTGAATGAAACTGTTTCTGGCTTTCTTCAAAAATACATTTCATACCTGGGTGTGATAAAAGGTTCTGGTGTTACATTCTCCCTGCAGAACCTGCCCGTASCAAGCGGGATGGGAAATGGGGGAGCTCAGGTGCAGGTGGCTCAGGTCCACAGGTTTTCACTTGAAGCTACCCAGTTTCTGGGAATAAAAAATGAACAAACCAAACAAAAAAAAAACCAAACCAAAAAAACCACAAACCAGACGAGGCTGATTTCTGAATACAATTGCAGCCACCTCCCTTTGCAGGACTCGTTTTTTATTAGAGCAAAGAAACAAGACTGCTTTTGCACTTGTGGTGTCCTCCTCTCTCACTGCCTTCGGCCGCTGCAGGAATTGGGAAGGGGCGGGACTGCTGAGGTTGATGAGACAAGGGTTGTTGAAAAGCCTGTGCTCAACTAGGGCAGCGCTATGGCAGCGTTTTTTCTTATGCTTAGTGCTTGTGATCCCTTTCATTCTTTTTGCAGTTACAGAGCAAAATCTGGAATTATTATATATAGTAAGCTGCTGAACGTGTAGAGGTTACTGGGGCAGTATTCATAGGGATCAAATAAATAGCCTGTCTTTAAAGGCCAAAATTAAATCATACTAAGAAAACCTGGCACAGTTTTCTTTTTCCTGGAGTAGGGGTGGTGTTGAAGTGATTCATTGGAAGTTTTACCTCTTCTTAGGCTATAAAGGATATATGTGCACTTGGGAACATCAGAGCCTCAAAMTGAGAACTCAAGGACCATTTGTTCTCTAAAACAACCTTGTGCTAGCTCTGTTCCAGCACTCAGTGGGGTGTACAGGTGCTGCTGTGTGGTGGTTTAGTGTCCTGGAGCTGGAAGGTGTGTGCTCCAAGAACTGTACAGCGTTGTGGGTCACGTCCTGCTCTCCTGTGTATTTTCTCCCGAGTGATGTGTGCATAYTGAAACACATGAATGCTTTAAGTACAGAAATAGCAAATGTGTTTACTAGCAGCTGTGTGATACATATGTGTTCCATAGTACTTGTTTTTATGGAGACTCATGATTGTCTCTTAATGTAGAATTCTGTTTGAACAGGACTTTATTTGCTACAGCATAGATAAGGAGACTTTTCTTTCAAGTCTTCTATGTTAATGGAAACACAATCATGTTAGCTATGCTGTCATTAAAAAACAAACTCATAAAAAGTATAACCTTAGGAGACATGAGTTGCTACTACACCCGCTAACACTTCATTCTGTTGACTTTCTCACGCTGCCTGTCCTTGGGCAACATGTCGTGTTGCAAAGCTGGAGGCTGCTGCCCTCAATGCAGAGACTCTCCAATTTACATTCTAGTCATACTGCAGCRTTTCATAACCCCACTTTAGCTTTTCCCTGGCTTCCCAACAGCTCTGCCGCCTGACACTGCACAGGGACCTCCAGGGCAAGGGTAAGGGCCTGGGAGTTCCGGGGAACAAGAGGAGCAGCCAAGAGTCTGCTAAAAGAGACTGTCAATACAGGGTGCAGCGCTGGCCTGAGCAGGAGTGTAAGCTGGTGGTGGGTCAGTAGGCTGTTGCGCAGGGATTTTAGTGCAGGTGTCTGGACTGAAAGGAAGGATTGGAGCCACTGCTTTGGGTAGCTCTTACCTACCACATGGGAAAGTGTTGAGAGAGTGTACAGGGGAAAGCAAGTCAAAAATACCATGGATCTCAGTGTTTGGTCAGAGTTTCCATAAATGCTGTAAGAACTAAGCCGTTTCAAATGTCTGTCCTCTAGTTCGGAGCAACTGGAGAATGACCTGTACGAAACAATGAGTTCTTAAGAATTGATTGCTTGCAAATTTCTCAAAGCGTTGACATATCTGAACACTTGCTGTCTTTTTAATATTAGCACTACTTCTCACTGTGTATCATGAGCCCTTGCCTGAGTAAAGCTCTTTGAGTTAATGCCTCACGTTGAAAGAAAACAGGCCTGGCACTGCTGAGCCCCCTCTGCGCGTACAGATCCGGCACCATGCCCTGACGTGCAGCCTGCATCGRTGCTAGGAGATGGAGAGAGAAACTCTGCTTTACTAACTTTCATGTTTTGTATTGTAGCCATGAGACGCAAACGACCTGCTGGGATCATCCCAAGATGACTGAGCTTTACCAGTCATTAGGTAAGACATCTCTACCAGATGTTTGGTGCCTTTTTTTTTTCAATTGAATGAATTGTTAAGGCAAAGATTTCCAGAGGAAGTAAACTAAAATTAAGTGAAAGGCAGTGCTTTTACCAAAGTTAAAATTATCTGCAAGGGAAATACGTAGGGCATAGTAACACGTTTCAAACATGCTGTATCAAAAAACTGTATTTCAGTTAGCACGTTTGGAATGTGTGCTGGGTTTACAAAGTAATTTGAGTGTATTGTTGCAAACTCTTTACTGAAAGACTGGGACAGAAGTTAAAAAAAAATAATCCTGAATCTTTTCACTGTCTAATCTACTTTACAAAAGGCRCATGAAAAAATCAAACCAAGCTGCTGTTAATGTTGACTTTTGGATGGTGGGAAGCCAATTGAAGCAATTTGCCAAACTGTGTTACCACTGCTTTATTTTTAAAGCACTTTCAATACTTAGAAGGCATAGCAGCTGTCATGATGTCATTTTGAATACCCAAATTGCATGCTTATTATGACTTCAGATGTGCCTCTCTGGTGGAGGGTTTTTTTTTCCATTTTTTAGCAGCTTTGGAATTTATTAACAGAAGCACATCTATAAGATAAAATAGGTTAATCTATGCTCTAGTGTAGGCTGCTTGGCAGACCATTTAATAGCTAACTCTTTGCTTTTAATGGTTCTGTTAATAAATAATAGAGTGTATAATAAAAATTAAGCTATTTTGCTGAAAGAAATATCAGTAAATGTGCTGCATTCATAAAGGAGGTTACGTCTGTACAGCACATGTACATAAACCAGCTTTGAATGAGCCAGCTTGAGCACTAGGACAGTCAAATCTAGCATTCAGTGCAGGCTTATTTGCCATGGTGAAAAATAGCTTAAAATTATCACCTGCTAAACTCCAGTTTAGCTGCTGAAAACAGTCTAATTATGCCAGTGTAATCTATTTCAAGCGAACTCAGGTATCTCTATGGTGCTCTGCAGTTAAAGGCATGCTAAAAATATTTTAGAAAAGTGATATTATAAAATGAAACAATACAGTGTGAAGGTTTTTTCTTTCTAGTATTAGCAGTGCGGCAGCAGTTGGTTTAAAAATTAACCAGAATGTAGCTCTGTATGCCAGAAAGGGATATAAGATGTGTAAGTTCAGGCTAACCAAATGCAAAAGCAGGCAAGTATTGACTTGCCATTTAATTATAACGTACTGCCCCATTCGTCTCCTTCATATTTCTGCTCTTAAAGTGAGTGGTTTAAAAGTTTCAGGACAAATGGTAATTGCACATGCAGACATCCCTTTAATAYGGGTAGGTCTTCAAAACAGTTGCCTGTTAATTGAACTGCACTCTGACTCTGCAGCCGCCTTTGATCCACAGATTGCGTGGTATTTCTGATACTGTTGTTGGTCAGACCTAAAGTCCTGTTGCAACTGCTTTTCTTTAGCTCATTCCCTGTTTCAGCTGGAGTACTCTTGAATATTAAGAAGTGAGAAGGTAATAAGGGAGAAAAGTGTCCTGATAGATTCAGGTCAGCAGTTCAGAAGATGTGTGACTGCTGAAGTCAGTTTGCATTTAGTTTAACTGAGTTTTATCACTGTGAGTATCACCCAAATGTCAGGAGTTTAAGATAGCCTTATTTCTTACTGCATAAAGAAGGAACATGTTCAGGCAGATTTTCTTTTTTACTTACTTGTGAGCTTTCTTTTTCTCCTGYTATTTTCCTTTTCAGGAGCAAGAAATGTCTGAAAAAGCAGTCCTCTATCTGGCTGATATTAATTTCTTTTGGAATTGAGACCAAATACTCATTAATGTGAAAGTGACACTGATTTTAGGAAAGTATGCATAATGCGTATTTTTATGAGTAATCGGAGGTGTTCAGGTATGGGTACAAAAGAGACTAGACAAGGTGACTCTTTGTGTACTGCCACACTGATGAAAGTGCTACTGAATAACCTACCGATTTATTTTTGAACTGGGTGTAATCATCACTGCCTAACTCTCACACAAACTGCATAATACAAGTATAACCCGTTTAGTCTTGAACAGAACCCTTGATGTATTTTCAGTGCTTTGCTTTGCCTCAGGTCAAAATGGTAATAATGGGATGTTTGAAGTCTTTTCAGACTGTTCAGTAATATATTATCTGAGAAGATGTTATTAAAGTAGATTTTGCATTGCATACTCATTAGATCCTATTATTTTACCCCACATTAGGATCCACATTTTGTTTCTAATTCGTATAAAGAAGCTAGTAAAGAGCTTAGTATGTATGCATTTTAAAAATCTGGTAGAAAGCATGAATTCAGCAAGCCGAATAAATGTAAAAAAGTGAGACCAAGTACATCAATGCTGCCAAGAGTTTTCATTTCCATTTTCCAACTCCTACACTAAGCCACTAGGGAATAATTGTGCTATGTGATGTAGCTCTCTATACATGCCAGTATAACATAATTTGCTACAGGTTGCTTAGGTCTGATTTAAATTATTACAAATTACTGAAAGCTTAATTTTTTTAAGTGAACGAGGAAGGTGCATCCTGGCATAAGATAACGTTTCTTATCTGCCTATGTCTTTGAGATGCAAGAGACACTTCTCTAAGAAAGACAGGTAATAGTAGTTTCAATCTTCACATATCCAATTCACACACTTGCAAATTGTTCCATTACATTTTGCTAAAATAGATGAATCTCAAGTCTCAGACTTCTTGGTTTATTTCTCTGTCTTTAGAGATCTGGGTATTYATAAAAATGAAGCTAAATTACTTGGGAGCATTATTTGGTACTAATAAAAGAAGGTAGGAATATGCTTTTGCCTGATCAAATTGTTGGTCGAGGAAGTCCTGTAACCTCTTCAACAGGGACTGCAGCAGGAAGAATCCACAGGACAAAATTATAAAATAATCTGCCTATGGAAGAAATATTCTCAAATTCTCTTGGATCTCATTTGCTGAAACATAGCTGGTTATAAAGATACTTGTAATAACTGTGAAGTACTTGATTTGAAATTATATATGTGTGTCAAAAATTTCCAACTGGTGGTTCTTTGTAACAGAAGTTTTTCCTTTTAAGATACTAAAGTGCTTGTTCCTGACTGCTCTTTATTATTTGAGCAACTTAGCATTTTATCGGTTTTAATGAAGCAGCTACTCCTTACTCAAATTGAATAATTGTCACTCTTCATATAAAGTTATGGCTACTTAAAGTTACWTAATAAGCTGTCTATATTGAATKACTTAATTGTTGTGTAATGTTTGGTCAAAGTGACAGCAGGTAGTAGGTATTGGTATAGGTTATATAAGAAGGAATTGTATAAATTAAGAACATAGAGAAGAAATAAATGCTGAAATAGGAAAGGTAGTAAAAATCACGATATGCAAGTTTCAAAGGTTCACAGGCTAACAGACATCCCCTGGTTTGTATTTACACCATTATGAACCACTCCTATTTTCTTCTAACTTGCTTCTGGAAGTCTTCAAAGTACCAAGAACTGCTCCAGCTGCTTTTCTTTCCAAAATTAGTTCCTCTGTAGCAGATCTGCTGTTTCTACACTGTTCTTTTACATCCCTCTTACAAATTTTTTCATCCTTCATGATGACTCCAGGGCATCACTAAAAAGAGAATCTGTGTTATTTCACTGTCTTGGAGAGCAAGGACCTTTGGGTGAGGGGAGAGACGAGAAGAGCAGGAATCATAAAGTGGTCTGGGTTTGCTCAGTTTCTTTCAGATTATCCTTCTGAGTGAACATTTAATGTCATGCATCTTAGCTCTGAATAGTAGTATTTTGCCTTTGAGCTGAAAATGATTCCAAGCTTTGCTGTGATGGCCCAGGAGGACTTGGCCTGTCATGCCATACTGTTAGTGTCCCCTTCCTCTAGCCTTGCCATGTCCTGTCACGTCAGTACAAGTCTCCTCAAGGTGCATTAGTGTCACCATAAACAGTAATTGCAGTAGCAGGGTGCAGTCAGAAATGTTGTTTATCAATTCTAATTCACCAAGGCAAGAGAAGAGGGTGAAAACCACCCTCACCCTTGCCAGGCTGCGGTGCACTGGTGACAGCTCTCCATTTAATTTGGAGGTATGTGGGGCAGTTCTCTATGGATTATGTGAAAGAAATGTCAGAGCTGCTTAACACAAGGTGGGAGAATGCTGGAAGGCACCTCAGAGCCTTCTCTGGGCTTTCGGCAGCAGCTGCTGTGCTGGTCTTGTGGCCAGCTACTCTTGTGCAGCAATGTGAGCTTCTAGCTCCCAGTGACCAGGGCTGATAAACTTTGTCCCTTTTGGTTTGTGTCTCTTGATTTGTCCTTCTGAAGAGGCTAAACTGCCCGTCACTGCCACTATAATTTTTATTAGCAACTACTAAACCATGTATTTATTATGAAGTTTTATTCATAGTCAACTGTTTTCTGTGTTTATACTAGTGAGACCCGTACCTATTGCACACATCAGTCGTTTGATTTCTACTGAAATCCAGTGAGATGATACAGACRGCCTTTCTTTAAAGGTTGCTTTTTCACTAATGTCTTTTTCAAGCTCATTTCAGAAAATAGGATTGATTGGGTTCAGTCAGCCTTGGATAGTAATCAGACCTAGAGAAGGTCRTCTTTCTGACTGTGTGATTGCATCCTGTGCAGCACACACCTAACAAACAGTAAATTCAGCTGTGGCAGAGAGGTAGAACTTGGGTGGTAGAAGTTAACCCTGCATCCCTTGAAAATGAAAGCTTAGGTGTATTAGCAGTGAAGGAGGCTATTCTAGAGAGAGTGAAGTGAATAGGTGACCAGTATGGGAACGTTTTGCTTAAGATAATTGCACTCTTGGTTTGCAAAGGGACACCTTTTATTTTTATTTTCTGAAGTTGTTTGTAATTTATTTATTTTAGGATTTTCCAGTATGACTCCTTCTCATCTAGAGTACATGAAAAGTTTCTGAACTTTCTGACTGCAAACTCCACTCACATCCCAATCCCATAATGGGGTGTACTCTGTGTACGTCATATCCTTTCTCACACTTCTGGGTTTGCAGGCTGAAGAAAAGACRTTGCATGCTAAAACTCCGAAAGGTTATGCCAACTGGTCTGGTTACAAGGATGCTAGCACATGCTGTGGTGTTCAGCCACTAGGTATAGATGCAATCAGTAGCATTGTGGTGCCCTGGRTACCTCCCACTTGCTAATTTGCAGTGACACTGTTGGCTTTTTCACTCAGTTGGACAGGCCTAGTACAACGTGCTGGGTCGTTTCATGGAGAATGGTTAAGCTGTATGTATAATAACAGTTTACTGTTATTTATTATCAAAGCAATGTAGATGATAGCATTAATTATTGTTACAATAAAAGTCAATGGCTGAGACTCAAGTGATATTAAGCAGTGTTACTTGATTAATTTCTTTCCTTTGTGCATTTGTCTCATTTGCATTTTAAAATTACAATTCCTAAAGAGGCAATATATGTCACTGTAGGGCATCATTAAAAGATTTAYATGCAGGTTTTGGGCAGCAGRAGGAAAGCCAGCATTCTTATCAGCTGGACAGGGAATCTCAGCTGTATTGAAACAATGTGAGCTGAAGCTTCTTGAAAAGTCAAGAATCCCATTAATGTCTGATGAAACATGGAAAACTTAGTGGCTTGTAGTGGAATTATGGTATAYTCAGGACTATCCAGTAAACAGTTTTTAACCTCTGTTAGGTAGGCATTGTCAGAGACAACAGTGACATGTACTTCCCAAAATAGACTATCCACTGCAGGCAGTGTATTTATGAACAGTCTATGAGCATGTCACAAGCTGTGGCTGAGTAAGACTTTCAGGTTTCGAGGTACATCGCTTTAGGTTCACATCTTCTCTCCATGCACCTGAGAGTAAAAAAACCCTCAGAACTCTGTAAATCTTATCAAATGAAGATGAGGATTTGACTTGATGACATCTAGTTTCTTTAAAAGAATTTAGTCGTTAACTTGCTAAATTTTGCTCATACCACCTGAAGCGTATAAGCTGCCCATTTCAGTTAGGTGGTGTCCAGACAGTGAGAAAATTGCTGTCCAAAGAACCAAGTGAAATGTGTGTGTTTTGTCCTCGTTAATAAAAAAAGCAATTATAGTAATGCTCACAATAATACAAACAAGAAACCCTCTTTAAGAAAAAAGATGGTTTCCAGGTAGAAAGGACTTTCTGAGATGCCTTCAGATTACATTGGGAGAGAGCTAAATGATATGAACRGCTTTTGACGGGAGGCAGCCTGGCCCATCCCAGCGCTTTTAAACACTCAGTGAGATGAGTCTGTTGTACAGGATAATACATTATCAAGTGGAATATCCCAGCCACTCAGCACTCTCAGCAGCTGCACCAGCTGTAGCAGGGTCAGTCTGTTTTAAGAAACACCATGGAAAGCAGTTTGGTTATAACACCTTACTTAAAACCTGTTGTCTGGGTTGTAGATGTGACTCCTTAAGAATAAAAACAAATACCCMCTCATGCTGGATGCTAAACCTCTTCTTAAATACGTTATTTTATAAACCTTCCTGGTTTTAATTTTTTATGGCTTTTAGTTATTTGCTAAGCTATTTTATGCAGTAAGACTCAAGAAGAGGAGAATCTGTTTTTCCTCTTTAAATAATGCTCATATCCCAGTGTAAAATCTGGGATTTAGCAAGGAAGGATTTTGGAAAAAAACAAACTACAGGATTTTACTGATACTGTGTCAGTAGTTAGTGGGACATTCCAGCAGGTGGTTTGAATCACTGACCACTTCTCAAATGAGTGGGTTTCTTACCCAATTGTCCACTAGCAGAAGGATCTGCTATGTGTAATTGCAGGTGTTTCTAGAATACTGTAGAAATAGAACATAGCCCTTACGTTTTGAGATTTCTCTCAACATGCAGAATTATGCAGAAGAGGTTAGAATTTAATTATCTGATCATCTTTCTACAATATTTCTGATTTGAGTTATTCCTATCAGCAGTCTGGAGTCCTCTTCATTAAAGCTGCATTTTTAGTAAAAGCACTAGTTCTCGTTCCCTGTTATCATATATTATACAGAGAAAGATATATATTCACTTGAGCAGAGAGGTCATTCACGGCTGAGTAGTGGGAAAATCATGATTTCTCTTTGCTCTGGGATGTAAATATGTCACCAAATACTCCCTCGTGATCCTTTCTTCTGTCTGTTCCTTTCCAGGGGCCAGGTGACCTCTTCCACTGCATCATTGTTTCAGACCATAAACAGATTATGCTCTTGGGCATTAACATTTTTTTGTTCTAARCTTGAAAGTTGCCTTCTGAGCAAGGAAAGGGAGTATTGTTAAACAACTTGCAAAAGTTTCACAATACACCAAGAGCTTTTCAGCCCTCTGACCACCCCGTTTGGATGAYGAGGCGGTGCATACTTTCTAGGAGTGGGAGGAAAGGGCTGCAGGAGAACTTGGGTGGTACACTGGGCTTCCCAACCTGCTCCGAGATGATAAAAGCTTTGGGGTCGTGATGCTTTTAGTGGGCTGTGTGGAAGTGGAGAAAGCATCAATTTTTTTCTCCTGGGACGTAGGAAGGAAAAAAACCCACAACTCCAGAACACAGGGAAGGAGGAACTATTTGTGTTTCCATAGGTTTTTGGAAGGTTGCTGCTGCTTGAGCCTCCTTTCTCTCTCCTCTGCCTGTTTGCAGCAGGAGCAGCTGGCTTGTGACCAGGCAGTGCCTCCRTGTGCCTTGCTTGAGGTCCCCCCATTCACTGTGAGGGGTGGTATTATGTCCAGCCCTCCCCAGCCCAGGGGCCAAGACTCATTCCCTGGCAATCTTACGTTCTGTGGTTCATTTAAATGGGGTCTCATTCAGCAAGGGAAATGTATGGAACCCAGTTAGGAGGGGCTGGGCTCCTTTCATTGCTACACAGGACAATACTTTTGTTCCAGCAGTAACTCTGGGGGAGGAAAGACGCCACTGGCAGATTCATAGGCATAGGGCAGGGAAAAGCAAAATTATTAAGATACAGTGACCCTAAGTGACTGTCATCACCTCTTAAGAGAGCTGTCCATCAGGAGCGTGGAGGTGGTGGCATAAGGAAGACAGAGGTGAGCAGTTGGCACAAGGACAGTGCCAACTGGCAACGGGGCACAGGCTAATCCTGGTGACAGCAACGAGCGTGGCAGTGGAGGTGTGCCATGGTTTAGCCTTGGCATGCAGAGCCAAAAGATCAGCATTGCTGCTACTTTCCCAAAACCTGAGGTGAGGGCTCCAAAATGAGTTCCTGACATTGCTGCTTCATCATTTAGAGSAGATGCTTCTTGGCAGCAATGTCGTTAAGGCTGATAATAAATTCAGTGTGTATTACATATACAGGAAAATAGACATAAACTGTAGCACTTCCAGGATTAAATGTCTTCATGGATTGTACTTTCTGCCTTGATCGAGGCCTGAAATATGCATATATATTTACTCACATTTCTGAAAATGTAAATAATAAATAGATACGCTTTTTTCAGAATACTCAGGAGAAATTTAAGGAAGGCTTCTTCATTTTGTCAAATGCTAGCCATAATACTCTTTTGCAAAATACAAGTGCAGATTTGCAAGAAGGGTACAAAATGTAACTGAAGTCACAGTGTGTTTGTGAGAGACTGCTTTATTAATTTCCATTTAAGACCAATTAAGTTGTTTTATTTAAATTTCTCACTGTATTCTGCACCACATAAAGAACCTGTCAGGATGATTGTGAGAGACAGAGCTGGCAAGAGCAATATGCAGGAGAACCGCCAATTAAAAAGGTGTAGGAAACTGCAAAGGAAAAGGAATTATATACAAAGCTGAAACTTTCTTTTCTGCTCTAAGACGTGTTTCAGATGTACCACAGCTTCTGTTAAGGTATACAAAACTACTGAATTATCATACCTCATATTGTTCATTCAGAACARCTTAATTAAAATTAATGTAATTGAGACTATATTCCCTCTGCTACCTRTACCTGTACAGCATTATAAATGACATTGGGATAGTTGTACCCAAGCTACCACGTTTCAAGCAGCTTTATAGCACCTCAGCTCATATGCCGACAAGAACTGTTTTGTCTTTCCCTGTTTTTCATAATTTTCTAAGAGTCTGCCAGGCTTAGAGGCAACTTATTGAGCTAAATGGACCTTTATTTTGAGCCACTACATTTTTTTCCCTAACATTCTTCTTATATTTACATCGTAGTTAACATTTTCTAAACACTTTCCCATCAGTAATTCCTTAGGCTCTGTGGGTTTCATCAGTAAATTAAATGTACTCAGCAGTGTTGTCAGGTGCTGAAACTGGCTGGCACGAGCAGTGTATTTCTGTGCTGAAAAACCCTTAAGWTGCAATATGCCAAGTGATCTCTTGGGAATGATCCCCAGGCTGCACAGGAGTGTCTGTGCCCAGGAATTAGTTGGGTAGGTGACAGGGCCAAGAGCATGCATCTGTTTTTTCAGCGGTGGCTGCCCTGTAGCACACGAGTGTGTGCCCTGCGACTCGTCAGTTCCCAGTGCAGCTGCTGGCAGTGCCCCTTGGGAACTAGCTTCTCTGCTCTAGRAGACTCTTTGGTGTGTCTTTGTCCCCGCAGTGTCCCGGAGGGTTTTGCAAGTGGGGACTTGTGCTGATGTCCTTATTTTGTTAAATGTATGACGACAGCTCTAGCAAAAGTTGAGCCAAATAGTGTGTTCCTAACCAGGTGCCATTCCCCATCATTCTGCTGCGGCCACTGCCTCTCTGTTGTTTTGCAGGTGGGGGACCTGGGAACTCACCTGGCTGGGTGAGCTGGCTTCTCTCCAGGAAGGCTCTGCATCTCTGGGCATGGCTGGGGCCTGCTTAGGTGGAAAGCACAGAAGTTTAATTGGAATTTTTTTTAAAGTTTTTTGTTTTAGCAGTAGCTGAGAATCGCCTGTTTTTTCTTGGGGAGAGCTCTTCCCTTGGGGCTGCCTGCACGCAGCCTGGCTGGAGCATCAGGCAGACAAGGAGGAGTTCCAGGGTCTTATCTCCCTCACAGTACCTTTGGTGTGAAAAGCTCTGCAGTATTTTCAGACACACTGGTGGCAGTCACTGATGTTGTCCTTTCAAGTGCTCTTTCGTTCAGTGCCTTTGAACAAAAGGAAGTAACACTTTCGAACTTCGTGTTTTCTTTTTGGGTGGTTGATTGTCAAGATTTGAGGGCTTTCGCTCAGTGAAGTTTCTGACGTACTTTTTTTCCCTCTCTGCTCTTTTAACCAACGAGTATAATCTTGTAGTTCAATTTAACAATGTCTTTGTGAGTCTGGTTATTTCTAAGGTGTAAAGCTGATCTTTTATTTTAATATTGCCCCCCTACAGCCGACCTGAACAACGTCAGGTTCTCGGCGTACAGGACTGCCATGAAACTCCGCAGGCTGCAGAAAGCCCTCTGCCGTAAGTATGCACCTGTGCCTCACCTACTGCCCAAGAAGGCTTCACGACCAACACACGAGTTTATTTACAGCTTTCAGAAGCAGAAAAACACTGCCACCCACACATATCCCCAGCTCTGCCTCATGCATGGAAACATCTCACCTGAAGGGTCTCATCCYCGGTTTGCATGAACCTTACAAAAGCAAAGTGCTGGGTGGTCTGCAGATCTGTCTCTTGCAAGGCAGAGCAGCGGTTCAGAAATAAAACCTAGCATCTCCTACCTATTTCTTATCTTTACACTCTTTAGCTGGGTGTTTTCACTGTGCTGTGTCCTGTGCCATGTAGCTGTGCCAAGTCCTGTGTCAGCCACAGCTTTACAGCCGAAAGGAACACAGTTGTAGCGTGTTGGGAACAGTGAGAGCTCCAGTGAAATAATCACTCCAGAGCTGGAGTTGCTAATGGTTTGTTAAGTTGAATCTTGAACCCTGAGGGGTTATTGCCTTTAAATGAGATCATCAAAATAAACATTTAGCTTCATTTTTCCCCAGCTTTCCGTTGTGTTGAGAAGTCTCTCATCAGCTGTACATTAGTGATGTGCATGTTCTAACATTTTAATTCTCCCAACTGCTGTATGTTATTCTACTTTTCACTGGAATTACATTTCCCTTTCAGCTTATTGTAACCTGATAGCTAAATAATTTGCTCAGAGTTTTCTTGATAGGCCAGTCAGTTGCCAAAGCAAGCAGTTTATTAGGCAGTCCAATTGGGAGGATTATTAAAATATTTTAACATTCCCTGTTTGGCATTTAATTATGGGGTTAAATTTCTGACACAGTTGCAAATCAGTCTGAACTGTGGATTTATCTCAAGTTGGATTTGTGCTAACATGCTTTCTGGAACTGTGTCAAACCTCAGTATTTTTGAGCATGTTTACTTTTAGGCTTATAAGCATGGGTGAATTCTGCTAAAGAACAGATTTAATTTCTGAATGTATAAAAAATAGGGAAAAAAGGAAGAAATAAACAATAAGTGAAAAGTCTTGTACCATAATGAAAGATTTCAACATGAATGCAGTGACAAAGAAGGTATTATGATGATCAGAAATATAAACATCTTTCCATGGTACGGGCACTTCTACCACACTCACTGTGGAAAAGTGGTATAAAGAAACTGGAGTGACATGAAGTGAAAAGTATTCATAATCAGTGCAGCATTGAAGGAACTAAAATTTGTGGAATTAACTAGCTGGCAGTGTGTAAGTGTAACTTGTAAYATGTTTTTATGACTGAAAGTGCAAAATTTTGTATCCTGTTTTATYTGCATTAGAATCATAGAATATTCTRTGTAGGAAGGAACTCATGAGTATCATGCACGTCCAACTCCTGACCCTGTAGAGGATGCCACAAGAATCCCACAATGTGCTTGAGAGCATTGTCCAGATGCTTCTTGAGCTCTGTCAGGCTTGGTGCTGTGACCACTTCCCTGGGAAGCCTGGCCCTGGGCTCAACCACCCTGTGGGTGAAGAACCTTTTCCTAATATCCAGCCTAAACTTCCCCTAACACAACTTCAGGCCATTCTCTCGGGTCCTCTCACTGTCACCATAGAGCAGAGATCAGTGTCTGCCCCTCCTCTTCCCCTCACGAGGAAGTTGTAACTGCAGTGAGGTCTCCCCTCAGTCTCTTCTCCAGGCTGAACAGACCAAGTGCCTTCAGCCASTCCTCATACGGCATCTCCTCAAGGCCCTTCAGCATCCTCGTGGCCTCCTCTGGATGCTRAGAACTCTATATCTTTCTTACATTATGGTGCCCAAAACTGCATGCAATATTCAAGGTGAGGCCACCCAAGCCCAGAGCAGAGCGGGACGACAATGCCCTCCCTTGCCCAGCTGGCAATGTTGTGCCTGATGCCCCCAGGACAGGGTTGGCCCTCCTGGCTACCAGGGCACTGCTGGCTCATGTTCAACTTCTCATTGACCAGGACCCACAGGTCCCTTTCATGGCGCTGCTCTCCAGCGTCTCATTCCCCAGTCTGTCCCTACCTCCAGGGTTGTCCCATCCCAGGGGCAGAATCCGGCACTTTTCCTTGTTAAACTTCCTATGGTTGGTGATTGCCCAGCCCACTAGTTCACTGAGCTCTCTCTGCAGGGCCTCCCTGCCTTTGAGGGAGTCAACAGCTCCTCTAAATTTAATATCATCAACAAGCTTAGTATCCCTTCCAGTCCTGCATCCAAGTCATTTATGAAGATGTTGAGAAGCACAGGGCTGAGGATGGAGCCCTGTGGAACCCCAGTAGTGACAAATCCCCAGTCTGATGTCACTCCACTGTAACCCTTTGTGCCTGACCTGTGAGCCTCTTGCTCACCCATTCCATGATGTGTTTATCCAGCTGTGGACTGGACATTTTGTCCAGAAGGAYACTGTGAGAGACAGTATTGAAAGCTTTACTGAAATCCAAAAAGATAACATCAACTGGCTTCCCTTGGTCAACTAGGTGGGTTACCATGTCATAAAAGGAAATTAAGTTTGTAAGCGGAACTTTATCCTCATGAACCTGTGCTGGCTGTGACCAATGACTCTGTTGTCCTTCAGGTGTTTTTCAATAACTGATTCCCACCATTAAATAATTCTGGACTCATCTTGGACTTTTGTATTGGGTTTGTKTGGCCAGGATTTGGTAGCAAGGATCTCCAGGGGTGGCTTCTGTAAGAAGCTGCTAGAAATTTACCCTRTGTCTGACAGAGCCAAGGCTAGCCAGCTCCAAGACAGACCTGCAGCTGGCCAAGGCCAAGCCCATCAGCAGTGGTGGTAGTGCCTGTGGGATAATGTAGTTGTGAAGGGTGGGGGAGAAAAATGGCTGTGCAACAGCAGCTGGGAAAGAGGAGCCAGAATATGTGAGAGAAACAACTCTGCAGACACCAAGGTCAATGCAGAAGGAGGGGGAGGAGGTGCTCCAGGCGCCAGAGCTGAGATTCCCCTGCAGCCCCTGGTGCAGCCCATGGTGAGGCAGTTGTGCCCCTGCCATCCATAGAGTTTCACGGTGGAGCAAATATCCACCTGCAGCCCRTGGAGGACCCTATGCCAGAGCAGACAGGTGCCTGAATGAGGCTGTGACCCATGTGAAACCCACCCTGGAGCAGGCTCATGGCAGGAATTGTGAACTCTTGGAGAGGAGCCCACGCTGGAGCAGGTTTGCTGGCAGCACTGTCTGTTCCTGAAGGACTGCACCCTGTGGGAGGAACCCACTCTGGAGCAATTTGTGAAGAACTGMAGCCAGTGGGAAGAACTCACGTTGGAGCAGTTTGTGGAGGACTGTCTCCCGTGGGAGACTGCACATTGGAGCAGGGGAAGAGTGTGAGGARTCCTCCCACTGAGGAGGAAGCAGCAGCAGAAACAACATGTGCTGAACTGACTGCAGCCCCCATTCCCCAGCTGCTGCTGCAGGGGAGGAGGTGGAGAATTTGGGAGTGAAGTTGACCCTGGGAAGAAGGRAGGGGTTGTGGGATATGTTTTATTTCTCATTATCCTGCTCTGATTTGATTGGTAATAAATTCAGTTGATTCCCACAAGTTGGGTCTGTTTTGCCTGTGACAGTAAATAGTGAGTGAGCTCTCACTCTCCTTGACCCATGAGCCTTTCGGTGTATTTTCCCTCCCCTGTCCAGCTGAGCAAGCTGAAGTCAGTTCATCTCTTGAGGTTACATTTAGGCAGATTTTCAGAGAATTGATGCTCTCAGAGACATGCAGTGGCACTTACACTGATTACTCTAGCACATTCTTCATACTTGTATCTAAGGAGAAGTATTTAAGGAATTTGGTTAGCAGGCTTTGTTCTTACAAATATTTCTGCCRGGAGACACCATCATTGTATTTGTGTATTCTATCATTTCAGTGTCGCTCGTGAACTCAGTTTAATTAGATTTTTTTTTTAAAACCTCAACTCATTACAAAATTCTTTTTCTGCATTTTGGCACTAGCAGAATTAGAGCATAGTGCTGGGTTTCAGGGCTCCTACGCAAAGCCAAAATCCCACTTGCAGTAGGTGCTGCTTTCAGCTCTGACTTTTCATTTCAGTTTTAAAATTGCAGGAGTTTTTAGAGATAGATATATAGRGATACATAGATAGATATATATATATATTTTTCCCCCCCTGCAAACTCCATAGAAAACAGAGCAATTTTGTCTACTGAGAAGTACTCTAAAAATGTGTGCCTAATAGAAGGCCTATGGAAGTAAAGGCCTATTTCTCAGTGGCAAGAATAGAAACACTTTAAAAAAGGAACTGTTCTTAAACTTTAGTTCATACTGTTTTTTCATTTTTCAGTTCATGAATCAGGCGAGTGAATATTAAGACACTGGGATATTAAACCTAAAGAAGAATATGGCAAATAGCAACCTTTAGCAAATAAATGCTTGTGTATTATGTTACCTTAGAAGAATCTAGAGTGTGGCTGTATCATCCCAGCCTTCGAAGCTATTGTGAGCGTGCTAGATAGAACTACCGCACCAGGTTTTTTTTAAGTGTACAGTTTCCTTTGATAATCACATCAAAGCATGATGACTTTCTTGTTTTTCTACTTTTAAAGATCTGATCTTCAAGTGCAAACCACATCAGAACATCATGATGTCAATAAAATGAGATGTATTCACAAACTTTTCTTGGAAATACAGCAAAAGAAAATATTCAGGGACTTCTGTTAGGGGTCTTTTTTCCTTTAATTTTGTGCAGACTAGATTAAATATTTTTTTTTAATGTATCAGCCAACAGCAGCAGGTTACAGAGGAGATGATCTTGCATTCTGCAAGGACCATTTATACTTTTTATTACCAGCCATATGTTGAGTTTTCTCTAAGTTCAGTTTTTGACCTCTAGAGTGTAATTTTTCCTGCCTGTTAATTGTCACTTCTGTCCTTCAACTGGTTACTTATTCCATGTTGTCCTTTATACTTTTGCTGCAATCTGGCAGTGTCTAGTTAAAAACATCCTAACCTTTTCTCTATTGCCTTAGAGGCCAAAGAAATATTTATATAAGTGGCTTAGACTTCAAAATAACCTAGAAACCACTGCTTACCCAGATTTTGGAGTCAGTTTTGGAATTTTAAATAGAAAAGTGTAAAAGAGTGGCAGAGAATGCACAAAAAGTGCAAAGCATAAAATGGTATGGTTTATTTCAGTTAAAGCTTTTCAAATGACTGCATGGCACCAAATACTCAGCTCTTCAGTACAAATCTGACTGTGGAGCTTGTCCTTTGGAAGTTCATCRTTCATGGGACCTCCATATCTGCTTTTAGGAAAGAAATATGCAGCTCTTTGTTCTGGGAGCGGACACCCCCCCCCCACATTCCTTAAGTCTTGCTGGGAAAGATTAGGAAGGATCTTGCTTTTTTGCACAAAAAGAGGTTCCCTAAAGCAAAGCGTGTTGGCAAGTGCTTTTTGCTTGTTAGGAGATGATCGTGTGTTATAAACTTCAGGATAGGACAGGAGGTTGATGAAGAGTGGGCTGGAAGGCTTTTCAGAAGATGCTGCTTATTAATGGGAAAAGCTTTCACAAAGTGGAATGACCCATGTTTAGCAGTAGCTGCATATATAATTAAGCTGCCACTCGGATGCCTGAGGGGTTCATTTAATTACCGTTGATTCGTAGTCTCAAAGGAACAGAGAGTTCAGCCTAAAGCTCGGAGTTATAGGTGTTGTGAGGGCTGTGCTCTATTTTCAATTTGACTAATGAATTCTTAGAAGAAAAGCGTCTTTCTGAGACTCTCAGGAATGAATCTGATGCTTTTGCAGGATATGACACTGACCTTAGAATAGCTATATTTTGTATGCTAGTAGGTTAAACATAATATTCCAAAATACTTTATTTTAATAAATATCTATATTCTAATGTGAAAAAAACTAAAACTCCAATAAAACACTGCACAAAATCATAGAGTCAAACTTCTTGGTGTAATAATAGGGACAGCGTTCCAAGATTTCCTTATTCACTCTAGCAACTAGGTGTGTTAGGCCCAGAGGATGAAATTTTCAGAAGTGCTTAAGGGATTTAGTAGCACAAGTAAGTCCCTATTGATTTCCAATGAAATGTATACTCCTGAAATTCCTTTGGCTATTATGAAATCCCAGCGTACTGTCCATGCAGCATTACGCAGCAGCCCTGTGGGCAGCTAAAGTCTTTCTCATCTCCCACTTGAACATCAAAGGGGCAGTTTCATCCTGGGTAAAATAGGATACTCGAGTGTGAATTTGGCAAATGGGCCCTTAGACAGGATCGAGTTCTAAAAAAATTTCCTGTGTGGTATTCTGCATTTAGCCTCTGCACATTATGGCCTTTTTTTTGACGTTGTGAAGAGATGTTGCTTACCAGAACTCAAGAAAGCAAATTTTTATTCCAATGAGAGAAAAACAGGTCTTGCAGTTGAGTCAGTTCATTTTCCAGTTTTGTGAAGAATTTCCTGGATGATTTTGGGCAGTTCATTTTGGACCACATGCCTACCCCCTTGGGTCATATTGAATTGTGCTGCACTTTGTGACTGCTCATGGTATGAGCAGGATTAACAGCATCTGGGTTTTAACATCCCTATTGCTCACATCCTGGAAATTCACTGCAAGGAG
Organism: Amblyornis subalaris; assembly: GCA_018881555.1. NCBI lineage: Eukaryota > Metazoa > Chordata > Aves > Passeriformes > Ptilonorhynchidae > Amblyornis > Amblyornis subalaris. The sequence goes on along the minus strand of JACAXG010000053.1, from coordinate 1,976,042 downwards.
TTTTCATGTGGCAGCAGGAAGAGCTGCATCAAGCATCTCATTTTTCTGGTTTCCTTTGTTCTTATTCATGTCTTACTTTGTAAACCAACATCCCATAATTTTTTGTCCCCCTAACTGTGATGCTGCTGGTGATATTAGTTTGCAGAGCTTAAGAGCTGAGAAAGGGAAGCTCTGTTTTGCCTTGGACATTCAAATTTCAAAATGCAACTGACTTAAATTGGAACAAAAATCAAATGCATAAATGTCTGTGGCAAAAAATTCTTTTGCATGTTGACTGATGAGTTTAAATGTGTCTTATTCTGTAAAGTCATAGAGATATTTATACATATAAATGCTCTTCTGAATTAAAAAAACGGATAAATTTAATTAATAAATATTGAAATAGGCCATGTAATGTTTCTGGAACCTTCTTTTCCCTGTCCTCACTAGAGAAATAGTAACAGAGAGGTTAATCACAGTTAAGCTGCGATTTGTTTGCATATTCCTTGTGGAGTTTGGTTCAGTTAAGATTGCTTGACTTCTCTAAGAAATGGACAGCACATCTGAGGGAAGCTGATGATCTGTACCATGTTGAGGGCACATTTGGTGAATGCAGTAATCAAATCTTAACCTATGTATCTGTAGGAACATCAAACATGAAATACATAACTTTTACTTGCATGGTAATTTATGTGTAATATTTCCGTAGAACCCAAGAGCATAATAGCTACTTTACAGCTAAAAATGAAACAGATACACACTGGTCTCTACGGCCGCAGTTGAATAACAGTGCATCTGTAGGAATCCTGAAACCAGTCTTGCATTTGACTTTCAGAGGATGTTTTCTGTCCTCTGGCCAGACACGTAAGCCAAGTAGTGTTCTATTTACTCTTTGGATGTGGGTTGTACAACCACTGTTTCTCTTCAATCTTCACGGTGGTGTATTTTTTTATTCTAACAGTGGATCTGCTGAGTCTGTCTGCTGCATGTGATGCCTTGGACCAGCACAACCTCAAACAAAATGACCAGCCAATGGATATTCTGCAGATCATTAACTGCTTGACCACCATCTACGATCGACTGGAGCAAGAGCACAATAACTTGGTCAACGTTCCTCTCTGCGTGGACATGTGCCTCAACTGGCTTCTGAATGTCTACGACACGTATGTATGGGGACTCCAGACATGGGAGAAGCTCCAGGAGCTTTCCCAATAGCAGAGGGGGAGGGGAAAGGCATAACGAGCTGTCTGCCTCATCATAGYGTGAGTGGCTTGGAGCTCAAAAAATGGGTAGTTGAAGTGAAAGTTTAATAAACCTAATGGTTTAATGGCTGCATTTAGCTGGATCAATACAGCCCTTGGTTAGGCTTATAATCCTAGATTTATTAAGCTAAGAGATGAGAGAGCTGGAAAACTGAACTTTTTAAGCAGATTTCTGTGTTCGGATGAATTCTGTGACTGCGTGTCCACAGTAGGTGATGCCTTTGCATGGCTTTTTAATTTCTTTAGATAAAGAAGTTCAAGGGAATTATCAAGARGCAGCGGAATGAACACCATCATATAAAGTCTTGCATATGTCTCTACTTCTGGATGTTAAACCTTTTCAAATATGTCAATTTTCTATAGCTTTCAATCTATCATTCTTGTTCAAAAATGGAAGAGGCTCATCTCTTGTCTAACATGCTTACAACCCTTAACAGTCAGGAGATTTGAGAAATATTTAATTCAAAATTTAATTTGAAAAAATGTACCTGTAAGTACAAAATACAACAGGCTCAATATACCTGAAGAAAATTTATGGGTATTCCTGTTCAGTGGGTTAATGATGTTGCTCATAATGCATAGGCAAATTCCAACATACATTTGTGGGCTCATTTTAGAATAAGCCATTATATTTGTAWTTTGTGAATTTAGTAAAAGAAAAGGTCAGTGGAAGTATTTATTTGTATTTTTAGGGTTTTAATCAGCCACTTTCAGTCAGACACGCTCATTACTGTGGCAGAATAAACACTTACGTATAGAAGTGGAAGGACATGGGACAATTACTGTATTTCCATTGACATTTTCAACCATACTGATGTGCCATAACATTGTTCTTCCATCCACCCTTTATCACAGCACTGAAGCTTCAGTGATCACCTGCAAAAAAAAAAGTACAGATTTATACAGATTCTGTCTTCCTGCAGGATCACCTCCCATAAGCCAGTGACATCCTCTGCAGCAGCTGCAGTATCTTGTGAAGTGGATTACCCAGATTACATTATATTTCTTGTAGCATACCAGTACTAGGGAGTAGGGTTATATTCATTTAAGAGCCAGGTTTTATTTCTTTAATCTGCTTTGATTTTCACAGAACAGCGATACACTTCTGAGTTATCCAACCATAAATAACATATAGACGAAGACTCCCAGTTACTGAAAACAGAAAAGATAGGCTAGAGATGTTAATCTGTACCAGTCACATTAGAGGCAGAGAGGGAACTAAAGGTCATTCCACAGGCTGCTCCTAAAGTGAACTGTCCAGTTTAGATTTGCCACATCCACTCTAGTTTTCTTTATGTTGCACTGTGCTGCAAGTACAACATTAGAAATTATAATTATCTGCCTCCAGGCAATTCCCTAGGTATGCTGGGGAGCTGCGTATTGCAGGGCACAATGAAACAGAGGTGTTTTATGTGTGAGGAAAGCTTGTAGCTATTTTACCAAAATTCGGGTTTGAATTACACTGCTAAGAGAGGTGACCTTGGGGTTACGTGTGTTTGGTTTTCATTGCAAACTTAATAGGCAGAGATCAACCAAAGTGCACAGCAGTACCGGAGAAATTTAATTAAATGTACTGAATCTTTACTTTTCTTATAATTGAAAACTGTCATTTGTAAAGATATTAATCAAATTCACAGTCAATGACTGATCTAATTATGGGCACAGCTCTGCAAATCCAGCACGTTTTGGATTTGTTTTAATTGATCAGTCACTCATGCTCATTTGCAGTAGCATGCTAAATTATTGGTTTGACTTGGGAGGAGAGGAGAGTGAACTGAACAACTCATGATTCGTACAAGTTTCAATTTAATTGCCTTGCAGAGAAATCATCATTCTATATTCTCCTCTTGTATAATTTGCATGAGCCTGGTATTCATCAGGAGGAGTTTCTCAGGGCACAGATGATAATTAATTTGGAAAAGATTTGAGGGAGACGAGTAAGAGGACTGGAGTGTGGAAAGCATAGGTAAACTGCAAATGATAATTTGTGATGAAAAACGCAAGATTCTTTAATAAAAGGTTGCAAATTCTAGATTCAGCTTGTCCACTGGTTTCAGTCTGTACCTTTCATGGGGTTTGCAGGGGAAATGTGTGGGTAAATGAGCACCGCTGGCTCCTCAGCACTTTCATAGCATTGAAATGACAACATGCATCTTTACCTATGGTGCAGCCTGATGCGTGACTACAGCCTGCTTCTCCATTATTTATCTTATTCCCAGTGATGACCTTACTGGTGATGCTTCAAAGCTGTTGATAAGGCTCTACTTCAAAAATGCTGGGTTTAGGCATTAGCTTCCTACTTTGTGTATGTCTTCGTTTGCCATAGATGTTACATGTTTGAAATGCTATCAGAAATAAAAGTCAGGGAGGGAAGCCAGCAACTGGAAGTAAATTGAGTTAAACCAGATGACTGAGAGAAGATGTGAAGGTTTGTCACTGCGTTGCCTGCAGCTCAGAGGAGGATGTTGTTYTCACAGTCACATTAAGAAGCAAAAGTAGTAGTGTGGGCGTGTTACAAGGCTGGAGCGAGCGTGAGGGGGAGGCTGACAGGCACCAGGGGCTGATAGGAGTGTGGCAGCCCCTTGGCACTGCACGGGACAGGTTTGGGAGCTGCGAGGAGGCGCTCCGAAACCACACCGAGGTGTTAAYGGCATAACTGTACAGCCTGCCTGCCTTGCCATGATTTCTAGGCAAGCTTCATCATTCAGCTGAATGTATTACAAGTGTTTCTGTCGCTGCACACTGCTGGCAGAGGCTGCTTTTCATACTTGGCTCCCTGTTGCCTTTTCAGGCAAGTCAGGACAGGGCTGACACACTGTAAGCAAAGGCTTTCTAAAAACGACTGCTACRTCGCATTTCTAGTGGAAGTGATGCTCTATTGTCTTTGGCAAAAAGGCTGCTGTGCAGTTCTCTCAGGGACTTCTCTGAGAGTTGSTCAGCAGCAGTTCATAGAGAAGCCTGTTCAAATAAGCGTAGGGTAAAGACCCTTTACTCACTTTTTTCATTAAAAAGGAGATGAGTAATTATTTCTGATCGAGACCATTTCTGGCAGAATTGATACAACAGCACAATCCAGTTCAGCTATGCTTGTGATGCCACGATGATATTTTATTTTTCATTTCTAGCTTACCTGATAATTACCAGCCAGCTTGTGTATTCTCTATGAGACTGAACTTATGAAGACTATAGTACTGCAGTGAACTTGGTTATAGYAAACAGATTATGGCATGAATGGATCGTGTTACCAGCCAATGTTTCTTTTCCATTAGGGGTCGAACAGGAAGGATCCGTGTCTTATCTTTCAAAACTGGTGTTGTATCCCTTTGTAAAGCACACCTGGAAGATAAATACAGATGTAAGTCAATGTAATTATTTTGGGTTTACCTTATGTTTATATTCCTGTTTTATTCCTCCTGTTTGTTTATTGAATAAACATTTAAATAGCATACAGAGACATTATTTTAGATATTGCAGATGCAAAGTGTGTTAATTTGTTTCACCTTGTACTTTTAAGTTGTTTGTTCAGTATAGTTTTAAGTAGTTTAGCACAGTGGTTGCCAAACATTTTTGATCACACCCCGCCCAGTAAAAMAATTTTTGAGCATGCTCCTCCAATAGATGTATATCTATTTATAAATTATATAAATGTACCACTGTACTAATATATTGTCTACGTTATAAAGCATATAATGTAAACCAAAATATTAGAAAGGATGTTATTTTGAAACTTTTAGTTGAATCTATTAACTGTACAAAAAGTGTTTCCTTACTGCACCCTAATGGATTGTCTTGAACACTCCCTGGGGCAAAAGAACCCCACTTTGGAGACCACTGGTTCAGCACACCTTTATACACAAAAATACGTGTCTACAGGACATTTGCATTGCACTATTTTCAAATATATTAACTTTTTTAAATGATGGCCACACTGTGCTGAGTCTTATTATGTACATTGTATTTAAATATAGTTGTTACCTTTAAATATTAAAGTTTTGCATATTTTGTGTGTTTAAGAGAAGAAACACTTGAAAAAATTCCACTTGAAGTCATCGTTTTACCTGACTAAAGAATCAGTTCACTAATGAGRCTAGGATCCAGAGAAGAACTATTGATAAATGTAGTCTTAAGAGTAACTTTCTTGGTAAATTAGCTGGTCTCACTCATTCATACACTTAAAAATACCACTGAAAATCCAACCTTTAGGATTTGACCCAATACCATAGCAATTCTGCATCAACTGTTATCATTATTTTCTCTACTAATGCAAGCTGAAGAACTCTAAAGAGAAAACAGACAGTACCAACAACAGAGTCTGTGCATGACTATGTATAATTGGATCAGATTTTAGGGCAATCACAATGAATGTCACAGTTTAGATATCTAGATGTTTCATGTGGGTGTTATGAAAAAGTATTCAGAAAATCTTTTAAGAAAATTACTCAGTACAGATATTTTCCAAAATGATAGTTCATTGAAGATTATCAAAGCTATAAAGGAAAACATTTATTCATATTATAGATTCTCCTGCAGTGTGTATGCACGGTAATGCATAACCTATTAAGTGTCCTATAACCTTGCTGAGATTATAGGACACTGAATGTTTTAATGATGGGGAAATCGAAAGCTGAGGAGCTGTGGGAGAGGAAGGAACTGTGTCTGTCATGCCGTGGTCTGGCTTTGCCATCCCTGCTGAGGTCAGAGTGCAGTTGCCATTAGTATGGCTGTGAGTATGCAATGACTTGCACCCCTTGACATTTTTTGTCTCATTTGTGCAGCAGAGCAGGGTTGGTTGTGCTAGAGCACAAATTTTCAGGCTTGCAGAGGTGATGGAAGGATTCATCCCAGAATTATTTATTATAAAACTAGACTTTGCAAGAGTGAAGTTCATGTAATTAAAAAATAATCCTTTCTCTATCCGTTCCTTTATTCCTTTGGAAGAAAACAGGTGTCAGAGCAGCAGTAGGAAGGTTATCTTGAGCAGTGCTGAAACACCTTTATAATTGTATCCCTGGTGTTGGGTGAAATATTAAGGTGACTCCAAAGAAAGGCCATTTTTTTATTCTAGTCTTCCTTTGCTGGTTATTTTTTTTCAACTGTTTGAAAAGTAAGGAGAATTTATTCAGGAATGTACTGTCAACAGAAATGTTGCCAAATAAATATTTCAGTTAATGATAGCCTGTTTTTTCTTTTTATTATGAATTCTATAACCTCCTCAATATATACATAATACAACTAATTCCCACCAAATTAAATTGAGCTCTTGAAGAGATAGTAATTCTGTCCTGTAAAGATTCTTCTCCAGAATGATGCAGTAACATAACATGGCTTCAAGTGACATTTCACTTCAAAAGTGAAAAATTAATATGATATTAACATTCCTGATGGATGGCAGGTTCTGTCATACTGTAATTTTTTCCCTTTATTTTAGAAATTCTCTTGAATTAAAAGATCATGATACATCAAAGTTAGGGGACTCTTGTTTATCATTTTAACTCAGCTGAAAGATAAATGGATTCTCTGAGTTGTACATTGATTGCTAAGACTTGAAAAGGTGCTTTATGTTTTATGAAATTATTTTACCATTAAACATTATTTTTAAGACACCTGTGTTGTGGCTTAAAGCTCCTGCTGTTTAGTTAGCTGTGTTATAGTCACAGCTTCTATTATCAGCAATACCATGGGTGCTGTGTTAGAATGGCCTTTCTTCCCAGGTACTAGCCAGTAATGCTATTAAAAACTATCTCTAGACTGCAGATTTCATAGAAAACCCCCGGTGTTTATGGGAAGAGAGGCAGCCAAAGTGAGGTCATATTTGTGTTTATGTCAACCCCAAGACCTTGACCGCACCTGCAGGCCTTGGAAACAATGCAAATCTGGGCTACTTGCCACATTCTGGTAGCAGTGCTTGACCTCTGGCGTCCTTCTCCTTCCTCCAGACCTGTTCAAGCAAGTGGCAAGCTCCACTGGCTTCTGTGACCAGCGCCGGCTGGGGCTGCTCCTGCACGACTCCATCCAGATCCCCCGGCAGCTGGGGGAGGTGGCCTCCTTCGGCGGCAGCAACATCGAGCCGAGTGTCAGAAGCTGCTTCCAGTTTGTAAGTTCGTGTTTTGCTCACTGTGAGTTTTCCAGTTTGTGTCGAGCTTGCCTGTGCCTTCTGAGGAGGATTGAAAATCTGGGAGGAGGATTAGGGAAGTGTGGGGCGTGTAATGGTAGTGGTCGTCGGTGTATTTAACCGTTCCTTTGCCAAGGGGTGTTTGAATTAGCTCACGCAGCAGACAGTTGTCTTCGGGGCTTCTCTTGGAACTGAACTCTGCAAACAGTTTAAGTCTTTGTTACAGCAGCTCCTGGTTTTACAATTTTCCATTGCCAGCAGTAGATTAGGGTTTATTGCTGCCATGTAGGTGAACAGCAATGGTTAATCTGAATTTCGGGCATGTACACACCAGTGACAACCAGGTGCCCAGGGAGCGATAGGCAACTGCCTGCAGTGCTGTCTAGGGGCGAGGAGTGCTCGATGAGCTCCTTCCACTCCTTGAATGGATAATGCCAGTTTTCTTTTAAAGAGTACTGAAAGAATTTCTGTCCTCTCTGTTGAGGAATACACAGCAAACTGGAGGCTCTTTTTCAAACTTGTAAATTATTTAATCTGGGGAGGAAGAGAGTTAAGGGAATTATTCATCCTTATCATAACTACCAGCAGAATGCACAAGATGAAGACAGCTGCTTAATGAAAAGGTAGAGGAGGGGAGGTAATGTATGGTCTGTGATTAACTCTAAATGCATCTTCTACATTACAATGGAAGAAAGCTCTTTTCCCTGAGCTGTCCCTGAGGGATTTTTTTGTTTAGCTGGGGAAGGGGGGAGTTGTTTGCTTTTTTGCCTGCTGCTCAAGTTTCATTATGTAGTAGTTTCAGTCCTGTAGTAAGCAAAACACAGCAAGTGTTTTCAATGAATATTAATGCTTGGAAGTAGACTGCTTACACACAGTGGCTATGAAAAGAATCTAATTCTAAAATCACCACAAACTTTGGCTGTGATGGAACATTTGCTTTTTGTATTTTTCAAATTTCTTTTAACAGGTTAGTTCTACAGGATTCACATTTTACTGTTTCTGTCGTTCATGTCTTGACCTTTTATAATTCTAATCTGTATTTGATGCCATTTCAAAATGAATGTTTTATAGCGCTATGTCCTGGGTGGATAACCCACGCTCATAAACTATGTGTGGTAATATTGATAGCTCTGTTAGACCCTGCTGGTGCTTTCAAGCCTTGAGTTCCATGTTGGGCTTTCAAGTGACACCAACGCAAAATGAAAATCCATGCAGCAAATCCATGGTCAAAATTTTTTGCAAATGACCTTCCTCAGAAATTAGGACTCACTGGATTCTATCTTTTTCCCAAGCGAGTGTCAACAGTGCTTTAGAACACTGTTGAAAAACTGATAAGGAAAGAGACCTCAGAATCTGGCACAACCATGGTTTTTTTGAAAGGGGACTGCYATTCTGTGTGTTTATAGTAGGAATAAAACAACAAAAATCACAGTGATGGAACACACCAAACCAGTTTTTATAAAGTAGGCAGAAGACTCTTGGAGATGGTCCTGTGCAGGGCCTGGAGTTGGACTCRATGATCCTTGTGGGTCCCTTCTAACTCAGCTTATTCTGTGATTCTGTGATTTTGTGATAACTGTTTATTTGAATAAAATGAGTAAGCAATATTGTCATTAGAAATAAAGACGTGCCAGCAAGCTGAACATTGTACCACTTCCAACTGCTGGCATTTCTAGAAACAGCCCCAAGCACAGCTGGACATAACCTTGCTATGTTCATAAATCAGAAAATCAGAAAACCTGGGGCTTCCTTCTCTTACCTGCACTGAAAAATAGGTTTTCTTTTCACCTGCAGTAAGAGGAATTTCATCCTCTCTTTTTCCTCTGGGTGAAGCCTTATTTTGATTCTCGAAGTGTGAGGGTGGCTTCCAACCTGGGCTGCAGCAGAAGAGGGAGGGCCAGAAAGGGGGAGAGAGGCTTTGCCGAGGAGGAGAATTAGAAGAATAGGTGGGATGGAGTCCTATGAAGAGGAGCAGAAATCCAAACATAAGGAAAGCCCTAATGAAGGTGAGGGGAAAGGAATTAAGGAGTGAAAAAATAAGGGCCACGCTTAGGGAATGACGGTAAGAGCAACAGTAGGAATAATAGTGATGAAGGAAACAGGGTTGGGTAGAATGAGGCATGAAAGAAAAGAGCAGCCAGGAATAGAGATGGGGAAAGAAACAAGAACTTTCCGTGAGAAGAGGAACACAGAAACATCATTTCAGTGTAGGATGGTGGGCACCAGGGTCCACAGGCTGGGGGGCAGTGCAGAGGTGCTGGTGGGGGGGAACAGGGAGTAACCCAGGAAGTGAAGAGGCTGGAAAAGTTGGACAGCCAAGGAGTACTGCTGCTCCCGGCAGCCTCCTTTTACTGGAGTGAGATAATTCACTTTTTAAGAATGTTGTGGGGGTTCATAGTTTACATTACTGCATGGAAACTAAATTACGTCGTTCTTTGTACACTTTGTTCGTAGTTTACATTACTGCATGGAAACTAAATTAAGTCGTTCTTTGTACGCCCATGGTGAGGAACGCTTTTTCTTTAGTTTTRTTTTTTTCTTTCCTTTTTGTTTCCTTCTTGCTGCTGATGATAAGCTGGCAATATAATTGCAGTCATGTCAGAGTGTGCAACAACTGTGTGCTTCAGAAATGGTTCTCCCAGCTCCCTTAGGTTAGGTGCCCTGGCAACGGCCTTGTCTGTCTGCACAACAGCAGAAAAAATGGGATGTTTACTGTTCCCAGTGATAACAGGGGAAATCTCTCCTGCTTTTTGAAGTGCGAGTCCTTGGGAATGAGGCTTGGGGAGGGAGGAGCCCAGCCCTGCTGTTGGCAGCAGCCTTGCCTGCTGCACACCTCTGCTCCTGAGAATTGGGTCCCCTTATCCCGAGGCTGCTGCTCCTGTCTTGCTACTCCCCCAGCACTGACTTGTGCTTTCCCTAGTTTTCTTCGTTTACAGGAAGGTGCTGGTAGTAGCTGGGAGGAGAAGAATATCATGGGACTCATCTTTCCTATCTGAGGCAGGGGTGTGTAATTCTGCTTTGAGATTTAAAAGAAAAAAATATTTTTARGTTCAGAGAGCAAAGAGCTTAATCCAATGACCACTTGTAGACTGTATAGTTCTGCTTAAGCTCAGAAGGCATCAAAGCAATCTATAGATCATGAAAAATTTAGTGCATTCTGTGTTGCTGCAGTGTGAAAGGACTTTCCTTTTAGTTCTGTGATGGATACRTTTTTTAAGTAAACAGGATAGGGAAATTATATGGACTGAAGGACACACACACAGTTTTAATCACAGTGGAAAATTATTAATATGCTTTCCTTAYATAGTGTAAACAGGACCTAGGAATTCACATCGCTGCCTTGGATGAGTTACTGTGACATTGGGACTTTGAAGAAATGTGATGAGATAGCAGAGTGCGGCTCAGATGAAAATGTCACTTGCCATTTCTCAGTAAAATGTTGGATAGTTGGTTCTTGGTTATAAACTGCTTTAAGTATGCTTTCTTTCAAGGGTGTACTTGACTTAGAGTACTTGATGTTAAAAACTAGAACAGATGAAGCTAAGGAGTATGTGCAGTTAACTCATACATGTATTTTAAACCTTGTTTTGCTTCACTTYGATGAAGCAAAGTATTTTAATATTCTGTGTTGTATAGTCTTCATTACTAGATTTTTACTTGATCAGTGGTAAGGCAAGATCAGCCTGGTGTCCAAAACCACTGAAGTTTGTCCAAATCTGGTGTATTTACTCAGGCAAGTAAAACTCAGAATAGGGCTGTTAGTCCTTTTAGGTGGTGTTTGGGTGCTACAAATCCTGGGCCAGGACCCTGATAGTGATTTTGGCCATAAATGCTGTGGTTTGAATTGGTTTTGTGAGGCATTTTTTATTGTTTTTGTGTGTTGAGCGGTTAGGGAATACCAATACTGTGTACAAATAACTATGTATAGGTATATACAGGTCTCTATGAAAATAACTTAAAAGTGCAGTGTTACTGTTGAGGGACTTGATCTCTTTTAAGAGATTCAGGCAGCCCTTCTTTCTATTCATAGGCTATTTCTTCTGCTTTTGGCTCTGACAAGAGAGAGCTGGCCAAAGGGAACTAGCAAATCCTTCCTCAAGCTGCTGTGCTGTAAATGTCATAAAACAGCAATTCTGGTTTTATTTCAGGAGGATTTTGTGAACCCGTGCCTGACTTTGGAGGCAGTCTTGAAGAGTCCTACAAGTGAACTGCTTTCAAGAGCTATTTTAAAATGGTTTAAGGGATGGGAATCAGGAGGATGGTGTTGTTCAAATGTGGATGATATAAAACTACACTAATTCACTTCTGGGTTCATGTTATTTTATTGTATTACTCTTTGCCACAACACTGAAAACATTGACTGGAATAGTCAATGCAATCAAGTGTAATGCAGGAGTGGAAGACAAGGTTGAACAGGGTTAGATCTGGCTCTGGGGAGACAGGGCTGCTGTTAGTGGCTTGCTCTGCATTTTTAAACTTTAACAAGAATCCCATAATGGATTTATAAGAATCCCATTCCTCAGTTTGGTTTGTCCAAAACAGTATTTACTAATGTAAAGCTTTCTATCCCAGATGAAAAACACCATTAAATTAACAATGTTAATTTATTTCCGGTCAACTTCCTACACAGAATGTAGCTAATCAGGAATGTCATCAGAAATTTCTGATATGTTATCTGACTCAGTCCAAAAACATATCAGATTGTTCATGTAAAATCCCAACTGTATTTTGGAGCATATTTCCTATTATGGGCAGATAAAGTTAATATGGCATAGGATATTTTTTCAACTACTAGCTGGAGGAAGAGGGAGGGAAGAACAAAAAACTCCCAAGAATTGCATAAAGATGCTAGCACCACCCARCTTCCTATTACTCCATTGTTTCTGCAGAATAAATACTGAAAAACAGATGTCTGGAACATAATGAATTTGAATGTCCTCCATAACAAATTGTTACTTGTAAGCTGGAAAGGCCTTAATGAATTTTACTTTATGATTCACTCTGTTATTACCATAAAAATTGGGAGTTGCACAGAAATGCGTTCAAGAGAAGAACCATTAATATTCTTTACAACTTGATCTTGTTGGTTCAGATATGAACTGTATGAATTCAGCCTCTTTCCCGTATGTAAAATCTTCAGCTGCTGCCTTACCGGATTTAGAGATTATTAAAAAAATTGTAATAGCAGCTCGGGGAACAGTGGAGAACTGTCTGTCCTATACTGTCTGACCCTGACCAGCTTTTCTCCACGTGGCTTTAAATCTTCATGTAATATAATTCAGAACCAGTTCTGATACATTTTAATGCACCTAATCTCTCTGAGCACAGGTTTTGTACAGCCACCATACAGAGCTCTGGGTAGGCAGCTATTGGGACTGCTGGCAATTGACAGTGACTGCAAAATTAAAATAGATCTTTGGGTGTTACAGAAAGTCTTTCGTTGCCGCAGCATTTTCCCTGCAAATTTAAAGCAGCTACAAGTGGAGAGCAGCGCTTTGAGCAGCTCATTCTTATTCTGACTGCAGCTTGCACTGCAGCATTTCCATACACCTCATGTTTTTCTATTAGGAATGGTATATTAAAGAGATCCTCTTAAATTTTTATTTTTTTTTAAGGCTAAGAGGACCTCTGTATAGAAAGTGTAGTAGCAGAAAGGGTAATGGTTTGCCAGTGTAGTTGCCAGCTGAAGCTGGATCCCCAAGTGAGCCACAGAAAGCTTCTCCCTGCCCCTTTACTGCCCTGCCTTGTAGCTGAAAAATACAGAAAATATAGATGGTCCTATTTTATAAACATGGCCTTCACTTAGGAGTTCTAGAATTAATTTAATTTGACTGAATTCACTGATGTCCTGTGGCAGAAGGCAGTATTCACTGTTCTGAACAAATTCTGTTGCCAGTGTTGGCTGGACTTTATTGTGCTTTTGATTTTCTCTTTTTATTTTGGTGGGGGGCTTCCTAAATTCTATAGCTATGTGAAAAAACAGAGAAGTAGGGTTTAATGCAGAAGTCTTCAGAAGTATTTCAGTGTGTATTCCATTTGATATAGTCCTGTAGTGAATAGCAAATTGTGAAGGACTTTATCTGAGTAATTGTAGATATGTTGTGGTTTTATCCCAAACATCCAAAAAAAGGATGTTTTTGACTGTACTAGAAATCCATGCATGTGGATCCTAAATGTAGAAATCGGAGCTGTTAGATGGTTTCCCAAAGTAGCATGTCAAGAAGGAAGCTCTGACCAAGAATCTTTATTTCTAATGAACAGAAGTATTGTAATAGCATTTTAAGTCAATTTTAATGCAATGCATTATTCAGGAGGTTGTATTCCACATCTTTTTTGTGGGTTTCTCTCTAGGAGACTGCATTTTTCTCAGCCTTCAAGTATTGATCAGTTAATTTGTTTGTCGAGGTTATAAACAGTGTTAGATTTAAAAAAAGAAAAACAAAACTGCAACTAATTGGTTTTCCCTAAAGCTCTCTCTCCTTTAGATAACTTGTAATATTTTTTCCTCCAAATTTGTTGCCAACATTTTTACTGAAATAAGGTTTTAGCTAGGTTATACTAAACTCAGATTTCATGAGAAACTGGAAAAGTAACTGAGAGCAAGCATAAAAATCCCCAGCACTCAATCCCCTATTCATCTTGGTCCATGTACATGATACATTAATGCTTATTATTTATTTAAATGCTTCAAATAGGTTTGGAACCACAAAGGAAGACCGTCTGCCTTGTGAAGTTTAAAATATAAAAGACTGGCCCATTGAGAGCTGTATTTGAAAGCCTAGAGAAAAGGGAAAACAGAGGATTTAAATATATTCAGACCATAAATATGCTGTTGCTGTGGGTAGCACGGAAGGAAATGTCTTGAGGAATTGGAATTAGCATGTAGTGATGGTTTAGAGAAATGGAATGGTATGTTATCCGTCTTCATCACTTGGGCTGCTCCCTTTGTGGGCGTGTCCTCCCCTCTCCCACCCTCCCCACCAGAGCCCCTCATGGTTTCCACCTGATCCGTCACCTCGCTTTCATCACCTCACAACTCCCAGGTTCTCAGATAACCACTTTTGTGCAGGCTTTGTGGCACCCTGTAAAACAGAGAGATGTTTCCTGTAAACACTGACTCCRTCATTCCGCTGTTTTCCTTAAAATCCCTCTTGATGTTCCTTGCCTTTGTTCTGTGCTGTTCTTTACAGTGTCCAGTCTGCTGGTACGGTGTGACCTCTATCCATGCACAGAAGTCACTGTTGTGCCCTGTCACCTTGTGTTTCTTGTCTCTTTGCTCTTCCTTTTTCCATGCTGTGGCTGCTCTGGGTACGGATGATGTATCATTTTGTGGGGTGTGCATGGTGCCCGCAGCAGTGGGATTTGGCTCTGTGACTGAGCTGCCTTGAAGTTACCATGGAAGAAATACCTGAAATGTCACACTAGGTAGGATGGGATGCGAAGGCAGGAGAGGAATTGGTTTGCTGGGAAGTATTCATGGGCTTTTCTGCTGTTGGCAAAGAGATGAACATGGGAGATGTAATGGAATATGAGGATTGGGTTTGGTTGGACAGAACTGTATTGTGTTTGCAGTCAGTGGTGGGAAATTTAGAGATGATGTGGTAGGCAGAGGTATTTTAAGGCATTTAAGGAGGCAGAAGGTTTATATGTTCAACAACAGGCTTGAGAAGGGATTTGAGTGATTTCTTTACACGTGCATTATGAAGAAAGGTCAGTGTGATAATGAAGGATGTTAAGGAGAAAGGAATTTTGATCAAAAGACATGCAATTTTTAGGGCTTGGATAACAGTTTTTAAAATAGGTGAGAAGCAGTGCTGTGCAGGCTCAGATAAGAGAGACAGGGAATGTGAGATCAGGCATCAAAGGTGATCCTGTAAGTGGATGATTTTCTCTGTGACAAAGTACACGGTAGTGCTGTCTATTGTAATAGGGAATAAGAGAAAGAGAGATTTGAAATATTAACAATAGTTTTCAGTTCCTGGCTTGAAGGCAGGATCCTGGAGATTTTTTATTTTTATTTTATTTTGTTTAATGAATGGTTGAACTGGGGGAAAAGTTGGAGTATGTTCAGGGAGGAGATAGCGAGTTGACAGGAAAGGAATAGCCTGAACTGTTAATTAGCTGGTGAGTAGAACAGATCATTTGTGCTCAGCCCCTGTCATTTTTCTCCTTGTGTTGCAGGCCAACAACAAACCAGAGATCGAAGCAGCCCTTTTCCTGGACTGGATGAGGCTGGAACCACAGTCCATGGTGTGGCTGCCAGTCCTGCACAGGGTGGCTGCTGCTGAGACTGCCAAGCACCAAGCCAAGTGTAACATCTGTAAGGAGTGCCCCATTATTGGATTCAGGTACAAACCTGCTCCCGTTCGGCCACGTGTGCTGCTGCTTGGTGGATCAAGAGCTCTGCCTGATTCCAGGCAAATCATGCACTTCATTTTATGCATTTTGTTCTTGGAAAAAGTAATTGTGATGGGGACACAAGGGAGAGTGGCACCTAGACTGGGTACAGTGATGGGAGACTTGAAAAGAACAATAATCATGTCTCAGTTAAGATATGGCCCTTCCTCTGTGTCCAAATCTTTCCATGCCTCAACCAAAGTGTTGCTGGATTGCACAACTAACACAATTTGCCTTAGATTCAGTATGTCCTGTGCAGTTGCATTTTCTGAATTGGATCCTAATGTGTTGCTTTCTGTCATAGTATAAAGCAGGGAAGTGCCTTGAAAATTCTCAGGCATGTAAAGCTACTTGTGCATTTCTCAAAGAAAGAATGTTGGTGGTGGAACATTAACCTGGAGTGGGGGAAATGCTGCTGGTCTATTTAAACATCTGGATTGACACCGTGGTTACTATGGCAATGAATAAGTCAGTGTGTTGTAAAATGGCTGTGTGTTGGTGTGCCTGTTGAGAATCCACTTAAGGGCTAAGTAAATACTCACTTTCAATTATGCCTGGACTTGTTTTATCACTTTGCTTCGCAATAGCTGCCTTGTACAGTTTCTGCCCTTTTTACACAGTTGTCTTTTACCATTGGCATTTCTCCTTCCATGTTATCATGTTGTTTACAAAGAGCTTTCTGTAATTTTGTTTCTAAAACCCAGATAGATAACAGCAGCAAGCGGTGCTACACAGAAAAGCCATCATTTTGCTCTAACCTAGGAGTATATGAATGTTGCTTTTATGCGTGTGGTGGGGCAGTGCTTTCTGCTGCAGTTTCACAGGCAGTGGGAAACAGGGGAAATAATGAAGGTATTTATTGCTTTGGTTCGAATCTGAGGCTGTTGCTCTAATTGTGTAAATTCTTTTCCTTCTGCTTTTATTGTCCTTGAATATCTTAATTGGGAAGTGATAAATATTACTGAGGAAGAGCTGTGGATTGGATGTTAGTGATTCAGCACATCCACAAAGTCTAATTTTCCTGTTCCCCAATACAGTTTATGAACTACTGTATTACTTACACAGTTTTGTATAAACCAGCCAAAGACAAGTAGGTGGAATTGAAAAATGCGGCCCTTGGAAAAATCAAAGGATGGCAAGTGAATGGATAGTCTGTTGTAAGCACCGGGAACTCGGGAAGCGGACACTGGAGCTCTGTGTTTGTGTCTAATTTTACTTGACTGATCTCATCTGTCTCTTAAATTTATGTAACAAATCTATTATCATGATAGTAGAATCTGTCTGTCACAGATTTTTTCTCTGTCTTTGCAAGTCATTGAAACCCTGTGTACACACTTGACAAAAAGATACTGTATTGGAAGGCTTTTAGAAAGCTAATACTGTGCACCCAGTACATGTAAAACAGTGTTCTTTTGAGGTCGTTGTGGCTGAGCTGCTTCGTGTATTTGGAACAAGACAACCCTTATGCCTCCGGCTCTTTCAACCACTTCAGCACAACAGATACAACAGTTAGCTGCCTCATAGAGCTGATGAGATTAAATAATGGCCCAAAAGTGCATTTGGAGTTTTGCATGGATGGAATGCTCTACAGGAAAATTGTTTTTATAGAGGTGCTAGGAAGGACACAAGGGTGTTGCCAGAGTGACTTACTGAGAGGGCTTTACTTTCTTGAATTTTCTCCCCTGAGGACATTCTGTTTTAGGAATCACGATGAAGAGCAAAAGATCTGAAGTTAGTGTTATAGAAATAAAAAGTGTCATGGTGTCTTTCATATGTTAAAGGTGAGTGATTGCATAGAAGTCTTCACTGTTGCCCAATGTTAGAAATTTTTTTGAAGATACAGACCTTTGACAAAGATCTGAGACAGCAGTACCTGTCTCTCGGGGCAGAGGAGCTTTGCTGGGCATTGCACACCGTGTGACATCTCACAGAAGAGAATTTACTAACACAGAAGACTTGACAGGCTGATATGAAGCAGTCACATACAACGCTCTGAAGCCGTGAAATTTTTTTTTATCCTCTTCTAGGTACAGAAGTTTAAAGCACTTTAACTATGACATCTGCCAAAGTTGCTTCTTCTCTGGCCGTGTTGCAAAAGGTCACAAAATGCACTATCCCATGGTGGAATACTGCACACCAGTAAGTAGCTGTTTTACTGACCCTTACTGTTCCTTCTTATGTAGAAAGGAAAAGCTTCAAGGTAATGGAGCATTAGGACAGCTTTTCTTCCACCCCCCCAAATTAAATCTCATTTTATATACTGTACGTGTTTAGTCAAGGACACTCCAAGGGTTTGAAGTAAATTGAAGTTCATTGTTTGTACGATTCTGTGTCATAGTATATTGTTGTGTGCTAATGACTTGTTGCATGTTCAGTGCCATAGTTCACTTTCTGAATCCTGCTGGAAGCACGTGCTTTGTGCAAATACTTATTCATATCTTAGGTCCCAATGTTTTCTCCATATCAGTGTGTGATTTTTCGTCCTTTCCTCAGCAAGTTGCCGCTTCACTTGCTTTCCCCCACAACACATGGTTGCATTTTTAAGTTCACTATTTAGTAGTACCTTTGTATCATATGGCCACTTGATATTATAAAATACCAGGGAAGTTCTCGAGGTTGCAAGTTGGATTTCATTTCTGAAGGGTGGAAGCCGGAGGTGTTCAGTGCAGGGCGATGCAGGTGTGCTGCAGGGATGGTGTGGTGAGGGTCTTCACCCCTTCTTTCACAGCTCCCAAAAGGATCATTTTTGCATAAGCATTTTTTTCATACCAGACAGCTGGCAGAGGAAATTCCACATTTCTCTCTCAGTGTGCTCCTTTTTCGTTTTGGCCGCTCACGACCAGCACAAAGGGGCATAAATTAGAGGCTCTCTCAAGGTAAAGTTCCACCATGTGGCATGGTTGAACTTTCATCTGCCTTTGCTATTGTTTGTGGTGATCTTGAAGCAGTACATTCTCTGGTTGGCATTTCCTGGATGATTCTTAGTCTTGTAGTTTCATCTGCTGGTCAGATATAAATGGTGGAAATAAAGCATCAAAATTATACATGGGCTAGTCTCATAAAATTATATGAATAGTCTTTGCATCTTCATCCAAGCAAAAAGACATGGCCAAGATGAAGTAAAGACTCTCAGTTTTTCTTAGAGACTTAGAGGAAAAAAAAAATTCCCCTAAAATATTGTAGTAAAGGAAGCCCAGTATTTTTGTTAGTTTTAACTTATGGATAGTTATTTACTGTCTGTTTATTATCTATCAACTTTTACTGTAGCATTTCAGTGGCAGTACTTCATCTGAATCTCTGCAAGGGCAACCAGTGCCCATTTGCTGGAACTTCGTTGGTATTCGTTGGCTGTGGTTTTCAGCGCCGTCCCCCAGGGATTGAGGTTATGGAAAGGCGATTTGCCTGAACTGCTGCACAAGCCAGAGGGAATTGCTGGCGCTGCCCAGGCAGGTCTGAACAGACTTCTCCATTGCAGGCATTCCTAGAGCAGGATCTCATGATCTGAGTCGCAGGCAGGGTGAGCGAGTGACTGACCGACTGCCTGGGCGCATTCCTTCCACCTGCAGCTCAGTGCCTCCTTCCTGGATCGACTGCGGGTTTGCTTTGCACTTTGCCACTCTTATTCRTGCTAATAAACAACGTGGGAGATTTGTGAATGGTGCACAGAGTGCACAAACCGATATCTCCTAACTATTTTCTTACCCTGTTGATGAGTTTTGAGGAAAAAGGAATTAAAAAGGAGTACGAGACACAGCCCCAGCCTGCAGCAACTCACTGCGGCGCTGTGTCCGGCATGTTTGTGTGCTCCCTAAAAATACAGATTGCTAAGAGGTGAACGTGGTGGTGAACAGAAAACCTGCCACCATGTCCAGATTGCTGGATCAGAATAAAGAACCATTCACAGCCAGTACGTTTTTCCCTGAACTCCAGCAGCCCGTGCTAATGTGCCGTGCCTGGCTGCACCAGCAGCCAGCTGAATTAGAGAAGGATTAACTGGGCTGGAGGGGGAAGCAAATGTGACACACAGCAAGCCCCACTCTTTTTTGTGTTGCTGCTATTAAAAAAACTAACCCAAATACTGGGGGGCTAAACATCCACTGAAGGTATCATGCCTAGTTTGTAATTGTTTTCTAAATGAATGAAAAAGGGTTTGCATCTGGCAGAGCATTTTTCTCTCTTCCTCCAGACTAATCTCCCACCTTAAAAAGCATTTTGGCAGACACAAGACATGTGATACCTTCTTTGATAATATCCTTGCAATAGTTTGATGTGCACACTGAAGTGTTCTGGTATTTTTATTCTCCCTCCCTCTTAGTATCAAGAAATTTTTGAGCACTGCAGTCTTCAATTCTGCTTAGGGGAGTTTTGAGAACTCATGCTAAATACCTGAGGGATGTGATAACTTACACTCTCTCACAAAAGGTTGAATCAGAATAAGGGCAAGGCAGTTGCCTAATTTTCATTTAGACAGAAAAATTGCAACAATTATTCCTGAAAACAGCACAGCTCGATTTATTGTTCAAAGAGATGTGGCTTTTAAAGAGGTTTCAAATAAAGCATAGAAGACAACTTACAGACTGAGATGTAAATGTAGGATGATTTTTCTGTTAGGGTTTAATGAACAGTGACACACGAACATAGAAAACACCTTGTTAGAAGGAAGTGTGTCAAACTGATAGCCCTGTCTACATCTAATGTTTACAGTCGGGACTGCGGTCTGGTCTTAAACCAAACTGGGAAAAGCCAGCTGCTGGAAAAGTTATTCCTATGTGAATAAGAAGAACGATTTCTTATGAAATACTTTGGGTTTCAGAATAGTTTGGGAACATGCTCAACCCAGCTGCCTATACGTTGCTTTGATTTAAGAGAGCTGGGATGCTGACACTCCACTGTTTCTTCCTCATAAACCAGTTCTGCTGGGAATTCTGGTCTAGATAATTTTATTCTGAAAATAATATGTAATAAAACATCTGTGGAGTAAATCAGAAGGTTTGGCTGAAAATAGCCTCAGTTTATCATCTTGTCCACATAATAATCACATTTTCTTTGCCATTCTTGTGCTCCTTGAACATTTTCTAAGTGGCAGTTGATTGTATGGGAGGTGCCTGATGCTTTTAGTTATCACTAGAAGACATATTTTCTTCTTGGGATTCTTGAGGTACCAGCTAGACTGGGATGTTTCTGTGCAAACAGCATTTTACTGTTTGGTTGTCATGGAAAAGGTGCAGGGGAGAGAAAGGGGAGAACACTCCCAGGAAGGCTGAAGCAAAGAATGTTTCAGTGCTAATCATACCTGAAAACACTTAATCCAAACTACAGTCAAATGCAATAGAAAGTGTTCTCAACACTGAAAATAGACTGGGCAGGAATAAACGGATATAAACAGCATAGGTGAGCAAACTGGACAGGAAGCTGTGCTTAGTCCATTTATACCGAGATTAAATATTAAAAGTGTTTCTTGGTTTCTAGCTGATGTRCTCTGTGTGCTCTCTTGATGACAAGCTGGTTAGGAGCTCTCCTGGCAGGCATTGCAGATGGAATTCAGCAGAGGGAATTCCCTCCTCCAGGGGCATGGAGGGGGCCACCTCAATAAATCCCCTTTCCAGAGTCCTCTGGGTGGTCTGGGCACATGTAATCCCTCCCTTCCCCAAATGTCTTTACTTCTGATGAATTAAGGAAGTGATACTTAATATTATCAAACATCTCAGTTTCTTGAACGTACAGATGCTGCTGTACTGGCTCATAGGTTCTGCTGTGTCACTTCTCTGCCAGTCATTGCTTACACTGAATTTTCCTGCCAGGCAGACTGACCAGAAAGGGAGCCAAATTGTTTCCAGCTTTACACGAAGTTTGTAGGTGTCATAAATACAGGGATAATATTTGCCTTGTCTGTTAATGCGTTTCAGTCTTTCTGCAGAAAATTTTTCAGGGCATCCTCAATTTTTCTAGCTGGGCAATTGTTAAAAATCTATACATCTGTGTTTGAGCAGCTCTGTGAAGGTTGGCTTGACTGATAGGTTCCAGCACCTCCTTCCCCTCTAAGTAGAAGGCATAGAACTCATTAAAAATGTCAGAAAGATTAACTTTTCCCTTATTTCTTTCCTTTAAATTAGATACACTGGAGAAGCAATATTGTTATGTGGGTCAGGAAGAACTTAATTTACTGTAAAAGAGCAGTATTTCAGAGTCTAGTGTTTCTGCAAGGTGCAGAGAAGAGAGTGCAGCTTGGCTAAGTTAATTGAAGTCTTACATTAAAATTCGTCAGAAAATTGCCCAATTCTTTTTCAGGCTTGCAATAAGTCTTGCATGTTCACAGCAGACATCCTTTGAACTCTTCCTGACTCATTCTGGTCTTTACAAAACTAAATCCGCGTTGCACTCCTCTGCTGGTCTCTACGGCAGCAAGGAAAGCCTGCTGCAGRCAAGGGAGTAGAAAACTTTGTGCAAATTGTTCTCTCCTCGGGGTAGTGATCTTAAATGCCTGCTAGCTTCACATTGAACAGGAAGAAATAACTGATCTGAGAGCTTTCAGCAGCTCTCACCTGCTTTTTGTTTCTCTTTGATCAAAATATTAATGGCATAGAARGCTGAGAAGGGAAACTGGAAAGAAAACATACCTAGAGACTTCTGTGGACTGACAAGTCCATGAGATAGAGATGACAAGTGTGTGGTAAGAGTTGGGATCCAGGCAGGGAAGCACGCAGCTGGACACATGGACTGGCTGTGTGTCCTGCACTACAGCCATTTCAGTGCTGAACAAAAAGCAGGCAGAGAGTCCCCCAAGCCAGGTGAGGAAATGGCAAATTCTTGTCTAATTATTGCTTGTCTTCTTGAGATCACCTGAGATGAGGCATGAGCCTCTCAGGGGGTTTTTGGACCTTCTTCCCTTTCCCTCCTTCCTCCCCGCTAGCAGTGTCTCTGTGTAGTGCATTGTAAGGTGACAGTGATGGACAAATAAAATTTGCGGTTCTGGGGCTCAAGCCATTTGGCAGTTCTGCTTCATGTGACCACAGCTCTTCCAAGTGACCCAGCAAAGGAAGAGGCAGCTGAAAAAACAGTAACAACCTCATGAAAGATGTTTTCATTGTGATTTGTGGCTTTCAGACAACTTCAGGAGAAGACGTCCGTGACTTTGCCAAGGTACTAAAAAACAAATTTCGAACAAAAAGATATTTTGCAAAGCACCCACGAATGGGCTACCTGCCTGTGCAAACTGTCTTGGAGGGAGACAACATGGAAACGTGAGTAGCTCTGAAGTATCTAAATAGCAATTCATTTGGTACASTATTTGAGCTCCCCAGCTGGTGCCAACTCCTTTCACTTCCTAAATGCATAAAGCCTCTTTATGTCTTTCATTTCTGTTTACCTCGGCTGGCAGGAAAACACAAGCTGGGCTTCCAGTTGCCATTGCCTTTATCTGCTTTCACCTGTCCTTATGCAGGAACTTCAGCTTCAGTTAGTAAAAGAAAAGTACTCACGGTCTTACTGACAGTCTTAAAAACTTCTAAGTTTGATGTGCAATTTGGAGGCTAATGATACCTTCATTAAATTTTTATTTTCTTCCAAATGGGTATCTTTCCTTAGTTTTATTTTTTTAATTAGCCTACCATGTTTGCGAGCTTCCGAGATGATTTCTTCTTTTCTCAGCCTATAAATTTAGTCTTACTAAATGACTTTGATGTCTTTATGGAAAAAAAAGCAGTAATGATGCACATGGAGAAATCAATGACTTAACCCAGTTCCCTTCGGTTTTTTACACGTTTAATGAGTTTTTTAATGGCAATTGCACGCAGCTTGTTCTCGCTCTCTCTTTCTCTTTCTCTTTTTGAATTTTAGATTTCAAGGTTTTTTTCTCACTTTTTGGTTGGTTGCTCTTCACAGCCATTCATGTTGGTCTGTTGGATTTCTGCTTTTTAGTTGTTGTGATTTTTCTTTTTTTTTAAACCCTTCTGTAATTATTTTGCTGCTGAGTTTCTTCTGCCTCTCTCTTCACCTCCTCATTTTTTGTCTTGCAGTCCTGTTACTCTGATCAACTTCTGGCCAGTAGATTCTGCGTGAGTACTTTTGCTGAAGTGTGCTGCTGCTGCTACTGCTGCTGCGCTCCCTCACTTTTTTTTTTTGTTTGTTTCTTTAGTTTTACATGAGATCATTTCCTTCTTTCTTTATGATTATTCCTTTGATGCACTCTCTGAAGGAATGTTTTGATCCCAAATGAGTAGAATGAGATAAATCCTGGAATTTCCAGCAATCATGGATTTTGTACTGTGTACTCTTTCTGGAGTATATGTTTTCATCAAATTAACAGGGATTTTGTGCAGACCTACTAATGCTTATGAAAGTTTGTCATTTAAAAGCCTCTGTTTCTGAGTAAGTGTCGATCTCTCTGAATGTGTACTAAATGCTTTTTGAAGGACTTGATATGGATTTAATGCAGTTTCAGGAGTGACATAATTTTGTAGATAAAACTGTACTTTGGTTTTGTGTTCAACTGTGCACACTCGAGTGCCCCCGTTAATCCAGAGCTCACTGGGTATTTTATTACAATCTTTTAGATACATTCACATTTGCAAAGGCAGGTTGAAATGGGGAAATGTTTACTGTATTTTTTCAGAAGTTAAAAAAGAAGGGCTTTTCAGCTATGAAATAGATTTTCATTCTTGCACCACTCCTGCACACGCATTGTCTTATTGTTGTAGTAATAGCCTCAGCATAAACTAAAGAGATATCTATACCTGACATTGTGGCATTTGCTACTTCTAGTGTTACACAGATGCTTCTAGAATAATGTTAAATAAGGATTAATTTTAATTCACATATTGATAACTAATGAGAAACTAATAAATAGATCTTTTTATATTTCTATATGGTGAAATGTATATGGCTTGCACCTCCATTGAATTTTTTGTAGAATAAACAAGAGTGAAATGTATACATTGGAATATTGATTTATAATTTTCGTTGGGAGCACAAACCATTGGGAAGCCAAGAGAAGTGCTCTATCTCTAGGAAATACAAGCAAACAAGAAGCACATCTAATTCTGCAAACCTCATATGGTTGAGGATTCACCCACAGAGAATGCCAAAAGGCTGGAGCCAGACTGAAATAGAGGGAGTTTGAGCTTTAGGATGCATTTTAATATATGCGTGTATGGATCTAGATTTCTTATACTTTAGAACAATTGTAAACTTTAAAGTAATATTTGAAGAAAATTTGGATCATATGGAATGCCATTGCTGTGTCTGACATAACATGAAATTAAGCTGTCATAACATCCTTAATTCTAATTACTTACAGTAATGACATCGTGGTGTGCCTGCAGCGATACCTTCACACCAAAGGTTTGGTGTTATATACTACAGGGAGTTTAACTCTCCTGTAATAGTTAAGAAAACTTGAGAAATACTGAGAAGCAGGATTTGTACAGAGAGGTTGCACCTTTTGTCAAACTAACTCAGGTACCTTCCAGAGCACAATCCTTTTGTCTGGTCTGACAAGAAAGCAGAAAAACAAGAAATTAATAGTAGATGGAAGGAATTGTCCTTCATTTTCTTCTGCTAACTTTATTTCTTTCCTTCACGCTGTAGCACTTGACCTACAACTCAAATTACTGAGCTAACCAGGTTTAAAGCTGTTTCTCAGTTACAGGGTGATGCCAGCTTCAGCAGACAAACCAGTTATCAAAAACTTTCCCATATTTTCTGCCCTTACCCCTTTTTCTGGTGCTCTCATGCCATTTTTCCGATTATCCTTGAAGTATCTCAGAAAAGCATCATCTGGCAGCACTCAGAAATGCTAGAGCTATTCTGACACCAACATGTGGTATACATGGAACTGTTTATAAATAGATACATTTTTTTTGTTAGAAGTTAGTGGTTCTGACTGCGTATTATCCAATATTTTGCCCAGATACTCTGCTTGCCAGGCGTTAAAGGAACACTTCACGAGTTTTGAGAATTTGTGTCTTTTTACTTGAACTGTGGTTTTCAATGATACAATTTGTTGATTCTACACTTTCAGGAAACATCAACTAAAATGCCGAACAGCAAAGTGCCCTCATCCTGCCAGCCAGGTCGCCCGGGGTGCAGGGAATTGCAGGAGGTGGTGTTTGCCCCTTGGTCACCACTTCACTTGACTAGAATTCCCAGGCTGCTCCTGCAGACCCCAGTTTGAGCAAGGCAGCTGTGGAGCCCTTGTAAAAGGGATGCTTATCTTGGCTAAATATTGGCTATGTCACTCAGCCTTCCTGCTGACTGTTTGAGCTGATTAGGTATGCTGGCTATGTGTGCTCAGAAAGGAAGGACTGTGAGCTCTAGCACAGGTGGTCACTAAGAGTGCGTAAAATGCAGCACAGTCGTTCTCAAGTTTGCTCAGASACTGGCAAAAGTATCTCTGAGCAGCTGAATTCAACACAAAGCAGTGCTTCTCTAGCAGGTTTGCTTTCTTAAGCAAACTTTTAAAAAGCTGTTTGAGGTATATGTCCATTGCAGTGTGTTATGAAGTGGAGACAAACCTGGAATTGTAGCCTCACTCCCTGCTTGCAGCTGGCAGAGAGAATCAGCTCCAACAAGTTACACAACACTGTGTTGTCTTTAAAAAAAAGGATATGTATTACACAACTTAGTCACTTTTGAAGTTGAGGCTTAGTTTCAAGGCAGCAAGGATGTGTTCATGCAGTCAGGCCTGACACTTGCTGTGCACTAGTGCCCGAAGAGACATCCCTTCATTGCCCAATGGGTCCCARCCCAGTGCTGTCCCTTCCTTTGTACTGGTACAAATACATGTGCAGTGCCAGGCTGAGAGGCACTAAGAGAGAGATCCAGCTCAAAACTAAAACTACTTTTAACACATATTTCCTGATCTATGCACAGTATTAGCAGCAACACATTTGTGTATGTGTTAAAAACAAGACCTCTTTTTGCATTGATAGTACCAGGCCAGACCAGCTTATCATCTGCTGTATGACAAACAAACAGAAAAATGGGGGTAACATCAATTTATCAGAAAACCATTGTTATCTTGCTCAATGATCCACTGCTCCAAAGAAATTGCATCCTTTTCCCCTCCCTTCCCTTCAGTGTAAATGTTCTTACACGAAACAGGATGTCAAGTTACAGAGTAGCAATTGCCCATCCACTGAACCTCTGCTGCACTGAGGAACTCTCTGAACTGGGTATTTATGCTCTGGTGTGCTGTGATAATGCTTGATCCTGTGATGGGTAAAAGTAGAGGCCAAAGTTCATTTCAAACAAAATGAGRTTTGTTATACTTGGTCTGTAATGTCTTAAAGAGGAAAAAGTTTGCTCTTCTGTGAGAAGAGATATTAATGATGATGATTTTTGTGTATCCAGCATRCAGCTCTGTGAATTTGGAAGGACCTTTATCTAGAGTCCTTTGCAGGCTGATAAGAAACCTGGAAGCTGACAGGTGTAGCAGGATTGTCAAACTCCTGACATGGGAATGTTACAAACCAGAAGATCATTACAGTTTTGGTGTATAACCAGTAAATACAAAACCTGTCTGCTTGTGCAGTGTGGCGCAGTCACTGTTGGGCAGTCCCAGCCTGAACTACAATATCCAACACTTTAAAATGCAGAGAAACTCCTTCCTCGTTCAGGAGTTCCAGAAGGAGAGTCGGCAGAGATGGAATAAAGGGCAGTTGAAATTTAGCTAAAATATTAAATTGCCATACAGTTTGGGAAGCTGCATCATTTTTTTGTTATTCCAGCACCTCCCGATACTTGTAGATTGGCAAAATTGCACATGGCAGCAAAGGGTGCTCTCTGAACTGCATAGGCAATATAATTTAATGTTGACGTTTTCCAGAGTTGAGGCTATAAGAAACAATACTCTAATTGATGAGAAAAATCCCATGTACTGTTTTCATCAACAAAAAACTGAAGAGGACCTCATGCCATCTGTCAGGCAGAAAACCCAACGTAGTTGACAGTGTTCGCCTGTATAACACACTGATCTACAGTTGAGATTGCAACTCTTGAAAGACACTAGGCAAAATCATCAGTGCCTGCAGTGTGTTATTAAAGGCTCATTTCAGACATCTTATGTTTCTTGTATTTATTTCTAGCTGCTCATGGAGTAATCGTTAAAGGCTCTTTGAAGTGAGATGTCCTGGAAGCAGGCACTGGAACAGGGTGGGAGGCAGAGGAGAGGTTCCCAGCAGGACTTTGGCAGCCAGCACAGGCTGCACGTGAAGCAGAAATGCCAGTGAAGGAGGCAGGTGTGAAGGGAAAACCAGGGTGAAAGCTCTGCTATAAATCCTTTGGAAAAGGCTTCTTCAGGAAATGGTGTGAAGAAGAGTCGTGGCGGCAGATGGATTGCAAATGGTCAAAGTCCCCGGTGTGGCACCACAAAACATTGCAGCGATGGCTTGAGGAGGCACACACAGCGCCTGGAATTCTGACTTGCTGTTTATCAAACATGGCATAAGGCGTAGAGACGTGAGGGTATAGGCATAGCTAAGTGTCTTTTTACTTTTAAGGGGGTATTGTTTGTGATTAATCAGTGTTTTCTGCCTTATAGGCCTGCCTCGTCCCCTCAGCTCTCACACGATGATACTCATTCACGCATTGAACATTATGCTAGCAGGTATGAGACCAGCTGGGTGCTAGGCAGATCTTTCTCTAAARTTACTTTAAAAAGAAAAAACCAAGGGCTAGAGGCTACCTGAGAACTTCTTAAAGAAACATAGAATCTGGGGTTTTGCTTTCCAGGCTCTGGGATGCAGAGCATCGTCTGTGGTTTCTGTTACCCAGCCTGTCCTAACTTGCATGCCAGAGCACCTGTGTGGTCAGAACTGGCCTTTAGGTCCCATGGGGTCCTCGTTGAGCTGTGCACTCAGTTACTGATTTTTTAATAGGACTTGTAGTGATAGGAGAAGAGGTAATGTTTTAAACTAAAAGAGGGCAGATTCAGAGTAGATACAAGCAAGAAGTTTTTACAGTGAGGGTGGTGAAGCACTGGAGCACATTGCCCAGAGAGATGGTGGATGCCCCATCCCTGAAAACACTTAAGGTCAGACTGAAAGGGGCTCTGAGCCACCTGGTCTAGCTGAGGATGTCTGCTCATTGCAGGGGGTTGGACTTTTTTAAAAAKTCCCTTCCAACCCAAGCCCTTCTACAATTCTACATAGGGTTTTGTTTTTAATATGAACCCAGGTGTGATAGTATGAATGAGAAGAGCAGAAACCTCCGAACTCTTTTATGTATCTGAAGTGTCATTATAATATTAAGTAATTCACCAYGTAAAATACCACAAACAGGATTTTTCCTTTATTTGGAGGGTTAAAATAGTGGTATATCACTGCTTTAGTTCACTTTTCTGCTTTCATACTGCTCTTAAGGATCAAAAAGTGGATTAACTGTGCAAATATGAAAATGTTTTTCCACCAAAAAAGTAAATTTTCAAGGGTTGAGGTAATGGAAAATAGTTATTCTGGCCTCCTCTTTCTCTCCCCCAGTATCACTTGGTCAGGAGAGGTGTTTCTGAATTATGCAGGACAGTTAGGAGGGGCTGAGTGTGAAAACTGCTGAGAAATGASTGATCGTTACAGTTCTGGTGATGACATTGCCAGGTACAAAGCAATTTGTGTAATCCCCTGGCATCTTAAGGCTTTTCTTTGATTGTGGAATTAATTAATCAAAAGAAGTGGAATATAACCTTAGAGAAAGGGTTCAAAACTTAGAAGTGAGTTTAGCCAGGTCATCGTAACAAACAATCTTTTGTGATAGCTTATTGCAAAACCTTTTGGTAATCAACAGTGAGTGTAAATTAATTTGAGTTTCAAATTCATCAAAAACATCACGCTCTTTAATTCTTTCCACAATGTTAGAACAAACAAAGTTTCTGAAAAACATAATTGGCTTTAATGAGTCTTACTTATTTTTCCACAGGCTAGCAGAAATGGAGAACACCAATGGCTCTTACCTAAATGACAGTATTTCACCTAATGAGAGCATGTAAGTAGGCTGGTTTTGTGGTTTTGATGTTTATTTTCTTGGRAAGGTTAATAACTTGTAATGAAATTTTGTAGAGCTGAATTTGCATGGCTATGTACCACATCTGGTTCAATTTAATGATGCACTCATGTCCTTTCAATTTGTATCATAGTGTCTAGATTTATGGCTTATAGCTTAATACCAGTTTATACAAGAAATGATTRATACCTTCAAAATGAAGACTACTAATTTTTTTCCAAAAATTACAGATTTATTCAGCAAATATTCAAAAAAATGATCATCATCTGATGAGTTTTAAGGACAAAGATACAAAAAACCCCCTTCTATCTGTACTGCAAGCTTAGTTGGGGTTAAATTGCTGTAAGCTAGAAAATGTTGGTGTGGACAAAGTGTCATTCAAAACATAAGTGAGGCTAAACACAAATCTTTGGTCTACAAATACCTGAAATACATCRCAAGTGTAAGCCAGGAGGGACTGATCATCACTGTAAAATATTAATAATAATAAACTCCTAAGTTTACAGATCACTGACAAACATTCATTGTACTACTTTAAATGTAAAGTCATAAATAAAAGTTTTTATTTTTAGAAGTAGTTAAATCTAGTGTCACACTGAGACCTTTATGTGGTTCTCCTCCAGTGATATTCTTGATCTTGTTTATTCTCTGAATGAAAGGATGTAGAAGTAGGAAACTAACTGTGAGAAATGTTTCTGAAGACAGGACAGAAGCAGCTWAGTCCTGGGTTTGTTTGAAAATTTGATCTTGGTTCATTAACTGTGTAGGAGAAGCCATAGCACAGGTTGTAAACCAATCAAATATGAAACCCCCAACTGCTCTAAAAGTGTTTTTATCTATTCTACACGATCTCATCGTTACCGCAGTTTAAAGGGTGGATTTTTTTGCAAATTCAGACAGAATCTAAATTCGCAGCATTCCTGTAAGACACGGAACTCTGGCCARTTTTCGTTCACTTAAACTGAGATTCCAAATGAATAGCATTTTATGAGGTTGATTCTRCGTCTGTGAGGTGTTCTTGAATAGTGATAAATCTGTTTCTTTGTTTCAAAATAGTTCCTCTTTTGACTTGGTAGAATTGTTACCTACCAGCTTTGAAAGAAAATCCCCTGTAGAGCCAAGTACATTGTTCTAATATATTGGTTCAAAAAGGAGAAAGTTAAAATGACACCTCAAAACTAATATGTATGCAGTGTCCATATAGTTTCATGCAGTTAATGAAAATTTTGTTTCCAAGTCATGTGTTAATTTTGTGTTATTATGGATAGTAGTGATGCCATAATAGATGAAATTTTTTGTTGTCCCACTGAAATATTTCACTGTTCTTGTCACATAAATCATGTTTACAAAGCATCCCTTGTATTACACTTTGGTCTTATTGTTCAATTTATTCTTTGATTAATTAGAAGTTGTATCGGCATGATTCAGTTAATAAGTTAATCAATGACTATCTAGTTTGTTACTCAGTTTGTACTATTAAAATGAGAATAGATCTGTGCATTCTGAATTTGGGGAGAAGTATTATCCAGATAGATACAAATTGCAGCAAAATCAAAGCTCACCATGAATTCACAACTGTAATTACTTGGGTTTTACTTGTCAGATTATGCTTAAGTATTATTTGTTATTCTTACGGGGTTTGGATTTTTGGGCTAATTAGTGCAGGTAGAGTGATAGATGGAGACGAGGAAAGAGGGAAATAAAGACACAGCATTTTTTTTTTTTTTATATAGATATATAGATATATACACACCACAAAACATTTCAATATGTAGTGTCACTGCAATTACATATAAAAGATATGTGCAGGCTGAAAATCACACAAAAAGAATAGGCTTGTAAAGTGACATTATATTGCAATACTTATGTCAGTTATTCCCTGTTAATTCACTTAAGATCCATAAGAATATTTATAAATGCAAAGCAGTGGTTTGAAGGAAATCACAGTTGAAATGCTTCATGAAAAGTATAAATTTAGGAACTGGCAAGCCTTCCCTTTTGTGAAAAATTAATACTTCTCTTTTATGAACTAATGTTAATGTGCTCTACATTGCTTTGGCACTCCTGCAGTCATAAAATGGCATCATTAACATTTTCAGGAACAAAATGAAAACAAGGGAAATTATAATTTTTGAACAATAACAGCTGTTCAAAATGCCTGTTAAATTCTGGTGTAGAAACATAACAGAAAAAAAAACTACACTGACTAGACTGAATTATTTTGCTATACAAGATTTCCAAGAGCAGTGTAATTTTTAATGTCCCTGTCTTGTGTCAGGGGAAACCTTTCATCGTTTCRCAGTTCCTGCTGGTGTAAGTTGCATAGCTTAGGGCTTGGATGCATCTCCCTAGCACCTAAACCACACCTAAAACAATCCATGTAGTTCTGGGASGTGATCAAGGTCTTCCGAATTGTATTTTCTTTTCTCTTCTAGAGATATTTTTGTTTCAAATGCCAGACAGCTTCAGGGGCAAGAGAAATAAATAAAGAAATCATATGTGTTAAACAGAATATATTTGTATTCTGACAGTGTACATCACTTTTAATCTAAAAAAGAAAACACCTGAGTGAAAAATAACATACTTTCATTATATTAGTTCAGTATTTTTTTTGGTTTACCTGATTTAGAATTTTAAAGAGAAAAAAAGATAAATAAAGCACACACTTATGACATAAGGAGAGTCTGTAGGTACAAAAATAAATGCGTTGCCTTTGCTTGAATGACCCTTCAGAATGACAATACAGATCAGCCAGCAGAAGATTGCTTTTTTTTTTCAAGCAAATTCCTAATTGAAGTTAGTCAGAAGAGGAAAGCTGAGGTTGTCAGCTGTTGCAGAACTTGGCTTTAAGTATCTGAGAAGCAGAGAAGGAGGGAGGTGGACTCTGCAGAGAAGGAAAATTACCGGAGACTAAGTGAAACAGGTCAGCAGATTTTGCTTGAAGGTGCATTGCTCTGCTGTTGGTTACAGAGTTCAGCAAATCTCTTTGTAAGAAATGAGAGCCTGGGAGTGAATCATCTCCTCGTATTCACTGTGAAGTTAAAAAGAAGGAAGGGAACAGCCTGTTTTATCCTCCTCTGTTTTCCAGTGATGATGAACACTTGTTAATCCAGCACTACTGCCAAAGTCTGAACCAGGAGTCCCCTCTGAGCCAGCCCCGGAGCCCTGCCCAGATCCTGATTTCTCTGGAGAGTGAGGAAAGAGGGGAACTGGAGAGAATCCTCGCAGACCTGGAGGAGGAAAACAGGTGGGTTACACCACCAGCTGCTGAATTTGAAGTAAAAAGTCTGCAAAATAATTACACTGTACAGTTAAATGGAATTCAGTTTGTGGCATTTTTAGGGATGAGTTATAAAGTTGCATTTTCTTCCAACAAAAAAGTACTTTCATAGTGGATAAAAGCTGGGTCCTCTTCTCTTTGTACTTGCTTGGTGCTGCTTGTTGGCATTTCTTTGGTCTTTCAATACCAAGTATCATTTACCACTTCTAATTTCAAATTTAATTGAAGTTATCTTCATTAATCACCATAAAAAAACCCCATCTGGATACTTGAGGAATCACAGCACTGCAGTCCTCTTAATACAGTACTGTGGAATCTTGGGCCATCAGCACAAAAACCCGGAGATCTTGACCCTGGCAGGTTTGTAATTGCAACTGTGAACTACWGAAACCAGACTATAAGATATAAATCATTTACTTCTACCAAAAAAACATGGTTTTGTTTGTCTTCTACTATCTTCAGCTTTTATGGTACACTCTATTGGCAATTTCATGCTCTTTTTTCTTGCTTCTGTAAGAGCTGGGTACTTCTGCTTGCATTGAGGGTTTAATGCCCTGATCATTTACCTTAGGCATGTCAGTGAAATAATGCAAGAGTTGGCAGTGTCATAGATCTCTCCATGTAAAAGTCTTCTTTGGATGGTGCTAATCAATTACCATGACTGTATCACAGGCTTTTTATCAGGAGGATTTGGGAGAATGTAGAAGATTGTAGGCATCAAGAATGAGGAAGGTGTTTCACACAGAAAGCTGTAGTAAACAAAGCTCTTGCTCACTGAACAGCAGTGAGATTTTGTTTGAAACAAACCCTAAACTTCCTACTGCATAGCACATGAAGCCCAAGTACTTTCCAAAGTGCAGGAAAATCAATATTTTGAAATAAGACATCATACTTTGCATGTTCAGGACTCTGTAGCTAAGAAATATCCACTAATACAATACCGATGATAAGACAGCTTAGTTTTCAGGAGATAGGTGTTATTTTTTTAAACAGCATTATGTAGTGAATCATGGAAGAAGGAAAAAAATTGTATTGTTTTTCTGTCTATATACAAAATAAGCTGCCTAGCAGAAAGGAGGGTGGCTTTTAAAGCAGACTAGTTTTAGATCAGAAAGGTAGTGTATGAAAACTAGTATATCACAGAGCTAGATAGCTAAATAAGCTAAAATGTCCTTTTTACGGTTTATACCTTACATTTTAGCATGGGCTTTATTTAATATGGCAAGTACTGATGAGGAATAACATGGTAAAAGATCTCTGGCAGGAATTACACCTTAAAAATGCSTGGTTTGAAGTGCACCAATCCTGGATTAAACAAGAGCTATAGACTGTAAGCTTGTTTTTCTCATTTGTAGCACTGGAGGCACAGTTATGGGTGGGATGCCAACACAGGCAGCCTCACCTTCTGTGGGTGCTTTAGGTCTCAACACAGCAGGGACAGAGAGGTCTGTCTCTGTCTCACAGCATGGAGGTCACCCTGCTGTGATTTTCATTGATTATGACRAAATCATGACTTTGGTCTCTGCAAACTGCTATAAATAACTTACACATAAAATGTAAGGTAGCTGCTGAAAAGCGAAGGACTTTTTGTCCTGGTTGCTTGTCACAGCCAGATAACCATGATTTTATGGATGAAACACTGATTCCTGTTTAGAAAAATAAGCTATTCAGACAGGGTCAGTCAGGAGCCATTCATATAACTTACCTACTTTTAAAAACAGTCTTGTCCCTTTAGATTTTTATTTCCCAGTTGTTCTTCTTGTTCGAGTTTGTGCAAACGCTTTTTGGCTGTTGCCAAAGGTAATCCAGCAACCTGACACCTAATTCCTTGTRTGAACTTGGTTCCAGTGGGTGAACACATCTTCCTGCCATGCAGATCCTAAAATGCCCTCCATGTAAACTTTTATTATTGCCTCAGCATGAAGACATTCCTTTGTTCCCGGGGTGAATCTCCTTGCCGGTGCTGATGTGGTACACAGGAGTTGTCCTTTCCTGCCTGTGTTGACATAACTCCTGTTGCATACACTTCTGATAACTTTTGATAATACAGGTTACAGGTTTAGCTTTCTCTGCTGTATCCTGTACACTTTTACAGTAAGAGTCAGGACATGCAGTCACTTCTCAGCTGCTCCTGAGAAAGCAGCATCAAGTACCAACAAGAAGCAGTGCTGTGATATTGGGAGCACTTCACTGTCATTTGTCTTTTCTTCTGCTCTCCACAGTTTCCTGCTTTTCAATAAAGCCCTTTTCTCTTTTGCTTTGTCTCTTTTGAGCTGTTTATTGAATTCTGACCTCCATTTGGGTTTCAGCTGCAGTTTCTGGCCTCCAAATATTTCCATCTTGACTTGTTACTTAAATGAAAAAGACTCTTTGAAATTGTGATTCTGAGGTTTTGCTTTTGGACAGTTTAAAAAGCTCTGTTGCCTATTTTGAATTCTTCTGAAAGGCATTCTCTGACTTACAAACTAACCTAGCTGTGACATGGTTCTGACTGGGGTTTTGTCAGTTCCAAGGACCTCTTGTTAGATATTCATTATTTATCTGCTAGCATTTTCAGACCTTGGTGCTTCTGTAGCTTGTAAGTATGACTTCCTTGCATAATGTATGGCTAAGATTTGACTGCTAAATAATTTATATTTGTTAAAATGTGCGCATTTTAGAGAATATTTTCAATGGCTGAAAATGTTTTATTTGAGTTTTAGGTCTTCAGGCTTATGCTGAGTTTTGCATCACACGGAATATTGTGATAAGACTGTTTCTGTATTCAATAGACAAAAAGCAATCTTGCTGTGGAAGGCATTATTACTGTATCGCAATATAAAAGAAAAACCCAATTATAAAGCCCTCTTAAAAACAATTTCCTGAAGAGTGAATGTATTTCAGAGACAGAGAAGACAAGTTTTTGTTGTCCATCTAAAGCAGTACATTACGCAGGCTATATGGTAGGACAGGTAATACTGACTAGGGTGTACTGTAGTGGCATTAAATAGAAAGCATGTGCTTCTCCAGTGACAGAGACTCAAAACTTCTTGCGAAGAATTAAAATACTTTCCTGCTATTTTAATGAGTCGAGAAAGTGAATGTGTCCTGATATTTTAGTTGAATCAAGGTCTCTGACATACTTCTGTAAGAGGGAGACTTCTCTTATGTTCTCTCCTCTTCCTCCCAGCTCTGAGCTGTCTTGTAACAAGAACTAAGTAAAGGAGATCTCCAGCCAGAGCTGTTTGCCATTCCTTTACCTTTCCTGACTTGCAGTGGGAATGCAGTAGGCTGTGTGCCACCAGACAAGCACTGACACCCCGAATCTCAAAGCTGCCCTGTTTCAGTGTAGCTATGGTGTTCTTCARATCTGAAGACTGATGAATGGCCTCCTCACATAAATTCTTTCTGTGTGGTTGCCAACAGTGAGAAAGTGATGCATTTCTAAACATGCTGTGACTCCTTTTGGTGTTTGTTTTGGCATTGAAGAAGGGGAACTAGGATCTTCCGAGTGTGAAGCATCTTGAGTAAACACTGTCACTCTAGTGAGGAATGGGAGTAGGTGGTTCAGTTACCAGCTTTGTCTGTTGCTTCAGACCACTGATTTTCTGTAGGGAGATGAGAAATAACATGAATTTACAAATTCTCAATTGCCTTTGAGAGGACTACTCAGCAAATGGGGTCCACTAGGATTTCTGTCACCAGGCAATTAATGCTGCCAGTGATAGATGTGATTAATAATTCATGCGCTCTTTACTACTCAGCTCTTTCCAGTTGCATAAATCAAGGTTACACTGCATGCCTCCTATGTTATTTTTCTTCACAAATGCCTCCAAGAGTTGCAAGCATTTTAAATGGAATATATGGGGATTTTTTAAAATTTTCTCTTACTGAAGAAGGGTTCGTTTTCGCAGTGATGAGTAGCTGCAGCAGCATTGTTTGTTTGTGACAGCCAGCTGTCAAAGTCACCCAGCCTGAGCTATGGTGGAGGGAGGCAAGGTTTCCAAGTACAGCCCATGCTTGCTCAGTTGCTTTTTTGTTTAGAGAGGAGCATGTTTTTATCTCCCCTTTTTCTTATGTCCCATTTTATGCTGAAAGTGTCAGAGAACACCTCTCGTCAGGACACGTAGGGCTGTGCGCAGTGCCTTGGGTGCCTGGCTCACAGCCGCAGTCCTTTTCACCACACAGCTTAAAACTATTCCAGAATGAGGAATAAGAGCCATTCGTTCTCTCTTAGGATATTCTTACAGCAGATTTCAAATTCTTTCCTTCTTTTCTAATGGTCAGCTTTTTTCCATAATGTTAATACACCTCGTCATTGCTGTATGTTTAGATCCCAATAATTGTGATATTATTGATCGTCTGCACTCCACATCACTCTCATGGCTCTGAAGCTATGATGAATCTCAGTTCTCTGGACTAAGGAGTGTGTAGCTGGACTGAAAAGGTGCAGCTGGACAACTCAGTGGTACAGGTTCACTGGGGAAACCTACATGCATCCCTCAAAACGACATTCCTTTGTTCCAACAATATGACAGTATTTAATTACAGAACTCCCAAATTCAGACATACCTCTGCTTGGAAAATAGGTAATATCCTTTACATGATTTTTTTTTTTTTTTCTGTAGGTTTTCAGAAAGATTTTTAAATTATTTTTTATCAGACATGAAAGGATTTTTATCTGAATTACTCCCTGGTCCTTACTTGTATTTCAATACCATAGTTACTGGAAGGACTTCTCCATATTGATAGAGATGATAATTAAGGATTTCTTTGTAGCAAGGTATCTGATTATGTTGTAAGTATGACCAAGTGCATTTATTTAGTTTCCCTTGGGTGATATTTTATCTTTTGCTTTACAGCACTTCAAACTTTTGAGTCTGCTGTTTGCAGAGTATTGCCTGTAGTGTACATCTGGGAAATTCCTCATGGGGTAGCGATAGCCACTATCTATGGACTTTGTGAAAAACAAGCTTAATGATCATTCCCATATAAACTTTAGTCAGCAGTAAGACTGTGTGTAATACTGTTGTCATGTTCATTCCTTTTCCCTTGTGTGTTTTTATTAATTATTCACCAGTTTGTTCAGCTAGAAGTATCAGAAGACATTAAGTCATGTGGAAGGCATAACTTACATGACTATGTCTATACTCAGTATAGATAACCCTTCCTTTTTTTCCAGATAATTTCCATTGACTTGAAACTCTGTATTTCATTAAAACAAAAACCTTCATTTGAAAAGACCCTCTCTATAGTAATTCCTCTTCATATGGGTTTTAGAGAAAGAAATCTTGAACTTTGGAGCAAAAGAACAATCAGCCCCTTTTTTTAATCATTTAAAACTTATGCAGAGGAGGGATCATGTAGGTCAGACATTCCTTAGGGATTGTGTTGTGGGGGGTGCCACAGTCCTAGCTTAGGAAGTGTCCATCATGCAGCTCCTGAGGAGCACAGGGACCTTTGAAGAACGGTCAGTAACTTGTCCTTGTCCTTGGCATTGCTTTCTCACCCATGTGAAATGATGCATCCTGCTTTAGTTCTTGTTCTGGTCACAATAATGTACTTCTAGAAGTATGTTTTTTGGAAAGTTTCTGAGGTGCTGTTAACCTTCCAGACCAAACTGTCAGTGTGTATTGTGGTTTGCAGGCAGAACTGGCAAAAGATGTCTGTTCTCACAACCTCAAATAAGAGCAAGTTGGGAAAGTAAAATCTGGGTCACTGCTTGTGATGAGTAAGCAGTTACCAGAGCATCGCCGTTTCTCCCCCTCTGGGAAGCTGTAAAGGAACATCATAGCAACAAAATCCCAGTGCAGTTTGTTAGGCCTCCCTTGCCTATGAAGTTTCTGCTACAAATTCCTATTTTTGTGGTTTTGGACTGTAATCCCCAACAAGGTTTCAGTTTCTTACCTTCTGTGCTCTTCCTGCTTGGTAGATTTTTTTTTCATGAGGACCACTATAGATCATATTAATCTATGGAGTGTTTTACTGGAGTAAAATTGGAGTTCTATGGAATAAAAGAACAAGTTTAGCAGTGCCATAACACTACAGGAGACAGCAGCACTCTAGGCAGGGCAATGGAGATGGAAATTGTAGCCCCTAAAGTCAGTGCAGTTCATTTTAACAGACTGGCTCACTAATTTGTCTTCTTCTCATCTTAAGTTGGTAATTTTAGCCCTAGGCTGGAAATGCAGTTCAGATATGAAGAGGGGAGAGTGATGTGACCTGACTGACAACAGCAGAGGTCTGTATTTTGCTCTGACTTTTTGTGTGGGCACTTCTCTCAGCTTTCTAATGTGTAAAACAGATAGCCTGGCCAGGTGGCATCCACTTCGTTTTAGTGTTTGTGAGGTGCTTTGATGACTCCAAGTCCTCTTTTAGCAGTAATTCCTCCTCGGATGTAGTCATGCATGAAAGCAAACCAGCAGTCCCACTTCTGCTGGGAAGGATAAAGCACGGGAAGCTGAGGAAGGGTTTGAGCCCAGGCCAGACCGTACCCGGCCTTCTTGAGGGTGTCTGGAGCCCAGACAGCCTCCTGCGTCGGGTGCCCTGGGAGGGAATTAGTTGGGAGCTCAGAGCCTTTAGGCAGYTTGTATCCCAGGTCCCTCTAACACCAGATCCATGCAGATCTGTAAGGAGCAAGCCCACAGGTGTGTGGATTCAGCAGGAGAGGCAGGCGGCGCAGGTGAGCCCCGGGGAGTGACACCCATCACACCGCTCGAGAGGATGCGCTGTGTCACTGCTCCGTGCAGGGGATTGTCTGAACCCGCCTGCTCAAGTCCGTAAAGCTTTTGTCCCCTTGTCACTTCCCAACAGGAACTTGCAGGCGGAGTATGACCGCTTGAAGCAGCAGCACGACCACAAAGGACTGTCTCCACTGCCGTCCCCCCCGGAGATGATGCCGGTGTCTCCGCAAAGCCCCCGGGATGCTGAGCTCATCGCAGAAGCCAAGCTGCTTCGCCAGCACAAGGGCCGCCTGGAAGCCAGGATGCAGATTCTGGAGGATCACAACAAACAGCTGGAATCACAGCTGCACAGGCTGAGGCAGCTGCTGGAGCAGGTGAGTCCTCAGGCACTTCTAGGTCTCTGTAGAGTCGTTTTCCAAACAGGGCGTGAAGCGTTATCAATAACAACAACAAACCAAGAAATCGTGTCTGTAGAGGCGAGTCAGAGAAAAATGCTAAACTGTTCTACAGGCTGCAAGTGAGAATGTGAAATCAGGTTTCAGTGTTTTTATTTAGTCTTGTTTCATTCAAAATTCAAAGCCATTGGTTGCATGGATGGATTTAMTTAAAAACAGTCAGAAAATTGTGTGTATTAATGGCATTAATAAAGATTACAGAGATAAAAAGTAATGAGCTGCTAATAACAATGTCTTACTTCTTTCTTCAATTTTCAGCCGCAGGCAGATGCCAAGGTGAATGGTACAACACTGTCATCTCCTTCTACCTCTTTGCAGAGGTCARGCAGCAGTCAGCCAATGCTTCTTCGTGTAGTTGGCAGCCAGACTTCAGAAACCATGGGTAAGATAATGAAGCTCAGATTGTCACCAAAAATAATGATGTCCCATCTTCCAGAAAAAAAACTCCTTAAAGACAGAAAATACTTTTCTGTTTAGTTCAAATGAAACGAAGCAGCCATTTGCAGTGGTCTTCAGTGTCATCTGACTGTTTACACTTTGCATCTTCATTATGATTCAGGCTTTKTTTTCGATCATGATGCAGCCAGTAGCTTGAATATTTTGATATTAAACACAAAGCTCAGCCAGGGCTTGACTTCTGAAAACAAATACCACTGAAAAGCTAACTCTTCTATTCAAACTGACTTTCAGTTATTAAGCATGACATGTCTGATTTAAATGTACATAATATTAATCATGGCTAAGAGACTAAATGTATGATTAGTCATCCCCATGTTAAATGATGTGATCTTGTTTTTAATATGTTGTGGCTCAATCAGTAGGATGGAGCTGTCACTCACAGGCAGTGCTCATCTAGTGGCTTTTCTAAGTATCACATCGGATGTGATAATGAACATCACAAGAGTTGTGGAGTAAGGTTAAGTAATAATATTCTGTAGCTAGAGGCTGGAATTATTATTTTGGTGTTTTTAGTAACTGCCCTGTGGCATTTTCCTAATTTCCTGTCTGTTACATAATTAGTAAGTATTTATTACTGAGTAGCAAGGATTTTTTGCTAGTAAAAAAGCAATCAATCTTTGCAGCATCTTTAAGCAAAGATTAAAAAGCGTTTCTATTACTTCAACGAGATAATGTTTCAAGTCTGATGATAATATTCAGCTTCATACACAGAAATTTATTTTATGTATATTAGTGAGAGGCTTAAGTGAGAGCTTTTCACTGCTGTTAGTGGAAACGTCAATGACAGTGAGAAATGGAATGAGAAGGGACATTCTGCTGTGTTTGAAGTGCTGTTGTGGTGGGAAATGCAGCTTTTTGAGGGGCTTTTTCTTCCATTCCAAGTGTAAGCAATAATGTCAGCCTATGACAGTATCAAACAAGATGAGTTCTGTACACCCTGCAATAAAAAATGTGAAATAATTTGTTCGCTTAGGAATGCCTAAGTGAAATCTTGGGGGCAAGAGTACAATCAAAGGTAACAGCAATTTCATTTGGACCTTCCATTAATCATATTACCAGTGAGGAAATATTTTGTTATGTACGCCATACACAGAGTAGATAAAATGTATCAGTGGTGTGCATCAGCTTTCTAAAGAAATGTCATTAATTTGGTGATAAAATACATTAATTAAAATGCACAAGATAGGAAGACAGTGGTTCCCAGCCATCTTATTAGAAGTCTTGTTGTTTCATATTTCATCCTTTAGATACAATAATGTACTTCTTTTCATTTGGCTCAATATAAAATTATTCACATTTAACTTGTAAGACTGGAATTAATTAATTAGCATGATAGAGTCTTATAAATGGCTAAAACTTTTTAAAGCAGATATTTAGACATGACTTGATTTTATTTGATTGGTTCGATTGGGCCAGTATGTTGAAGCACAGTGAGATGTTGTTATCAGTAGGATCGTCCTGAGACTCAGCAAAGCCACGCTGTTGGCAGCAGGGAGTGGGGCTTATAAAAAGAATTACTAACTGAGCTAACAAACCGCAACTAATTCAGTTTGTCAAGTCTCCTTTCACACCAAAAAGCTTTGCTTGCTAGCCTGAGAGTTTTCTGAAGCGTAGCTTAAAATACTCTTGAATTGTAAAGGGAACCAGCATGGTGGTGTAAATAATGCTCCCATGCAGCAACCATGTGCCCAGGAATGAGGGAGCCATAATTTTTGAGGAGATACTGAGGATCTCCAGGTCTTTCAGGCAATGAGGTAATGTAGTGGTAGCTTTTATATGTTTTTCTCATTAAAACTGGACCTTAGTTGTTTTTTTCTTTGAGTATAGACACACTGCACTTCTATCTCCGCTTTCCTTAGGAGAGATTACTGTGAAAGGTTTTCCACCAGCAGTGTTTTGGTAAAAGCAGTGACCCACTCAAATCCTAATTTACAAATAGAAGAGCTTATTCCTTGTTAACCTGAAGTACAGCTGGGCCAGTGGAAAGGTTCTGCTTTTCTTCTCATAGAGTCCTAATGGGAAAGTCCTTATCCTTGGCCTTTCTCCCCCAGCAGTGTAGCAGCAGAGGTTCTCTGAGGTGTGTGAAGCAAGAGGCTGAGCTTTAATTTGTTCAGGTACCACCAAAATATTTGAGGCTTACTCAGCTCTCCAAACCTTCTGTAGAAAAACAAATGGAGAAGGCTGTTTTGGGTAAACAGAGGAGATTGAGGTCTGAAGCTATCTTTACTTTTGTCAAGTTGCTTGGCTGATGTCTTATTTTGTCATTTACAAGAAAATGCTCAGAAAAATCATCCAAATGAGGAAAAAAATAGAATGCATTTAAAATTAAAAATACAGCATTTTTGAGGGTCAACACAGTTCAGCTTGTATCAGCACTTACRAGGATGCTTGGAAATCAGTACCTGTCTTCAATTCTTGACCAGGGCAGCAGAACCACTGCCCTCTTCTTCTGAACTTTAGGGCCAGGAGGCTTTCTTCAGCCTGATAAAATCCGCAGCCTGGGTAGAAGCAGCAGGATCTCACTCCGAGTTTTCACGTTGACATCCAGMAAGGTCTGGAATGACACTGCTTTTGCTAAGACACCTCTGTCAGTGCAACACCTGATGCGAAAGTAAATCCTGGTGTGAGTTGATTTGTGTGAATCCAGCACCACTTGAAAGCTGAACAAACTGCAAGCAGCCTCAGCAACTATTTTTAGACCATTAATGGAATAAAAGAAG
This sequence comes from Amblyornis subalaris, assembly GCA_018881555.1. Lineage (NCBI taxonomy): Eukaryota > Metazoa > Chordata > Aves > Passeriformes > Ptilonorhynchidae > Amblyornis > Amblyornis subalaris. Next base: position 1,932,724 of record JACAXG010000053.1, on the reverse strand, counting down.
CTGATACAAAGACCATCATTTATATGAATTAAGTGCTGCTTGCAGACACTCTATCCCACTTCTTGTGCTRGAGTGGGAGAAATCACTCTTGGTCAGTAATAACTCTTGTGAAACTCCTAGCCTAAATATAGGCAGCCCTGAAGTACTCCTTTAATATCCCTTTTTCTAGGTTTTTCACTAGCATAGAGCACCGCARTGTTGAAAGAATATAAATGTTAACAGAAAATCAGACAGTTTCTTACTTGAGTTGAGTAGGGCAAGACATGTTAGAATAAAGGGTCATTAAGTCATTTTCAAAATAAATGTGTAACCCTTGCAGTTATTAGAGCAGGAAAAATTGCTTTTGTGTTCAAATAGAGATAAGAGACATATAGTAAAAAAGGAGAATCTCACTCAAAGTCTATCCTTTAGGTATGTTCTTTCTCCAGATGCTTTATTTGTGTTGGAGGCTATGGTCTATGTTAAAAACAACATACAGATTTTAGTTATATGAAACCATGAGCAAAAAAAAATCCAGTAAAAATAAAATGTATTGAATTTCCCATTAAGCTGCTGCCCTATAATCAGGTTATAGAAATTATTCAGTGGGAGAAATGTATTTCGCTTTATTAAACTGCTGCTAAACCCTTTTACAGTACAATTGAGTGTTCTTGGAGCACCAATCTGATGCAATTAAACTGTCAGAAATATTAATACTGATGCAGATGAGAATCTGGGTTTCTACTGATTTGCACAGCTAGGCAAAGCAGTGCCAACATGAACCCAGCTCTATTAGAAAGCTGCTCAACAGCAGCACTCACAACAGCAATTTCTTTTTCCATTAATTGAATAAGAGAAGCTAAAACGACGAGTGTCATTTATGGAACTGGATGTTCCTAGCAGACATTTTACCATGCTTCTTTTACCAGAGTAGATTATTTCTTACATCCCTTTTTGAGAATTAAAATGGTGTTAATTGTGTCAAATTCATTGTTTAATTTCACTTAGATCCTTATAAAGAAAGAGAACTGTAAGAGTCAACAAAATTCACCTTTGAAATTTTTATTGTATACTAAGCAGAAAACGTGTCKAAGTGAACAGCCATAGCTTTGAGGAGGACTTGGGCAATACAAACTCTTAGCACAGGGTTTGCCTTGGCTCTCATGCAGTGGTGTGGATTTGCTTTGCAGGCGAGGATGAGCTGCTCAGCCCTCCCCAGGACACAAGCACAGGTTTGGAGGAAGTGATGGAGCAGCTGAACAACTCCTTCCCCAGCTCCAGAGGTGAGCGCTGCTGCCTGTGGCAGATGAGAGGGAAGAAGATAAAAGTGCTTTCTGTTTCTTGATGTTTTCAGGGGGTTGTGTTTTGGTATCAGGTTTTTTGCTGCTCTGTGTTTTCATTTTAACAATAGCTGTAGAGAAACCTTGTCTTGTTTAGAGTGGAGAAGCAGCCTGCTCCTCCTTTACCTTAAGATACCTCCACAGGTAGCCCTTGCTAGATACGTGGATGAAACAATGTCTTTGYGAGACTCCTTCTTCCCCAAGCATTTTCTTTGCTTCCCTTTTTCCATGTTCCTTTTCTCACAGCTTTCCTCCTTTTTGGTTGATCCCCTTGATGATTTATTTTTTTAATATATGTCTTAGCACGTTTTTCTTCTGTCCTTATCTTGTTCCAAGAATGTGGTTTGAAATGATATTAAAGTTCCAAGTCAAAGTTCTCAACCCTGTAGCACTCAGGTCCAGAGGGATAGAGGAAAAACGAGTGGGCTGTTTGTTTGTGCAGCGTAGGCTGCACTTGTGCATAAAGCCACAGCATTTCTTTCAGTGTTTCCATTTTGCTCATTCCTGTTGTTTGCTAAAAATAAGCATTTGTATTACCGGGATTTATTTGTTCAACCTTTTTTCATTTAAGATGTTCTTTTCTGAGTGCAGAGAAAATAGTCTGCTGCCAAGAAAAATGTCTCAGATTCCTAGCAGGAGATGGGAAGTTTGGGATATTAGCTGTTGCCAGAAAGGGAGGTTCAGACATGAACCTCTTGGCAAGAGAAAGTCCCGGTATTGGCAGCTCGTTAAGTGGATTTCAGTAGGGGCATAGCCTTACTGCAGGGCCCTTGCACGGGTTTAACACATCACCCAGGGATTCTTCTTTAGGAGATAAATGCATTAATCATTGTACTAGACCTTCAGTGGAGCCAGGCTTTCTCCATCGTTTGGTTTCAAAGCAAGTTCAGCTGTCACCAGAGCAGTGGAAAAGAAAACAATATAAACTTGATAGGATCTCATGGTACAGATCTAAAGATGGAGTCATTTAGAAAGATATTGTTGAATAAAATCTAATATATTAATTTGTTAACTGTACTCAGCTCCATGTCAAAATTTTGTCAAAAAGCCATATGCCCAGCCCTCGTTCTGCCTGATAATTGCTGAGAGACAACAGATGAAAAATATTTCTAATATTACTCTGTAGATGATAATGGACTTACTTTTAAAGTTGTTGTGTACACAAGGTTACAACAGACAGTGTTTTCTTATCAGTGACCATCATTTGTGTAAATATGTTGTACATAGATCTTGCATGGTCCTGTGTGTCTAGATGGAGAAATTCCATGCGTAAAAATACTCASCAAATGTGATATCTAATTTGTAGTCATAGCTGATGACACTGGCAGTGTTTCATTTTAAAAACAAGCTTAGTTTTCAGTAAAATAGGAGCAATTTATGAATCAAAAGTTAATGAGATATTTGAAATAGAGTGGTTCATTTCCTGTGTAGAATAAATAGGTAGAGGTCAGACTGTTAGACATCACCTTCTGCTCCCTGAGAATAGAAAAGGTTTTTTATCTTATTAGTGAAAAATACAAAGCTTCATGAAACAAACTGAGAGAMTATAACATTTAATAGGAAAAAAATGTGAAATTGGTAACATCAGATAATATTTTAATTTTGTAAATTAAGCTGTAGTTTCACATTTTCATTCTGGTGATGCAAAATGTGGTCATTTAGATAGAAAGAATGTATTCCCTTATTTTGTTTCTCCATTCAGTAACTGTGTTGAAAATGCAGTACATGATCACAAGCATCTCCAAAAGGTATTGCAGCTTATATACTTTCCTGTCTGAGGATAAGCCATGCAGAACAAAAATACTCCCTAGCTGGGTGGAGGGCTGTGAGTGAGGAAGGGGCACAGCCTTTGACATGAGTCTTCTTCTGTCCCCCTCAGCCAAGCCACGAGAGGAGCTTCTGGTGCAGCAGCCAGGAACAGGCACAGCCCATCAGGCAGAGTCAAGCTTCCCACGGGACTTTTCTTTTAGGTCTTGGCCAAGGCACTGTCAGGCTGAGCCAGAATCTGCCTCTTCCGCTCTCTCGGGCTACACAAAAAGATTAGTCCAGCTGGAAGWGAAACTTTCTCAGTTTTTTGGGAATTATACCAGGTTCTGGCTAAAGAGATTAGGACCTCAAAAAACCTATTTTGCATATAGGTTTCTCTGTTCTTCATGTATTTCTTAATGCATTTGCATGAATGCCGGGTTTGTGTAATTACTGTTGGTTGAGGTATGGGAATGGTCAGGCTTTCTGTAAGAAATAGTGTCCTACAACCAGTGCAAATGGATTTCCATTCATTGGTTGATGAAGGCTACTGACATTGTCAGTTTTGCTGAGATATCACGCAAACTTCTGTTACTGAAGTTTTCTACTATTCCAAATTCAACAATTGACTTAYCTTCAACTGATACCTGCATACACAAAGCTTAAACCCAACAGCTGACCTGCTGCAGCCTCACGTAGACTTTCACTGTGACATGAAGGATGCTGTGGTCARTCAGATTCCAAGGCATCAGAGATCTGATCTAAAATTTTCAAGACTGCGGGAAGAAGAAAAGGAGGCAGAGCTGACTGGTCTCAACCAACTACTGAGTCAGGAACCTTTTTGCTCTTGAGAGGTGCAAATCTGTATCTCAGGTTTCTAATCTGTAATAGAAGATCAAGGTGCAGTTGCAAAAGAGTGAAAGCAGTTTGCTAAAGCAGCCTGAGAAGAGGGCAGAGGGTAAGGACTCAGGTGTGGTACAAGTGAAATTGTCCTTCTTTGCATTACAAGTTGCATTGAATCTCAAGTTACAGGTGTGAATACCTACCTCAAGTAGGTATTTGGGAAACAGAAGAATAAACCCAAACACACCTATGAAGAATGCATTTCCTTATATTGATTCTTATTAAGTAAAATTTAAAAAGTGCCAGATGTGAGAAACACCAGTCATCCCAGTCTGCCTTTCAGAAATAGGCTGTGATACAGGAGCTGAGGGAGCTGGGGGTGTTTAGCCTGGAGAAAAGGAGGCTTAGGGGAGACCTTACCACTCTCTACAACTCCCTGAAAGGAGGTTGGGACATGGTGGGGGTCCGTCTCTTGTCCCCGGTAACAACCAATAGGACAAAGGAAAATGGCCTGAAGTTGTGCCAGGAGAGGTTTAGATTGGATATTAGGGAAACTTTCTTCAGAAAGGGGGTTGTCAAGCATTGGAACAGGCTGCCCRGGAAACTGTTTGAGTCAASAGCCGTGGAGGTGTTTAAAAGATGTGTAGATGTAGCACCTGGGGACGTGGTTTGGTGGGGGGCTTTGGTGCTGAGTTAACAGTTGGACTCAATGATCTTAAAAGTATTTTCCAGCCTTAATGATTCTATGAAATATGTTTTCTTTGTGGCCTGTAAAAATATGCATGTTTAATTTCAAGCTAAATAGCCAGCATGTCACAGCATAGGGAATGGTAGATCTTTTGACTCAGGGACATAATTCTGGGTGTCCTATTGGCATTAGACTAGCAACAACTTGGAGGTGTGCAGAACTATATGAAAAGAGCAAACTGGATTTTGAAGGCTTTGGTTGTGAGAAAAGTTCAGAGCTGAACAAGCAGCGAAGAAAGAAAAGGACTGAATTTCTGTGTTTGCGTGCACAGATGTGTAGTTGAGCATTACAGACACATTTAGCCTAAATACTGTCAAAAGCACCTGAAGAGTWAAGACTTGCTCAGGTTGGGAGATAGTTTACTAAAGCAACTAGTGGCTCTTATTTTGGACTTCTGAAACAAAGCAGTAATTAATTGTCACTCACCTGGAGATAGATTCCTTATGATTACGATACTTTCCAAGCTTTTGCTGCATAGAGTTGTTTTTAAAAGGGCATCAAGGCTTCATAGCATCATTTTGGATGTATTTTAGAGAAGCAAGTATRAAACAGATTGTGTCATAGACCTGCATAAGCAGATCTCAGATGCAATAACTTACGTACRTTATACCTTTTATGAGGTTGTTTGTTTGTTTGTTTCTTCAGTTTAACCTTTTGGCAGTTCTTGGCATTTCCTAAGGAGAACAGGACTTCCCTGCTCCTTGCACAGCTGCCTGTTGGTGTTGAAAGCTGTTTCATTTCTGGAGAGAGAAATTCTGCTGAATACCTGATGATTGCTGTCCTTAAGGAATTTTTCTTTCCTTTTAATCTAAAAGRTTTCCCATCCATTCCTCTTTTACTTTGCTGCTCCCAGCAAATTCACAACTGCTGCAGCTGCTTCAAACAGCTGCTGTGCTAACTCAAAACAGATGTCAAAGCCAGAGGTCTGACATTTAGTGGAAATCTACCATTAAATGCCACCTCAGTGGTTTATTTGACCCTGCTTGATAATGGGCCACAGAGGAAAACATTTTCACGCTGTATTTGTGCCCAAACTACTAAATCTCCAGGGAATTGGCTCACAGTTAGAAAGTAAGATTGGCAAGCCAGTATTTTTAGAGCCAGATTCATCTCTCCTGCCAGCACAAGTTGCACAACTTCAGGTGGATCTCGTGGTGGACCAGGCTGAGTTTTGCAGTTATGGTTTCCTGGGAAATGCTTTTTGTGAATGAAGCTCAGAGAGGAATTTAGGGGCAGAAGTTCTCAAACTAACTGAAGCTGGTGAGAGAGCTTCACAGACTTGCAATGCTGGCCTCTGCTGGGGGATAATAAAGAAGTGGGAGCCCAGAACTGGTTAGCAATGAGACCATGATGGCTGAAAAGAGCTAAAAGGCCATGGCATAATGTGAAAACATTTGGACAGAGATTGGTACTCACTATTTAGTCTGTAATTGCTTAACACATTTGTGGTCTTGTGCAGTGAAATTACAAGACCCCACAGCAATAAATGAATGGCATTAAGAATAGCACCTTTTTTAGGAGTTTTGTTTTTATCTCAGTCACATTAAAACACACCAGTCACATTTTCTCGTCTCAACTTTTGCATCAGCCAGACTCTGTCATGAATGGGACTAACACCCTAAGTGGAACTCACAACTTTTAACAGTGCAAATAATGCAGTTTCTCTTATTCTGACAGCAAAATGTCTTACAACGCAGACTTTTCTTTYCACACTTTACTGAATCAGTGGAAGAGTACCCTGGAGTTACTAGACTGTAGAGTATTCTGGAAATATTCTTCCAGTTGAGATACCCTGGCCTGTCCTGGATTGTGTCACCTTGTCTGTGCTGCGGTCCTGCATCACAGTGCAGTGAGCCCAGGTGACTGAGATCCCTTACTGCTCTCCTGTGGCACAGCACAACTGATCTGGCTGAGCTTCTCTGCAGATGGGATGGTGATGGGGAAAACTAGGTCTTCTCTGTTTTATAGTGCCCAGTTCTGATGTAAACTGAGAATGTGTTAATGGTGTGTACCTTTGCCTGTGATACAATGTCATGTAGCTTTCCAAAAAAGAAAGAAAAACTCTTCTATTTTGTAAGGGCAGGAAATGTTGATTTGAGCAGGAATAATAGATAATTAGGCTCCCACAGATTGCGTATCAGTATTTTGATGCCTTATAGAACACAAATTTTCAGAACTGCAGCAATATAGACAATCTTCTTCCTCTGCAATTTATGCCAAACCATACTCCTTGCCTCAAAACTTAGAAACACGCATTCATTCATATGCAAAGAAGAAAATAACGTAAAATCCATTAAACCCTTTTTAATCTTCCTCCAGAAGAAATTAGCTGTTGCTGTAGTAGCGCAGATCTTTGTTGCATTTAACAAATTCTAGGGCTGATTACTCACCACAGACTGTCCTCACCAGCTGTTTTGTGTGGTGCTAAGCTACCCTAGTTACCTTTAAGTACMTTCATTTTCAAGCAGAATCATCTGTCTCGTGTAGATTTGAATTAAGCACTGCAGTTGTAGGTGCTTGTGCAGACCGGAAGGCATTTCTTAAGATCTCCAGTATTTTGCATATAGGCAGTTCCTTCTCTCTTCTTGACCCAAGCTACCTGATGGGCAGGATCCCATCCCTGCCTTAGAATCCTGCACACCAAACTGTACCGTGCTGCAGTTTATGGAGTCAATAAGTTCACCACCTGCTGACGTAAACCCTGGGGCTCTTCATCAGGAAATGACCGAAGTATGCAATAGATTTTGTATCTTCCTTTCCGAGGATTTTCTGTTACATGATTTATATTGGTGAGAGATTCTCGTCTTCCCTTTTGGAAGGCATTTTTAGGGAATTCATGACTCCTGATAAAAGTGCTAGAGAAAGTCTCAGGCTGTGGAGACACATGTGTAAGTCCTAAAAGGTTAGGCAGGTCTGAGCCCTTMGAACTGAAGTGACACCTCTCCTGGCCATTGAGCCCTGGTAGCTGTGCAGCACCAGCACCTGTAGTAGAGACATCACTGGAGTCAAGGCTCTGCTTAGGAGCAGAATAAAAACCCACATGCAGAGCATTATGTTATCGAATCAATTGTTATTATTTCTAATRGTAAGTGTGCTGCTGGGGAGAGGGAGAGGGGCAGGAAGGGACTGAAACTCCTGCTGTTCAGTAAATCATAACCTTTGCTGTCCAGGCCTTTGGAGGCTGCCCCAGCCCTTTCCATTGCTGGGGGTTTGTGGGTGAGCTGTGGCTCAAGCCTGTGCTGGTCAGTGGTGCCATTCCCTTCCTCCGCCCTCTCTGCTCAGCCTTGCTGTGCTGTTGACCCTTGTCCTGCAACTTGTCAAATACCCGTAAAGCTCTTTACTGCCTTTCTTCCCTTCTGCAGGCTGCCATAGAGCAAAACTCGGCAGCAATTAGGTTACTGTTGTGCTGACTGGTGKGTTCTCCCATAGGTGTCTGTCTCTCTCCCCAGTATCCCGTACATCGTTTAAAATTACATGGTTTACAGCAGCTCTGGGGCAAAGATCATCCTCTTTCTTGCACAGCATCTACTGCAGTGACTTTCTCACCCAAGACTGCAAGCCTGGCCATGCCAGTGTTGGCAGCAATGTGTCAGTGACAGTGTGACACTGCTTCTGGAGAGAGCGAGTGTCTTATTGTTCCTGGCTGTGTGGTGGGAAGGAGGGCAAGGGGGGGGGAGGTGTTTCTGCTGTTGATTGACACCTGGCTTTCCTTTTTTAAAAACAAATACTCTGTGAGAAGYGTTTGAGAAGAATCAGCATGACCAAAATACATCTTCAGTGAAGGCTGGTTAGGAACATCTTTTCCGCTAAACCCATTATTGACTCCTCCATTTTGACAGTACTTGAACATTATGAGATACTTTCCCTTTTTTCTTATTTTACTTGAACTTTTTCCCATKTTACTTGGACTTTTTTTCTCTCTTTCTACCTCTGCCCCCTCAGTTTTATCGTGCTTGCAGATCAGCATGTCGCAAACATATTTTGAAATATATTTAGCCTGAATGTGAGTATGTTGKATTCTGGTGTACTGCTCTAGGTGCAAAATATGTGTGTACAAATATACATATATATTAATGCATACCTCAATGTATGTAGGCCATAATACAATGTAAAGTGTCTGGATTAATTAATTTGACGTTGGGGAAAAATGTTTTTACTGTTTACACTGATTGCTAAAAGTACTAAATTGCAGAAACTAGGATGCTCAGAAARTGAATTCAGATCTTCTCTGCAGTCCTTATTCTGAACTGAAAGGTCTGTAAGTTGGTGCTAGTAGTTTTCTCAAGTGTTTTTGTGAGGTTAAACCAAGCCACAGGTTACAGAACTGTTGAATAAATCAGCTCAGAATCGTCAGTGGATTTCAGTGCACTTTCAGTCTTTGTTTAAGCACAAATGCATTTTTTTAATATTAAATTTCTAAATGGAAATTGAAGTGTCTCTTACAGTATAAAATATATATTCATATGTGGTTTATTTCCTTTCTTTCTGATATTTATTCCACTTCCTCTCTCTGTTCCTAAAGGAAGAAATGCCCCTGGAAAGCCAGTGAGAGAGGTTAGTGAGACGCAGGCTCACTGCCGTGGCTTCTGTTTGTCACAGCTTGCTTTCTGTGCCCAGCATGCGTGTGACACAGCACGGGGCTGCTTGGGTTTGGTGAGGGGTGGGGGTGGTTTTATTTTGCTTTGGGTTTTGTTTGGTTTTGCTGAGTGCATTCCCCATGTGTGCTGTAACAGTAGTGTACCTCTCAACTTTCAATGGAGACAATGTCAGCTCAGGGATCTGCATTTTCTTACACCCTCCCAGAGGTGGAAAATCGGGAATGGGGAGGAGAAAATTATACATTGAAATTAAACCTCTGAATGATAAATGTTGTCAGCAAACATGCTGCAGTCATTGATTTACGTTCTGTTGCTCTTGTGTGTAAACACAACAGGGAGACCAGGGTCTCTTGCTGTTCTGCTTACATACTTACAGTTGTATTTACATATATGTGCCAGTATACCAACCATCATCTCCAGTGATTAAATAGGTTTYTTTCTATTTCTTTAGAACAGTGAGAGTTGAGAGGTATAAGAGATTCAGGTGTTTTGATTTCCTGATGTACTATTGCAGAATGAAGAATGCTACTAACATTCACCAGCTCCACAGTGTTGTATTCRGCAATGCAAATGGGCCATGGTTTTCACTGTGCACTTTGGACATGGTTGGTTTGATGCAAAATAGGTTTTGGAATTTGTGTGTCGCTGCTCATTAATGGAGGAAAACGTTTTGCACTGTGTTGTCACAGCTCCTTTGAAAGCATTTCCAGAGAGCCTTGATTTTTCCTCTGTGAAGCTGCTCTTCACTCGCCAACCATAAACAGCATTTGAAAGATGAATTTCTAGTGAAAATTATTATTAAACATAAAATATTCAGAGACTGCCTGAGTGCAATTGCAGTAGCTGTGAAAAGACCTTTCCTGCACGGAAGACGGTCGGTGTGGATGAGGCAGAAATTGAAGGGTAACCGGCTTTGCAGACTTGTGCTGGTGCAGAGAGAGGAGTTCATGGAAACACAGGGCACTGGGGTTCTTAGCAGAGCTGTTGTGAACCCCCAGTCACTGACAGGCTACCCTGGAAAAGCCAGGATCTGTCCTGATGTGGTGCCTTGAAATACAAAGGTTCTCTGCATTGGCTGTAGGAGCTGGGACAGGTTCAGCTACTTCAAGGTATAAGATCTTAGGTGCAGATTAAGTCTGTCCTCAAACGGCAGGTCCTGTCACATGGATCAGACAAGGGTGCTTGGGATGGCATCAGCAGACTGCACCAGTCCAGAAATTTTATGGAAAATATTTCATTCAGCCCTGCATGTTCTCAGCTCATACAATCTGATAATTGTTGTCCAGTTCAGCAGAACAGGTCATTGATTTCCACTATCCTCATTCATATTTATGCATATTACTCAAAAAAAAGCTGCTTCTGCAGAGGGCATACTTGATACAAGTAATTAACAACAACAACAAAAATTGGCATGTTCTACCTTATTAGATTTCAGCAGCTTAACCCTAAAAAGTTGACTTCAGTGATTAACTCTACACTCTCTGGCTGAGTTTATGCTCACTGACAGTTCCAGAGGGCCCTTGCTAACTTGCAGAGCTGAATATAAAATTCAGTTCTCCACCTGCTTATGAAGTGTGTGAGGCAAGGTATAGACAGCTTTTGCTTTAGGTGTGAATCTATTTGTGCAAAGGCAGATCATGTGGTCTAAAACCCACCTGGCCAGGTTTTGATCCCATTACTCACATTAGGTATTGTCTTTGTGTGTAATCCCATGGATTTCGTGGCATTAATCAGTATGAATAAGGGTATCAAAACCCAAGTCRCCAACAGGAAGGATTTTTCTTCTGTCAGGAAAGGGTTAGAAATCTGTGCTGCTGAAAAAGGCCCTGTATTGTGTTGGGATTTCTCAATTTACTTTCTATCCACTCCTTCAAGTCTGAATGCTCCACATCTATTTCTCTGACAAGCTGTAGTATAAGATTGGTATTCTGTTACTGTGCCCACACCCATGGGCCTTAATTCCATTAGAGTCTCCATAGCAAATTCAGCAGATGTGAAACACATCATTCTATCTGTGACCAGAAGTGATGTAGTTAGTGTCTGCAGAAATAGGTGTCTTGTGCTTCCCAAGCAAATGGCAGCTGTGGATTTTAGATGTTGAAGTTAATACTGTCCATGTCCACTTTGAGCTTTATTGCTGCATTTCAAAGTGTGTGCTAGTCTTTTTCTTACACAGCAGCATTTTTCAACATTTCAGTGCCTCGAGCGTGGAGAAGGCTTTTTCAGCTTTAATGTTAAAAAAGTAAAAGAATGGAATTAATGCCTTCTTTGATGGCATTATTTTAGAAATATGAATAATAATGGAAAGTTCTGATWTGTATTTTTCTAAGTGCTTTTATGACAGTATTTCTCTCATTTGCTTCTTAATTAAAAATGTCAGTGTCCTATGTTTCAGTATTAAGAAAGGGCAAGTGAGCAGCATTCAGTGGAAGCAGCAGAGCTCTGTAGAAGCAGTGACTTCAAGCACTAATTTATGYACAGACATTACAGAAGGAGGTGCACTCATTGCACGCAGTACCAGGAAATTATCCTGTATTTTGTTCTGAGCTGTTTGCAGTCTCGATTGACCTGGCTGTTACTCCTGTGTCCAAGAGAGACAAAAAACCTGCTGGCAGTGCAGTGACACCCAGCTGAGAGTCCTCCAGTTGTGTGGCTGGAGCACAGCCATCACCCCCTCCCCTGGCCCATCCCGCCATCCCAAGGCTATCCCGGAGACTGTGGTCCCCCCGCTGCTGCATTTACAGTCCAGCTGTCAACTCAAACTGCAGTCAGCAGTGCTTTATGGCCCTGCTCTGAGCTCCACACTCACATGACTGGGGAAGACACAATTGTTCAGTTTTTATGCAGAGGAAATTAAGACCTGTGCTGGAGAGGGAGTGCGAATGTTGTGGGGGAGAGGGAGCTGTATCTCCTCAATCACTGCAGCTTGCATCTGTGCAGCTTTTGAGGAGGGAGATCAGATTCCAAGCATGGTTATTTCAAAAATATGGTTATCAATTAACAGAGAAAGGAAAAAATACTATTAGACATTTCTGTAATTTTTAGGTATYAAAAAGTACCTAGGGATTCGTGGATACATAAGGACTTCTAATTGCCTTAACAATTTAACAGTTTATACCTGCTGTGGCATACGCCTGAAAGGTTTTTTGTGTGTGTTTTTGGTTGAAGTTACTCTTTCTGGACCTAGCCCATTATTGACAGAACAAAATAGTATTAATTTCTGAAGATGGGGTTTAGCAGTTTGGGTTGCTCTAAGTCCATGGAAGGGTGATCAGTCTTCCTGAGCTGGGAATGAGTGGTGTTGAAATCACTGAAGAGCCCTGGAGTTTTCTAGAAACAACAGATCACAGCAAATCTGAATGAGAGACCATGACCCCACAGACAGCCTCTCACAGCTGGCTACTCAGTCACAGTGTTGTTCTGGTTATACCAGGGTTATTCCCATAAATCCMTGCCAGAGTTTCAGGTAAGTAGAGCAGCCCAGTGCTTCTGTTTGCACAAGCATCTCCCATGCGTTCTCGATTTCATATGGCTTCATTAGATTTTCATTTGTGATGGTGTAAGTTGCTGGATTGATCTCAGTCTGCATGACGATGCCAGTGACAGAGATTATCCCTTACATCTAAAATAAATGTGATAGGATACATTTACTTTAAAATACACTATGTTTTGACCAAAACTTGRCAGGAATCTTTCATACGCAGTTACTTGTCACGTTGATGAGCAAATTACAAGGTTTTGCTTAAGATGAATAGGATGGCTATACAKTTATGATTTGTGGATGAAATTGCTGATTGATATATCTGTTTCTTTGCACATTAGTGCAGTTAGCAAACTGTCACCAAATTAGAACCAAGTATTTTTTTTGTATCAATATCTGGCAAGCTGTGCCACACACAGCACACAGCTCCCTGTCAAACGGGCAGCTTGTTGAATAGTTCTCATTTAAATCCAGCCTAGTTTTGTGTAATATGCTACACTTAAAAAAAAATCTAACAACTTTAAAAAGTAGTATTTGAATGTAGAAGGTGGTAGTAGTTCTCCAGAAGAAACAAGCTCCTGAGGTTGTTCTGGCTGGAGAAGAGAAGGCTTCAGGGAGACCTTCCAKTACCTTAAGGGAGCCTATAAAAAGGAGGGAGAAGGACTTTTATATGGGCAGATAGTGACAGGGTAAGGGGCAATGGTTTCAAACTGAAAGAGAGCAGGTTTAGATTGGATGGTTAGGAAGTAATTCTTTACTGTGAGGGTGGTGAGGCACTGGCACAGGTTGCCCAGAAAAGCTGTGGATGCCCCATCCCTGGAAGTGTTCAAGGCCAGGTTGGATGGGGTCCTGAGCAACCTGGTCTAGTGAGCGGCATCGCTGCCCGTGGCAGAGGGTTTAGAACTAGATGGTTTTTAAGATCCCTTCCAACCCATACCATTCTRTGGTTCTCTGAATAGTTCTAAGGTACTTTTTTTCTATTCCATAAAATCTGCTGAACTAAGGTCACTCGAGGCTCTTATTTACTGTAGAAATGTCAACTGTGCCTGACTGCCATAATATATGAGCATTGGTAGGAGGATGGTGAGTCTGATTTGCCCCACAGGGAAGGTTCAGTCCTGTTTTAGTTGTGTCAGAAGGAGAAGCCACCAYGTAGGTGTGCAGTGGTTAACAGTCAGGCTCCAGCACATTACAGGAAGAGCCTGCATGAAAGGTGTATCCTGGATGCCCTGGTCATGTCCTTCCTTCATTTGGGTGCTCCTTCCTCAAGGACCATGGTGAGGACTCAGCAGCCAGACTAAAGCAAAGCACTTCTGGGAACCAGAGTTGTGGGCAGATGACATTGCACTTCCTGTTTTTCCAGACAAATACTCCATCACAAGTGCTCTTGGAGAGTAAATCAAACCCCCTCAGACCAGGGTGATGTGCAGTTTTATTGAGTAATACTTCACCTGTTACAAGTGTTCAGTTGCTGGCACTCTTCAGCGTGGGGTCTTCTTGAGTTGGGGGTCACTTCTTTGCATCTAAATAAATCTTTCTTGAGCGATTATTTTCTAACTGCTCTTTTAACTCATTTATGTGTTTGGCCTCAACATCAGCCTGTGGCGATGAGTTCAGTAATACAATTATGTGCTGTGTGGAGTATAATTTCCTTCTGCTTGTTTTAAGACCTTCTGTCTGCTCGTTCCTCTTTGTCCTTGCAAGAAATCTTTAACACTCAGTCCTTGGCTTGGATGCTTGTCTTGTAGGGTGCCTAGATCTTGGTCATATTCCCTCTTCAGTCATCTTTTTTCAGGAGGGAAACTCCAGATAAGGTTCAGCTGTTTAAACCATGATTTGTCTGTCATTTGAGCTGCCAGAGGGTATTTGAGACAATYATAGAGGGTTGCAAATCTGACACAGGACTTGCAGGACACCTACACTTTCCTGAGCAGCAGTGGGAGGACATGCCGAGGGCTAAAACAGCAACTTTTGGCAATTCAGTCTCCCCATCTTCWAGACTGTTTGGTCTCTAATTGTGGTGAAGCCATTTCTTACTGCCCATTAGTATTCCTACCWTTCCTTTCCATTTGCAGCAGTGGTGACATGAGTGTGAGAAGTTGCAGGTTTCATCTCCAGAATTGTGTTGAGTGTTTATTCATCACTTCTGTGTAGGAGGTTGTGATTATATCTTAGGACTTCATGGTGGTTATGGGTRAGGGGAAATGCACAAGTAGTTAGTTGATGATTGTGGCATCTTTGTTTCTGCTGGACTGCTGTCTGAAAAGGAAAGGCTATTTWAAAAATGATTGAATGAACTGAGCTGCTTAGCTGGGTCATCATTTTATCTGTTTTTACAGGTATACTGCTGGGACTTCTTGGCTTTAATGATTTCGTTCATTACTGCTGATCTGTTTGTTTCTCTTTTTCTCCTTGATAGAACATGGAATGCTCAAACACTTGCAGCATCAGTCAGAAACTTTTCTGTGATGTCAATGGACTTAATTGTTGCTTTTGGTGAACATCAATAATGATGAAGCTCCATCACTGTGGGGGGCGATGGCTTATTGCCAGCATGGTTTGCCATAGCCATCCCAGCCAGTATTGCTGTTAAAGTGTTCTGCAAACCTGGAGGCTTTTGCTAATGACAGCCTGTTGGACTCATCCAGGAGGCTTTTGGAAAAAGTACTCTTTGTTGTTCTCCTCTGGGAATGGTGGCGAGCAGCACACGGAGAGTGATGGATCTGTAAAGTTTTCCTGCCCACATGCTGCCATGTCCTCTTCATTTAATTCCCTCTTTGACTTTCTTTTTCAGGCCACAATGTAGGGAGCCTTTTCCAYATGGCAGATGACCTGGGAAGAGCGATGGAAACCTTAGTGACCGTGATGACCGACGACAAGGTGTTAGAATAGCAAGATGTGTTTTACAACTTCAGGCGTTCCGCATGGTTTTTATAATATTCATACTACAAAGAGGATTAGACTGTAAGAGTTTACAAGAAAACAAATCTATATTTTTGTGAAGGGTAGTGGTACTATACTGTAGATTTCAGTAGTTTCCTAAGTCTGTTACTGTTTTGTTAACAATGGCAGGTTTTACACGTCTATGCAATTGTACAAAAATTATAAGAAAACTACATGTAAAATCTTGATAGCTAAATAACTTGCCATTTCTTTATATGGAACGCATTTCGGGTTGTTTAAAAAAAAATTTATAACAGTTATAATGAAAGATTGTAAACTAAAGTGTGCTTTATAAAAATAATTGTTTATAGAAACCCCCTTAAAAAAAAMCACAAAAAAATATACTGAGGCAGTGCATTTGTTTAGTTTCATTTCAGCTCTGTAACTGCATCAGAGAGATTCATGTCCTGTGTTCTTTTCCCTGCCTGTCAAAAAGAAAAAAAAAGGTATTTCCTGCAGTGACACCAAAAGGGCCACCTTACATTTCTCATTGGTTTTGTCTGACTAGGGCTGGCTTAGAAAAAATAACCAAAAAACCTGAATTTCCAATGAAGGTGGTTATGTCATATCCTTCCAATAAAATTAAGAATTCCGTGAATTACTGTCCTGGTTTYGGACAGCAACTAGCAATTACGCAGCTAGTTTGCAATAATTAAATGAAAGAGCACATTACATGACAGAGCCTGCAAAAAAAAAATTAATTAAAAAAAAGAAAAAAACTCAGAAGAAGGAAGGAAAGGAAGGAATTCAATGACCATCCTATGTGTCAGTGTTTCCTCTGCTGACTAAATTCCTGAATACTATTAGTAAAGGAACATCGACATTGCCGTACTGGTTTGAACCCAGGGGCTCGGTGCCGGTGCCTCAGCAGGGCTGGGGACGGCTCTCCCCGCACTGCCACCGCCCGTGGCACCTTTGCTGCAGAGGAGAGGAGAGAGGGAGAGTTCCCGCCTGACCCCCTGTGGGTCAGCTTCTGACCCGAAGCACAAGTGTGTTACCCACAGAGCATTGTCCAGCCCCCAGTGCTGTTAATGAGCACGGAGCTCCTCGATCCTCTGGAGATGAAGCCAGAGCTTTCCACTGTAGGTGTCTCATCCTGCTGCAGCAGCCGGTCCCAAGGAGCCCTGGTGCTGCGAGCRACCTTTGGGAAAGGCTGTGGAAGAGTTACTGCTGTTCTTGCCTCAAATGGTGATCAGGTGAAGGTAGTCACACTGCTCTATGAATATTTATCACCAAAACAAAGGCCCTGGTCCTTTCTCCTTCCCCGTTTCTCTGTACAAGTAACCCCGCACAATTAACAATAAAGTGAGAAAGAGAGGAACTGATAAACAGATTGGCCAGCTTGACTGCAGCTCTGAGAGATAGGTTTGGGTAAGAGGTGCTGTCAGCAAAAGCTTTACCACTTCATTTTCTTAACCAGCTTTTAATTTTACCTTAAAATACATAGAAACACACCATCTGACTTTATATTGCAAGAGTAAAAAATCTGTTACCTCTTCTTGTATGAAGTGTAATTAAACTTGGAAAGATTTTATTTTGAATGCTAGTTAACATTGAACATGGCTAGTCATGCTATTTCTACCTCACTTTGGTTTTGTGGTGTTCCTGACAATTACGTATGACAATGTTACATCCTCACCACGTGTCCATTGTGTGACCAGGTCTCATTGTTTCAGTAATAACAACAACATTCATCATTTACAAAAGTAAGTACAATCCCCCCAAACCTCTGCTTTCCTAATAAAGAGCTTTTTTAACACTTTATTACAATAGGAACCCTCACTATTTCTCACGGCCTTTTCTATCAGAAGGTTTGAATTGCGAGTTGAGAAAGAGATGGGTTTCTTCTTTTTTTCCCCCCTTATATGTTAAACCTTCTCTTCAGAAAAATTATGGAGGAAAAACAGATTGCACGATTGTTTTCATCAGGGTTTTGTTTCGTTTGTTTTACTTTCTAGATCTTAGTTTTGGAGTGAGTCTGTCAAAAAGTATTTAAAAAGTTGAAAGCTTTATTGCTGCTTTTTTAAGCGTAATTTGGGAATTATTTCATATTCCTTATAATGACAAAATATTAAACATAATCAGTGTAGTTGAATACATAAATACCATATGGCATGTTATTTCATCGTTACTCAGTACTGGTTTATTACTTGGATATCATAATATATTGTGTTTTAACACCAACACTGTAACATTTACTAATTATTTTTATAAACTTCTGTTTTACTGCATTTTTTCACAACATACCAAATTTCACCAAATATATGCCTTACTATTGTATTATATACTGCTTTACTGTGTATATCAATAAAGCACGCAATTATGTTATAAAAGGTGCAGGAGTTTTTGTGGATTTTCAGCACTCATCCCTGTCCTCTCCWGCAATCCTTGCCTTAGGAGCGCCCAGCACCCTGTACTGCCCCTGGCCAAACCCCACTGTTAGCAGCACCTTGATGCCTCAGCTCTACCTGGTTTGGGTTTTTGGCCCTTGTTGAAATTGTGAACCTCCCCTGCTCCCCAGGCCTTTGAGGATTTGCCAGCCCCACACTTTTGCCTCATCACCAACAGGACCTTCAGACCAGATTGATTCAGTCCAGCACTTGACAGTCTCCTTGCCACCAGGTGTGATGTTAGGAAACCCCTCTTCTCTGGGGCTTCGGGAAGTGTGTATTCCCATCAGAGAGGCTGATCACACGTCTCCCTGCTCATATCTAGGAAATGTGTAGGCTTTGATACCCAGACTCCACTCAGCTGTGTCACARTGCTGTCTTTGAGCTACCTTTTGGTGGTAGAAATAATGTGAAGAAAAATAATGAAATACAAAGGCAAAACCAGCATATGTTTGCCTGTGATTTCGATAATACCATGAAGGAGAAGGTGGGAATTTCCTCATTTCATTCACTTGAGGAAATAAATACACATCCCACATCTACTCTCCCAGACTCAAGCTACTCTAGATTCACTCCTACATAAGTGAATCAGTGTGTGCCTTGCTGTACTGAAGCCTTCCCTGAAGATTGTACAATCCACAAAGCACAGCAGCCCCCAGTGATGACTCCATTGAATTCAATTAAGCAAGAGGGAGGATAGCTCCACTCATCTCCCCCACACTTGCAACCCCATGATTTACAACTCCCAACATCCCATCAATAAAACCTGGTGTTTCTGAGTAGCTCTTAGGAATGTTTTCCTTACGTGTGTTCAGGCGAAATACCCTCCTTATTTTAAGGGCAAGGCGGTCACTGTGTTTCTTCTCCTCTTTGGGCAGAGGGGAAGATTAGTTCCCTTTCATTTTGGCTGCCTTGTTAACAGGCTGCCATTTAATTTACTCCTAGACTTCACAGTCTTTGCTCTACCTTTTCAACAGATAGATAGATAGATAGATAGATAGATAGATAGAAATCCTGAGGCCCAGGTCAGCAGCACTGGGAGGGTGGGAGGTTCCCTTCTCAAGGAGGCCACACACTTCCTCCACTCCCCACTGCCCAACATGGTAGCAGAACCTCCACAGCTCAGGGCAGCACACCTTGATCATCTCCTGCATGGCCCCTGATGGCCACCTCTCAGCCAGCGAGGGCTGCCCAGCCCAGCCCTGGGCTTGCTGCTGCAATTTAGGAGCACAACACAGCCCTGCCAGCCCCGTGGGGCTGTGTGGGCAGCTCTGCTCTGCTGCAGTGGTGGGGCTGGAGAAACCAGGCAGGGGGGCAGCCAACATGAGGGGAAAAAAAACCCATGTCTTTTCAGCTAGGATGGGGAAAAAGAGATGCAGAAAAGGCCTGCAGCTGCCAGTGTGTGTAATTCACTCCATAGTGGTGCCTGTGGTACGGACACCTTGCGTGGACAAGATATCCCCTGGTGCAAAGCTGCAGGAGCAGCAGGAGCTGCCTGGGGCCCAGCCCCATGCCCAGGCACTGTGGGCATTTCCCTGGCTGTGACCCATTTTAGCTGCCTCTGGGCACATGTGTGCAGTCAGGCTGAAAACCAATAAATCTTCCTCTTCTTGACTCAGGATCACCGGGAATTTGTTTCGGCTCTGAGCAAGCATATCAGCTTGCTAGAAAGTGCMATAAATCTGTGCAAGAAAAATGGGCCTGCTGAGACCAACTAAGGTGTAACATTTCCATACATGAACCCCATAAGCTGATAATGCTGCTTACCAGCTGAGGAATATGACTGCACCACCCATGTAGTAGCCAAAAAAAAAGCACCTGTGGTTAAGGGAGGGATGAGAGGAAATCTTGGAGCTATAGAAGTGAACTGTGGGGCTTCACAAATACAGAGTTGCTCTTTCAGCCTATTGCCTAAACCCCTACTGCTTGCCAACCCAAGGCTTATATTAGTCAGCTTGGCAATTGTTTACCAGGTGTAAAGACTTCTTTTTGTTGTCATTATCTGAGCATTACAATGGATATGCCATTTATTTAATAGCTGGCACATGCTTGTAAAAAGCTGAGTCCAAGCAAGTTCTCCCTATTTGCTGACATGAGCAGCCCACTGCTTGTAAGACTTTCTCCCTGTCTCTCACACTCTCTCACAACCCTGCACACATACAAGGAGAGAAAAAACAACAAAACAATATTTTATTGCCTTTCTTRCTGAATGGAAGAGGTTTTTTCTCAAAAAAATCATCTCCAGGAACAACAGCATCCTCACCTCAATGTATTGGTATGTCCGAATTTGCACCAATTATTAAAAAAAAAAGAGGATTATGTTCATATACTTCTATAATAGGAAACCAAGAAATCATGTTAATTCTCTCAGCATTCTTATATTTGTTTCCTTCACACATGCTCTACTTGATGGCCCAAACCAACAACACAAAGTGCCATTTTGCAGGTATAATGTCTTTCAGACCATTAACAACAATACCAAAAAAGATGAGGGTCTTTAAGAACACATTATTATATTAAGTAAAGGACAAGTTAGGTAAATCCATCAATTAGACCTCCCTGGGGCTGTAGAAGATGGTTTGGTCCCTGGCACCCACGAACTTCCCATTTCTTCATACTTGTGTGCCATGAGGCTGCTGCCAGCATCTCCACATGTCCCAGGCACTGCAGCTCACTGCTCACCCCTCTGCTGTGTGCAAGGGAGAGCCACGTCCCTGCTCACCCCCAAAGTTGTGTTTCACCTCGGCAAGGTGAAAGCTCCTGCTCTTCAGCCTCGGAGGCAGACAGCAAACTGCTGAGCTGCTGACCTGTGAGGCAGTGTGGTCCAGCTGGGGAGCACGGCAGCAGCAAAGGCTTCTGGTGAGGCTGGGGACCRCACCAGGCCAGACCTTGCGTGGTCATTCAGGGACAAAAGAGGCAGAGTGGGACCCCAAAGCATTTGTGGGAACAGAAGCCAAGTGTCATGTGTATAAGGAGATTTACATGAGAGTATTTTTATACGCTGGTGATGTGACACAGTGCGAGGTTAGAGCAATTTCAGAACAGGTACCGTGTCCCAAAATAAGATTAAAATTGTTCAATTAAAATTGTTCAAACTCCTTGCTGTTCAGTTTGCACTACAGAAAGATGCCCTTCCTGATGACCTCTGGTGGACTAGTGCATCATCAAAAATATCATCRTGAGAGGATTTTTACTTCTGCATCTGGGTAATTTTTAGTTGTGCCTCATTCACCAGACAAATGGGTTTATTCTAACACTGATGTAGGAGATGCTTCTTTTCACACAGAAGATTAATGGCAGTTGCCAGTATAATTCCCTGCTGCATCCCCACAGTGAATGTTTAGATAAAGGCTGCAACCAGCTGCAGATGATAAGACATGAAACTACTGGGGTTTTTCCTACCAACCACAAATATGTGATTAGAAATTAGAAAATATTAGGTATGCTAGAATAAATGCTAGACACATGAATACAGTGAACACCAGTACGCACACAGACAGAGGCATGAAACACAAGTCTTCCTGGTGTATGTGTGTACATTCATGCACACACACACCCCGACATGCTCACACAAGCCCTTTGCTGTGCCGAGCCTGTGAACCATTCCATTAAAAAAATGAACCAGAATCAGTTGTGTCAAAATAGATAAAGCTTGACAACGTACATTAATTCAGCTTTATTTTAAATTATAACAGCCTGTGTTTTGCAGCAGCAGAGCAGGATTTTATCAAGTAGTTGCTGAAGTTTCTTCAGGAATTTTGATTCCTAAGGAAGTGGCCATAAGCACATTGGCTCAATGTAGCATCTGCTTTTGTTATTCTTCTGAAACACCTGGCAGAGCTGGCATGGCCTTCCAGCCTTGGCAGAAGATAATAAAGGCATCAAGCCTATAACTTAGCTTCTTTCATCTTTTCTTTCCCCCCTTTATTTTTTTTAACCTCACTGATAAGCTCAAAGCCTTCCTTCAGCAAGACCTTGCAGGCAGACAAACGCTGCTAAGTCTCTCAGTGACTTACTGTGCATGTGCTTTTTTCCACCTTCTTTTTGTCGGCTTCCTCTTCTACATTAAGGAAGCTTATAAGTCAAAACAGTACATGAAGGGGAAAGAGCATTTGCATCTCTAAGTCTGTTGGCTGCAGGTACTCAGATGGTGCCCCAGAGTTCCCTATTTCCATACTGCAAAGCTGCAGTACTGTTAGCACCTGTAGGCTTTTATCAGATGCTGTGAACACAGTACATGGGGGTCTCTACCCCACACCTTTTTCAGTATATAAGGATTCCTTAAAAAGTTCTCTAATCCTTAGGATGCTCTATGTCTCCCAACAAAAATATGCTGACTTCTACTTTGCAGTCACCCATTTTTGCTTCTGATGTCCTGGCCTGGTTGCCCACAGTCCCTGGCAGCTCATCCCCTGCACTGCTGGACAACTGAAGCCAGCTTCACCATCCAGCACCTCCCTCTCTCGCCCAGGCTTCCTGTGCCAGTACCCATCCTCACTTCCATCCCCATCCCACACTGTCCTCATGTGCAGCAGAATGGAATGGTGCCCCAGGCCTGCTCTGGCCCATAGCGCCAATCCCACCTCTCACCAGCCTCCATCCCTCGGTGACAAGGATGCCCCGTTCCCACCCCACTCTGGCACAGGCTGCTGCCAAAATCCCCCACGACTGAAGCCACCCAGAGSTCCCCATCGTGTGGCTGACACTGCAGGGCTGTGCATGCCTCCGCCTCATTTCCCCCTCTCCTCTCATGTTTTTAACAAACCCCATGAACAACATCTCACAACAAACCTGATCCAGGGATCCCTTCCAGGGCAATTCATTTGCTTAACACTCCGTGTTGCCTTTCCTCCTGCTGAGGTTTTTATTCCCTTCCACTAATTTCCCTACTGAGTCTCATTTTTTCGTGCTTCATTAACATTTTCCTTTGTGCCACTTCTAATACATAGCTTTACTTACAGAGCAGGCTCTGCCCCTCCTGCCCCCATCGCCCGTTCCTGCTGGGCTCTCTGCTTGCTCTCCATACACTTAGGAACTGTAGGCCTCGGGTCTTATACATCCCTCACAACCTTGGGGTGGATTTTGTGCCTTTTCTTACTCTCAGTGTCTCTAACACTGAAGACTTTCACTGAGAGATTCCTTGTTTTTTTTAATGCACTGGTGCAGAAGATGATTACAGTCTCTGTAGGAAGGTATGCTGGCTCTCCTTTGATTGTTTAGGTGATTTTTTTTCCTTGTTTTGTTTCTTTGAGGGGTTTGGGGGACTTCTTTTCTATTTTAAGAACAGGGGTTSTCACCTTGCTTGCTTCTGGAATTTGTGTTGGCCCACATGACCAATGAGGCTGCATAACCCCCTATGAACTGTGACTGCCAAAGGCAGCCCAAAGGACTCTGCTTCCAAAGGGGGCTGCAAACTGCACAGCTCATATCCTGTGAAGGCAATTCACTCAAGTGGCCTACTTTATTTTTATATTTAAAGAGATAAACACACAGAGTCATTATCCAGTGTGCTTGTGGATAYGTGCACCTCACAGAACGGCTTACTGCAAATCTAGCAGCCAAACCTGAAGTATGTTACTAAGGGGCATAAATGCTCTTTGCTGCTTACCTACACCCACCCCTCAGCACTGAGGGGCTCAGGGAAGTGTGATCCCCTGCAGGCAGAGCCCGTGGTGAGAAGCCCAGCTGGATAAATGTCAGGCATCGGCAGCTCTCCTGTGCTCAGGGTGCTGGGGATGGCAGTGGCTGTTGCTACGGGCACCAGAGCAGGGAATGATAATAATGCCAAGGCACACTGAGGGGGAAAGGGTAAAACAGGATATCTCCATTTCACTTTGAATATGGCTCCAAATTAACTGCAGTGAGTAATTACCTGTGAAAAAGTAATAGTGATGGTTCTGTAGTTTAGAAGAAAACTCCTTTAGCAGCAGGCTCCAAGAGACACCTCTGATTTTGCCTGTCATAAAAGGGCATATTTTTGCTTTTGTATGAGAAAGAAATCATGGCCATGAAGTAGCTCACATCAGTTATTGCTAAGGCAGCTGTTCCATTATGGCATGCACTACTGGGTATTGTATTTTCCAGACTGTTGACTGTTGTGCTCGGGTGGCCTTCCCACCCATTCACCCCAACCCCAATGGAAGGATTCCATTTCCATGGAAAAAGGTACATTTTCTCAGCTTGCTTGCACAGAGGTTTTTCTCCAGCTAGGCTCAGTGTATGATCCCAGCACTTTGATCCTTGCTTGGCATCTGCAGAATAATTTCCCTGGCTTCCATCTGATTCATACAAATTATTTGACCTTTTTCCTTTTGCCTTCAGTCACAAAGCACTAAACGGCCAAAAAGAGCCGGCTGAGTGTGACGTAGTCCTCCAGCATCCCACAGAAGGAACAGAGCATTGGAATGCCTGTTGAGGCAGGGTTTTCCTTAACAAAGACACTCATTGCCCTTCAGCTTCCTGCCAAGGCCAGGTGATAGCATTGCTGGTTGGGATCTTGCCTTTAGTTCCCTTTCCTACAGGTTCTTTTCTGCCTGGGAGTTACCACTGCGACCTGGCTGCAGCTGCCACTCCCACAGTGAGGGCCACGCACGTGCTTCACCCCTTGGGAACCTATACACCAGAACAGCCCTTTTGTTGGGCCAGGGCTGGTCAAGAGCCACCTTCTTCTTCCTCACCCCCTTTGCACTGCTTTGAGTTGCTTAAGAAAAGAACAGCACGGAAGTGAGTCATCCCAAACGGCCCCGCAGAGGCTCAGTGGAAAGGCTCTCACTTTCCTCGTTGTTCCCATGCCATATCCCAGAACCAAGACTTTGCACCTACCCAGGGCCCTTCTGCCCTTCCCTGGAACACTTTAAAGGATAGTCTGTGTGGGATGATGGTGGGACCTTTAGCTTCTGTGCGGTGTGAGGCTTCTGGCATTCAGAAACCTTGTCCCTTCTTTCTGGGGAAGGAGTTTTAACCTGAGTTAGTGATGCCACCTAAGTTTGGCATTTCCTAAGTCTGGGCACCTAATAGACTCACCCATGAAAGGAAAATTAGTGCTCCTGGTCTTACTGCTTTCCCTTTTTCCTCCCCTCTCCCTGTTGCCCCCTCCGCCTCCCTCTGAGAGAACAGTGGTGCTGAGCTGGCAGCAGCAGCAGCATCACCCACACCCCTGACCCCACAGTGTCTTTCTTGGCGCTGTCACAACAAGTGTGCGACACCRAGTCAGCTCAGCTTCATCAAATTTCTTGCGTGTGGCACAAAGTGGCACTGTGAGCAGGCTGTGCCCCTGCCAGGTCACAAACCATGGCCCCGGAGCGCACAGGCAGACACGAGCTCCAGTACAGTGCAGGGCAGTGGTGTCTGTACATCTGTCCTTGTGTCCCGCCGCTCCCATTTGYGATTCCACGTGGCTCTGCTGAGCACTTTGATGGACCCTCTGGGTATAACAAACACTTAGGGAAGTGCTCAGTGCCGTGAACTGGATGGTCACTTAAAAAGCCATAAGATCTAGAGAGACAGAGGGCTGCATGCATTTTTTTTTGTGTCATCACTGCATAAGAAACTGAGAAATCCTGCGGGTGGGACTCATTACGTGCAGCACATTATCCTGTGACATGGAGAAGAGACACAGGATCACTCCCAAAATATCCTTCCCCACTGATAAATTGCAGCAAGCAGGTTGGAAGCTGCGCAGCGTGAAGGATAACCTACTTAGGATGAACACGTGCATGATGCTATCAGGAATATTGATGCAGTTACGGCCCTCATGACGGGTCTGAGGAAGGGGTTGTATCAAATCACGATTTGCAGGAGCGCAAGGCAGACAGCAGCCTCCGAGCAAAGCCACCTCACATTTCCCCCAGGCTGGGCTTTTCTCTCAGCACTGGGATATTTGCTCACTGCACTCTCCATCCTCCCATGGAGTGTGAATATAACTGTAGGAAAGGGAAAATAGGTGAACACCTTTGTGATCAAGTAGGTGCTGGAGGGGTGTGCCTGTGTGCCAGCGCATTCTTAACTTTGGGAAGCTCCCTGCAGAGGGGCCTCCAATTTATCAGACACACCTCAGGGAGGTGGCACAGCAGGGCTGGGGCCACTTCTTGAGAGGGATGAGAATTTGGGAATCCCTGGAGCCACATCAGGCATTTGCACAGAGAAATTCAAATCCTTTCTTCCTGACAGTGCCTGGCCCAAGTAGGGAATGAGGAGGACACACAGGAGCAGCAAAGTGGAAAGAGGGCAACTCATCAGCTGAGGTGTTTTGGCTTACACATGGCTCCAGGTGTTTCAGAAGACAATTTCGAGGTGACACAGGCTGTGGGGCACCTTGTTCAGCAGTGTGCTTGCAGCAGAGGCCTCTTTAAGGCAGAAATAGTTTAATTTATGAAAGGCTCTCAGGGAGCTTTCCTGGCTGAGGCAGGAGCACAAGGCAACTGATGTTTTCCAAGGCAGTCATCCATTAACGGGCGATTTCCCCATCCTTGCCTGAACTCTCCAGCCCTCTGCTAAGCTCTGGTGCACATCGTTTCTGTAAGCACAAACCAGCATTTTAATTTTAAGCACTTGACAGTGTCATGGGTTTCACTTCAGTTGTTCCTACATGCAGCAAGACCCCGGGTTTTGTGCTGCACTCCAGTAAAGGCAGCAAATAGCAACATGAGGAGCAAACTACTTGGAGCTTGACATTTCTCCTGTAATCTAAAGGAAAGAAAGACAGAAAGAGAGAAAGGGAGAAAGAGGGGGGCAGAGAGAGAGAGACAGAGAAAGAGGGAGAGAGAGAAACTCCAAAACTGTAGCAGCTAACAAAATAGCCATAAAATATTTCTGCTCCCCCCCAGTTAATATTTAGTATGATGTATAGGTAGGATGCTGTACCCGTCTAAAGTGTTAATCCCTGGCTGAGCACACTAAATGCAACTGTACATGGCTAAATGCAGCTATATATGACAATCAAACCTGCCTGCACACAGGGAATATTCTCTTCAGTCACAGCTAAGCAAACGACAAATCTTTCTCTCTTCTGCAGCCAGCCCAGTGCCTTTGCTACTCTTTGCTGATTGTACTGCAGCCTGCAAAGCAGTTGGGGGCACAGATGTGTCTGCAAGCAGCAGCAGTTATATAGAAATATATATATCTAATCAAGCTTTTATTAACCCGTGGCCTTCCAGCTCAAAAAAGACACGGTCGAACCAGCCATGATTTGTAACAGCTTCAGCCTCCTGAGTGAGTGGAAAATCATTTGCAAACTACTTCTGATTTTCTGTGAAGGGCTTCATGGTGTGCCTGTGTTTGCCAGGAGCCCCTGGGCAGCTCTGAGGGCTGCTCATGGTTTGCTGACCAGAGGGGATGCCCAGGGGTGGCACTGGGACCGGTGTCCAGGCCTCTGCATCCCCTTCACTGCCCACACATGGGCCCCTCCAGCAGGGGAGGAGAGTGTCAGAGATTGTCTCTCATGGAGAGGTGGCAAGAGGATGCTCCAGCTGGGAAGTCCTTGCTTTGGGTTGTTTGTGTGGCTTTTTGTTCCATTTCAGCTCAGCAAGGTGCCCGGTCACGGGGAGGGCAGCCCCTGATGCCTTGCAGCCTGTSGCGCACTCACACCAGCTTGTAATGGGAATGTCCTCTGGAATCAGGGCTTATTGCTCCTGCTGCCAGGTTAGAGTGCTGGATCAAACATCCCAGTGGAGAAAACAGAAATAGAGAAACTTTTCCTTTCTTAAACAAGCAAGTAACAAGCAACTCTTTGCCCCAAATATTWGCCAACTGTGCAAAAATCCTGAGACCTTCAGATCTCCAAAAAYTTCTGTTCTTCATTCTTTAGTAGTTCACATATGACTCCCAAAACCTGTCTCAACTGTTCCAACTCTTGTTTGCAAACTATCCCTCATTCACACCCATCCCAGCACAGTCCCACCTGCTCCAGGGACTGCTTCTTACTCTCCCCCTCAGCTCCCTCTCTCTTACCTGGGATCTCTGGGGATGTCCTCACTCTAGACCTTCTTTCCCATCTCCCAGCACTASAAGGTGCCATTGGGGTGCCACGGGGAAGGCAGCAGCCTCCTCAGCCTCTCCTGAAGGGCATGGCATGACAGCTCTGCTGCCAAAGGAACTGTGGCTTCCCTGGAGACAGTGGGGGCAGGGGCAGATGGGAGCCGCCGTGGCAGTAGGGGATGGAGGAACTGAGGACCAAAAGGACCACAGGAAGGTTTATTCCAGTGGGGCAGAAGTGGATGGAATGGGCTAAGCACCTGGAGGCATAAAGACATCCTCAGCCATCCTGCTCAGAGCAGCAACAACAGTCTTGTCTGCGAGGCAGCAAAACCAGGATGGAAGAGTGARAGAGAAAATGAAAGCTTAATTCAATTTGAGCCCTGCGCAGAGGTGAGCTAGAGCAGCTTGTGGCACGCTATTCCCTCAAAAGTGGTGGCTTACAGGGGAGCACAAGGCTTTCTGCTGCAGACTTTGCTTCAGCTCCAGCCTGGCACTTCCAGTCACCACTGCTTGCTGCCCTTTATGCCACGCTCCTCCTGGCCGCCTGTCTTTTCCAGAAGGCTTTTACCCTGCTCTCCCTCTCTGGGTGCCTTATTCCCCCTCCATCTATTTCGTCAGCAGAGCTTCTGTTTCTTTGTCTTCGTAAAGGTGCCGGGGGCTCTGCCCCTCCCCTGCCCACCTCCTCCAGTCCCCACTCACGTTTCACTGGCACACACCCTATCTGGAGAACAGGAATCCACCTGCCAAGCCCTGCCAGCTCTCAGCCACTCTGTCCCCAGCACCTACAGCCAGCAAGCCCATGGAAAAGCAGCTCCTGTTCTTCTTTCCACCCTGGAAACCCAACGCGATGAGACCTGCCATCACGATCCAGCGGGCGGGGATGAGGCACCGCTGGCACAGCAGGAGGGGCTGGTGGGAAGCGGGACTCCCTCGGCTGCTGCTGGCATTGGCCTTGGCTTTGAGGGCAGTGCAAGGTCCCACTGGCTCACAGGCCCTGGTGCAGCTCTTGCACCACCCAAATTTCCCAGCAAGTGCTCCCTCTGGACACACACAGGGTTGGATGAGCTGATTACAGCCTCTGCAGCTCAGAAAAGGAAGGGGCAGAAACGCCAGCCAGCTTTTGCCTCCTTCAGGCGGGCAGAGCACAGGTTGCTGGTGCACGGCGGGGGATGTATCACACACAAACGCGGCTCTATCGCCGCTGGGGGAAGGTAAGCGCAAACAATCAGATGTCCTTTCCTATTTTCTGTGTCTCCCTCTGCGATGCTGATAGAGGGACTCCAAATGTTTCCAAGCAGGCAGCGCCTATCTGCAGCAGGCAGACAATTTCCAAATGTATTAGCGGCACAGAGTCAATAGAGAAATAGCAGTCCAGCATATCATCCAATTTTCAAATGTAAATAACTAGACCACTGTTAATTTGAGGGACTACAGCAGGGAATAAAACGAGCCCTGGAAAACACACACAGCAATGACCGCTGGTCGTAATCCATTACCTTCAGCCGTGCCTGGTATTTTTCCCCACTGGCTGCTGTGCTGCAGGGCAGAGGAAAACCAGTGATCTCGCATGGGAAGAGGGGGATGAGCCCCAACAGCCGCACCAGGAGACAGGGAGGGCAGGCTGCTCCCGGGGCTGCCAGCCAGGCCATGCTTCCCCTGTCCCGCTCTGGCACGGCTGGCAGGGAGAGCACACTGAAGAGGGGCATTGGCAGCACGGCAATGCTTGGGCCTTCTCTGGAGACCCTTTGCCTCCCCACCTCTGGCCTCATGAGCAGCAGCACCTCARTGCTCCATCCCAAAACTAGCACTGATAAGGCATTCTCTGGCAGAGTAAGCCGTGAGATGAAACATCTGCCCTCCACGGCGACTGCAAAGAGAAAGGAAGAGCAAGAAACCTTGAGGGGATCCTGGAGAGGAGGGAGAGGAGGGGGAGGAAAGCTGCTTTTAGCAAAAAGCCTCTTGGGGTTTGCCAGTGTAACTGAGAGTAAAATTGTCCCCTTGTCTACACCACTATCATAGGACTGCTGAAGGGAAGTCCCTTAAATCCCATCTCTGGCAGCACATGCCGGCTCAGAGTGAGCCCCCAGAGMAGGGAATGTGCTGCAGGTGCAGCCAAGATGCAGCGCAGGGCCGGCTGGTGAAGCTGTCCTTGCCCTTGCTGGAACGCTGGCGGCCAGGTCTGACACCGAGAGAGGCAGAGGCAAAATCGATCTTTTCAAAGGAGGAGACCAATCAGGCAGATGGTGTCTTGTGTAAGTCTGCTGGTCTCCACTGAACACAGCAGGAATGGGCAGGTTTAGCTCAGTCCAGTGAGTTCATCCCAGGGCTCCCCATCCTACTTCGTGCTTACCTCACTCCCTTTCTGAACCACCAGTGGGCATTTGCATGCTGCCCACAATGGGGGATGCACCTAAACATCAGGTAGCCAGATTGGAAAGGTCACCATCTCACCTCTCAACATTAACAGGAAAACACTCTGAAAACGAAAGATGAACATCTGCTTCAAATCCCACCATTCCCCAAGGCTCAGCACAGGGGTGGGATATTGCTGCTGAGGAGATGCTGGTTTGGGGGGCCAGTGGCAGTGCCAGGAGGGCTGGCTGAGACCCTGCCAGCCATGAACCTCTGCAGCTGGCCTGTTGGAAAGGCTGGGTTTGCTTTTCTGCATGAGCCCTGTCACAGCAGATGGCACAGAGCAAGGGAGGGCCCAGGGCTCACAGGGAAATGCAGAAGTCYGCAGTGGTGAGACAACCTGTGCTGTGACAGGAGTGATGTAGCCAAGATAACTCGAGCATGTGAGCAAAGCGAGATTTGCAATCTCTCTCATTACAGCAGCTGATTTAGTTGGAAAAAACAGAGATTTCAGGCACACATGACTTTTAGGCTTGTTTGTCTAAAAGCTAGTCTCGTGCCTGTTGCCATTGTCTACTTTTTCCTCAAACTCATGAAAAATACACAGGAGACAAAAAATGAAACATCAGGCAGAAATGAYGGATGCCCAGAGATTTCTCATAAGCCCAGTGCTGGTGTGGAAGGGAGGTCCCATGTGCTTATGGGGGGCTTGATGCTGAGTCCTCAGATATTACTTCAGCCACTCTGGGGCCCCTCAGCAGCCTCAGCTGCTGGAGTGGTGCAAAACCATCACAAAGCTGCAGACCTGGCACAGAATGGCAGGAAAAGTGGGGAGTAGGATGGACCCTGGGGTGGTGTTCACGTGAGGAAGAATTAAACCACAAAAAAAAAAAAAAAAAAAAAAAGGCAGTGCCCAGAACTGGAAACTGTTAAGAGATTGCTTTTTTTCAGATGTTTCTCTCCCATCAAGATCAGCAGGCGCTCGGCCCCGTGCAGTTCGACGTGAGTCACGACGCTCTTTGCTGACGTCCAGACAGGACTGGCTGCTTTGTACAGTGCTGCGCTACCTTGCAGCTACTGATTCACTGCAGTAGAAATGACAGATTGTTTTACAGGAGGAAGAGAATGGAGAAAAAAAATTATGAAACCCACCAGTACCTAAAACAGTGGATGTGCTCCACCTACTGTCCGTTAACCACACAGTGAGCCGGCATAAAAGGCAGCATCCTCACTGAGAGCTTCCTGCTGCTGTCCTCTCAACTTTTTACATTTGGAGGGGAGCCAGGAGGAAGAAGAAAGGAAAAATGGATGTGAAGAAGAAAGAAGAGTGAGAGAAGATGAGGGCTGCATGGCAGGAGAAAAAGAAATAAAAGAAAAGAAGACAGGGCTCTTTTGACTTAAAAAAGAGACGCTTCAAGCATATGTAAGCTTGCAGCAACCTTGGACATGTAAAGTCATTTTGATTTATTTCAAAGCTCCCAAAGGAGGAGAGTTCTTTGAATGCTACATCCTGTTTCTGATTGATGACAACAGAGTTTATACCTAAGACAGCCAAGGTCAGATTCCCTTTGGCTTCTGCCACCTTCATCTCCAAGGCTTTGGGGCTGGGCAGGGCAGACGGACAAATTTACCAGGGCTCCTGCCTCCCCCTGCGTCCTCTGCACCCCCTCTTCCAGTGACCAGAGCTGCTACCACTGCCATTGTGGTGTGGAATGGACAGACATTTGCCTCTTGCTCCTGGTCTTTGATAGACAACAAAACCTTGCTTTTATTAATGTCCTTCCCCAGTCCAGGACTCTTTTTCCATTCAGGTCAGTGAAGCTTGTGAGCAGCTGTTGTCTACACAGGATGTGTCTCATCTCATATGATCCTCAATCCCGACAATGTGAAAGACAGAGGAGGCAGGGACACAAAGCAAACTGAAGGTGACACGTTCAGGAGTACTCAGTGTCAGAGCCACCACGATGACTTGAAAGTAGATATGATGTAGACATTTAAGTGTCATTAAGCTGATTGCAAATTGAATTCTCAGTATGATCTGGGAATTTCTTCAGCGTGAGAGCCGGGTCTGGTGTTTTGTCAAGTCCAGGGTGGAACTGCTGCTCAGACATGGACAGGGAGGCAAGCCACTGCTAGTGCCTCTACCAGCCAAAGGATTTGAGCACAGGACACAGTCGGGGGAAGGGTGAAAAAGTAAACTGCAAACATCACTCAAAATCCAAAAGGAAAAAAAGCATTTGCAAAATAGGACTTCTGCAGTGCTCTGAGGTGTGGAAGGGATGCTTTACTCACTGCTTGTTTTCTCATAAGAAGAACCACCAATCTTTTAGAAGGTCTGTCCTGAAGCAGAATTCTTTTTTTTGTATGTTRAAATTTATATATCTTTACATATATATAGTACATATATGCACGCATACACACACTCACACATATATATATATACATATATGTAAAAGTATACTGATGCCCTCACAGAGGGGTCAGGGAGCTCATTTCTGCCAAGATCTATTTTTTAAAGTGTTTAAGCACATGGCTGCAATGCACATGGTCAGGTATTCCTGCCCTTACACTGTCCAGTTGCATATTCCCTCTGCTACAGCCTCATACTAATGAGGATATATGATCCTGGGCCGGCTCTGTCTCTGCCCAAACCACTTTGAGCATGGCTGGAGTGAGCACTATAGTCCATCTACACCCAGCCATACAGACCTGTCTGAAGCTGTGCAGATCCYTGCTGTCCTTGAAAGCCTTATGCAAAGCAATTGCCCAAGACAGAGCAGCGTGTTTGTGACAGAGCAGTAACTAACCATAGGTTAATGCAATAACACTATCATTTAATATCTCACAGGACACCAACTGAGTATATTTCAGACCTGTCCTGAATACAGATATTACCAGTGGGCTTTAATTTGTCTGTGCCTTTGCCTGCAGCTGCTTCCCTCTATTATTCTGGCAAATATTGCAGAAATTCATAAAAGCCACGGAAGAGTGGTAGGCTTATGAAGTACGCTCCTGTTACCATTTCCTTGTCCTCATTATTAATCCACTCTACTTTTTCATCATTCTGTATCAGGTCTGTCTCCTACTGAAAAAAAGATGCTTCCTTTTTCACTTTGCACTGATATGAGCCTTTAATTCAACCCTGTCTGCTGGCTTTGACAGAGCTGCACTAATTTGTAATCAGATTGAGGCTATGACACTGTTCAAGTGCACACAAAGTATGAAGGATACAGAGAAAGAAGGAGAAGGGGGGAGAGAGAGAGAAAGGGAAAGAGGGGAAGACTATGTGTGCAAAGGCGCTGTTTCTGATGTGACATTCAGCTCCATGCACAAAGGGACACAGAAGGGCCCAGGGAAAGAGATTTGCTTGGGAACACACTGCTTCCAGCCAAAAACTGCTCTGCTATACCTCAGCCTATTACCGAAAAAGGAGGTAGGGAGGAGAAGGAAATGACAAGGTCAGCCAGGTAATGAAAGGAGAGCTACCGGGGACCAAGGGCAGAGAGAYGATGGAGAGGCAAGTGACGGAGCAAGGAAGGGATGTAAAACAACTACGTGGGAAAGAGAATGAAAACATCAAGCAAAGAAAAATTAAGGGAATAAAAGAGCAAAAATAGCACAGAGAGAGGAAGAGAAGGTGTCCTGACTACTTGTGGCATAGCTGTGACAAGCAGGCAGGAAGGAGCAAGTGGCTGCAGGGACTCATTATCCCTGAGCAAGTGCTTGTGGTGCCAGAAGCTACCGAAAATGAAGCTGCCACACCCCAGGTTGAGCCTTTTCCCTGTAATCTGTCAGGGCCCAAGTAAAATTAGATAAGGCTTCTGCGTTTGCTCTGGCACACTTGTCAGTTATAGCCTCCCCATCCTTCTTTATGGAGATCAGGGATAGCCCAGTATCCCTCCTCCCCTAGGAGACAGGAAGGTAGGAAGCCTAATAGGTGGCTATCCCAACCATTTCCAACATGCCTTTTACTTCAGAGGGATAATTCTAAGTTCTTTTAGCTTTATTTTCTCCCCACTTTATTGAAGGTGCACACGCTGGTGGCCTTTTTGAATGACAAATCTCCAGGGCTGCCATGGGATGTCTATTTTCTTTCAACTCCTTTGAGGGGAAATACCTCCCTGTTCTGCCACACGTGGAATGGCTAATTACACGTAAGTTACTACATCCAGCAACCACACATGCTGTACTAAAATTGTAATCCAAGGGCACAGAGATTGAGTATCATGAACTATTAATGACTCTTTCTCAAGGTTTTGGTCCAAAACTGTGATCTTAGTTATTTGTCACTGAAAGGGAYCCAGGCAGAAACAGAATTCAAAGCTATTGATTGCAAACACTTTTATCTACAAAGCCAATAGGAAACACTGAGAAACAGCAGGCTGACTTGTGTTAGGACTTCTTTTCTTTTTTCCTTCGTGAAGAGGTTTCCCAGGGATTACATCTTTATGGTGCAGAACTATGTTTTCCAGGTGAGCTGAAGCAGGAGGGATTTGCGGTTTGACAGCCTGTATCAAAGTCTTCCCGCAGTTTAGAGAGCACGTGCAGAGCTTGAAGGCTGTCAGTGTCAGCCCAGCTCTGCTCCCATCACACCAGCACATGTTCAAAGGGSACAGAGTCATGGCACTGCTCAGCCTCTGTGAGACCAGCCAGGAGGGGCTGGTCTGTGCCCCTGGACGCAGCCGGGCAAGTGCTGCCAGTAGGCACATCTGTGTGTACATGCATGTACAAACATACAGAGGGGATTCCCAGGGGACCTCCAGGCCCTACACTCTCCCCAGTCATTGGCTTGAACCTCATGGTCCCCCCAGTAGCCACCTGGCAGATCTCCTGGTCTCTCCCTGCTCCCAGGCCACTCTCTGGGCAGTTCAGCCTGATCCTCGCTGGTGGCACAGGGTGACACTCACACACCTTCACACGCCCCAGCRGTGGCCCACAGGCACATGGGCACTAAGACCTCTGGGTGCCACTCCAGCTGCTGCCACTGAAACCCACACACATACACAGGAAAACAGGCAGAAATGGTTTTTAAAGAGAAAACAAGGACAGACTGCACTGGCCAAGTGCAGAGCAGGGCCAGACAAGCACAGTGACCAGCAACTTATGTACACCACCCCCTTTTATTTTTTTTCCCTTATTTTTTTCTATGCTTGTTCCTCCCCAAAAAAGCCTTGATCCCTCCCATTTCCCATCCTGGGTTCCTTCCCCACCCTGAAACTGCCCATAATTCACATACAGTCCTAAGATTCTCTACCCTGCATCACACAAAGTCCTATCCCTACACAGGCCATGATGGRGGGGAAGTCAAAAGTGTCCAAACGCCTTTTGCTGACCCCATCATGATGGAAGTCCCTCCCTGGCCACGGGGCTGGTCACCTCCAGTGTCAGTTCCAGGACAGGGAGGAGCAGGGTCCTGTCCCCCTGCCCCARCCTTGTGCCTCTGTTCCTCTTCCATGTGTGAGAACACCAGTCCTTCCAACACTACCATGCTTTTGTCCTTCATTCAACATAACACCACCCAGTTGCTCTGAATTTGGAAATGTCATAAGCACTAAACACTATGGTGCTCTAATAGAAGGGGAGGTGACATCCTGTGGTGAGGTGCCACCACCTTCAGCAGTTGCCATCACCTGCCACCAGCGTGTCCTGCAAGCTGGCACACACACACGTGGGATGAGGGCAAGTAAAGATTTCTAAGGCAAGAGAGAAGGGATGGAAGAGCTGTGAGGAGAGAGAATACAAGCAGAAGGCACAGACAAGCTGGGAGGTAGGCTGGCCTCGACCTGCTGCTCGCAGAAAGSAGGCAGAGGATGAGGACAGGGCAGAGAAAGAGGGGTGAAACGCTACAGGAGCAGAACAAATCTTCTGACAAGGAGAACGACGTGGTCTGCAAGGCTAATTTTTCATCTGCAAATACATGGATACAYACAGTGAAGGAGAATGTGAAAAATAAGAAAGTGGAAAAAGAAATACATTTTAAATGAGTCGGTGCACTCAAATGTGAAAATGCGACAGTGAAGAACTCAGAGGACCCGTGTCAAATAATCTGATTACACCAAAGTAAATTTTCCAGGAATTCAGAGACAACTAGAACTGCACCTTAAGAGGCATAACTTATGAAAACCTCTGTGTGACTCCGCTTTGCTGAGTGTGAAATGAAGAATAACCTTTTTTTGTAAGTCATTGTCTTGGTTCTGGCAAGGACAGAGTTAGTTTTTGCAGCAGCCAGGAGGGGCATGGCTGAGACACAGAGGTTGTTCTATACCACCTCACATCATTGCTGGGGGTAGGGGAAGGGAATTTTTTCCAAGGAGAAGGGGTTGCCCTGGTTGAGTAAGTGTGGTGGATGGMACTGTTGGGTAACACCAGCTCTAAGCAATCACATGTGAATCACTGGCCTATCTTGTGCACTTTGTTATTAATATTGTTGCTGTTACTGTTCTCTTTCTTATTCCATTGCTGTTTCCAGTAAATTTTTCTTACCTCAGCCCATGATTTTCACCTTTTGTGCCTCCGATTCTCCTCTCCAGCCCACCACAAGAGGAGGAGGGAGACCAAGGGARCAGCACATGCCTTGGAGGGTCCCAGTGGGAGCACTGAATTGGGGAGTACCATTCCTAAACCACGACAGCCATGTAGTTGAAAAATTTCCTGCAGAAGRTACATTATTATATCCACAGTGCAGGGTTTGGTAGAAATACCTGTAGAAATGCTCAGGGCTGTGCAGCCAGGAGCTCTGCCCCCAGTGAGCAGGGCAAATTACCCTCCCTGGCTCTGCTCCTCTCTCAAAGCAGTGCAGGGGGTGACAGGAACAGGCAGGAAGGTTGGTGGCTGGGAGGCCAAGGTGGGCAAGCCTGTGTCCTGCCTGCCTCTCTGCCACAGCACCATCCTTGAGGCACTAAGATCATTTTAATCACCAGCATGAAATATTTCCACGAGAATCCTGTAATCATGGGGTCACAGGATGGTTTGGGTCAGAAGAGGCCTTCAAAGACCAGCTAGTTCCAACCCCTCTGCCATGGGCAGGGATATCTTCAACCAGATGAGGTTGCTCAAAGCCCCATCCAACCTGGCCTCAAACACTTCCAGGCATGGGACATTGTTCTTTCTGCTCTGAAACTTCATTTTGTTACCCACTTTAATCTTTGGCAGCTATTAAAATGAAGAGCTGGTAAATAACCATTCTCTGCACTTCATAGCCTGGGTTCCAGCATTTAAGCTATTTAATAAGTAACACGAATTTTTTAGCTCTTGTTTTTATTTTCATTCTTCCAGCTGCACTCTTGAAAATAATTATCTCTCATGCTTCAGATCTCACTAAAAAAAGGAGAGATGCACAACTTACGACTGCATAATTTTCATAACAAACAGACTTTGAGACGTAAAAAGAAAAGCATGATAGACTAGAAGATGATACTCCTGCTGAGAGAGAATCTAAGAGACCTATTAGAGAAATACTCACAGTTGTGTTACAAGAATATTACATTCTTAGGACAGACATTAAGAAGAGAACTAGATGCTAAAGGATCCACATGAGAAATTCAGAAAAGTGACTGCAAAACAGCTTACATTCATAGAGAGAGATGTCATTAATTATGAGACTGATTTGTGTTAATTTCACCCCTAGAAATGCAGAAAAAAAAATAAATTAGATGCTAGTGTTTATAGGCTGCAAAAAGTCTCTGTGACCAGGCAAAACCGTCTGAAGCCACTAAGATTACACTGAAGGCTAATGGAAGAATAAAAAATTTTTTTAAAGTAAGCAAAGAACCGCATTGCAATTCATCCTTAAAAACACTTTAGGAAATGCTGTCGTAATGGTTTCAATTCCCTCACTTCATTTCTCCTGGTGAGCTGTTTGGAGCCACAGCCTCACTCAGCCTGATTTAAAGCCTCTCTTTGCATTGCATGTACACAGCTCTGCCTGTGCCTGGGTCTTGGCACCTCGACTCCTCCACGAGCCTGTCCCCAGCTGGAGCTGTGCTCGCTGTTTCTCAAATCCATGCATTTACCTGCTTTCTCTGGCACCTTTGGAGATTTTCCAGGGGCTTTAGGTCTTTCTCTTTGACTGGCTTTGTCATAAAACCTGCTGTTAGGGCTTGCCCTGGTATTAGCCCATCAATATATCTGCAGTTTGAAACAAGCATTGTCTTTTTGTCTTTGGCAAGTGTCACCTCAGTGGCCTGACACGGCTGACTCCTTTGGGTGCTTTGGGAACTCTAGACATCACCTGTGGATTTTGTCTTAGTAATATCCCAGAAGTAAGTCCAGAGCTGTTGAAAATTAATGAAAGATTTTGAGGAGGATCACGGTTCCACACACGCATATACAGAAATGCCCCTGGTAATGAGTAAAAATAAGAGAGGCAGATGGGGGGACACTGAAAGGATGTTAAGAGCTCTGGAGGGATAAAGCAGCTTATGGAAGAAGTGGGGTTTGGAATTAAATTGGAGAGGCTTTTGAAATAAAAATGGTGCTTGAGGAGATGTTAGGCTTTACTGGAGAAGATTTCTGAGGTGACAATATAGCAGAATAATTAGGATCAAGTGAAGGGGAACATAATGAGACTGGATGGTGAGAAGTGCCATTTCGTTGCTGTGACTGAAAGTTTCAGTGTTATAGGAGGCTTTTGGCTRTGGAAAAACCAGTCTCATAGATAAATGATGCCCCCCTCCCCAGCACAGAGATGTGCTAATACGATTTTGTGGTTCAACAGTGTTCTCGTATGGGCTATAAAGCAATTGGTTCATAAATTAAGAAAAATCACAAATTAAGAAAGCGCAATTCACAAACACTTTTCAGCATCCTCTGAAGACAGGTGTCAGTGGGGCTTGATTTGGCTGTTTTGAACTGTATGTCCTCGAGCATCCCGAGCAGCCACCACCTCCACTGCACCAACAGCGCATTTTTGTCCAGGCAGAAACGTTAAAAAGGCTCCTTGAGGCAGTCATGCAGGATTTCAGGGCATCTGAGGACTCACCTAGGGCAGTGGCTCTGGCCTGACACCTGACAGACCCTGAGCCAGAGTTCACAGGCTGTGCAGTGAAGGTGCATTGACTCCTGTGTGTCGAGCATCAGGCTGGACTCTGTGTGCTGAGCAGCATTTCAGGAAGCTCAGCAAAGCCCTGGGTGTCCAGAACACACTGGATTTTACTGTGCATGCACTGCATGAGCATACACACTGAAGTTTTCCAGGATTTCCCCGTGGAAAATATGGAAATCCTCCTGCTGAAAGTAATTTTTCTTGCACAAGCTGTTACGGTCTGGTTTTCTGTATATTAATTACATTTTAAGTGCATTTGCTGAAGCCTTGTTTCGCTGGGCTTACTAAGTTATTGCCAGGAAGACGCTTGTTACAGGCAATGGAATGTAAAAATTATTGAAGTCCAGAATATGGTTTTGTTCATTTTTAGCATATGTATTGGCTAGATAATACAAAACCCCAGGGTTTACGCAATTGCAGAACTAATGTTTCTCAGGAATAGCACAATCTCTTTGTGAAACTGCTGCAGATATGGAACGGTGCTGTTTGCCTTTGCCACTCATTTAGTACTTTCAAAACGCAGACACCACTTTCTGATTTCCCTTGTGTGCCAGAGCTGCAACGACACAAGTGTGGTCCAGGCCACCCCCTGCCACCTGCTCTGCCTTCACTGGCTAACACCCAGCCATGAGAAAATGGCACTGCTGGAGAAGGTTGGAGGCACGGAGMTCCTTTTGAGACCTTGCCCACATCAGCTTATGAAACACAAACAGAAATAAGAGGAGCCTTCTTACTGGGASGTGTCATGGTAAAAACTAACAGTGGCTAATTGCATTTTCTAGTACTTTCTTGATGTATGTCAGATGTAAGGACAGAGATTGCTGTCATGCATCTGCATGGAGAAAAATAGTACATGACACTAAAGCAACGTCAGAATGAGTGCATTTGCATTTCCCAGCTCCCACTGCTCAAGCCCACACTTTCCTTTTACCATCAGACCATAAGAGACACGTGGTGTCTGCAGCACTGATGTGCTACACGCCCCTTCCAGAGGACATGTGGCACAGCAGGTGTTTCCAGGTTCCCAAGCATGCAGGTTTAAGATTCAACAAGCTAACCCCAAAAAGGAAAGATATTGTTCRCTCTGCCACGCATTTTTACATGTGTTTGTAACATGTTACCCATGTACATATATATATTTTGGTGGTGCCTGGTAGATCTCAGTGTTTCCTAAGCAAGAACAAACGGTGTCATTTTCTTACTGGCAAATAATACTGCAATTAATACTAATATTAATATCTAATGCTAATATGGCAACATACTGGAGCAGGACTTTACTGCAGACTGCTCGCTGGAAACTTTTGCTCAAGTGAGGAAAAAAATGACCTCAGGTTCAGACACACAAGAAAGAGACATGCTGGATGTTGAGAAACATTTACCCTGTAATGATACTGGTTTGGCTTTTGTATCTCCTTCAGCCTTTGCTTTCTTCTGGCATCTCTGACTGGAACCAAACACCACTTACCCAAACTCACAAAATGCTGCTCTGCTGACCTGTTATATATGTTGTAATGTCACCATCTGTCAGTTTGCATTGCCCTTGTTAGACTTCTAAAATGGTAATTTAACAAAAGGTGATATGAATCATCAAGGAATAATTTGAATTATCAACTGTAGATAATTCATTATGCACACATTTCTTGTGAGATCCTTAAATCAGCGGGGTTTCTTAATCAGAGACTTAAAAATTTTGTCTGTAACAGCTAGAGACTTGACCCATAAATCAGCAGCCAGGCCAACAGGTCCAATTCATGCTTCACATTTTTTTCCCTGTGAGAAAGAGACACTTAATTACCACCAAGGTCACAGAAAAGGGGAAAAACCCTGTAACACAGAGTTGGTTTTGACAGCACCAGTTCTGGCAGCATTTTCTGAAAGCAGAGTGATTTGCAAGCAGAAGACGAAAAGCAYGGCCAGCCACGCTGCTGCAGTGCTGCCATCCAGACAGGGTGATCCAAACGCGTGCTGGTACCACTAGAGTCAGTACAAGTCATCTTCCTCTGTCAGTGCTAGATAATATTTGCTYAAGAGAGACAGTCACACTCTTTGTCCGATTTTATTAGCAAAAATAATTAGTTATTCTGATACAGCCTCCTTTTCTACTCTTCAGTGAAGAAAACACATGGTTTGCATCCTTCCCTTTGTGGGAGAGGAATCGTTTGTGCAATTCAAGGGAGGAATCAGGTCACGGCTTGACCACGGCACCCAGCTGTGATGCAGAGTGCCCCAGGGCTGGGCAGGAGGTTTGCGGGGACACGCTGCAGCCAGCCAGCACTGCTGAGGAGGAGGGAGGGAGGGGAGAGCCTCAGCAGGACCCACAACCCTTCCTAAAATRAATTCACCGAGGGTGAAGCAGTCACCGGCAGGTCCATACACCCCTGTCGGTGCAGATGTCGTCTTCTGCCCCATGGAGACAGATGGGCCACGTAGAGGGGAGACCAGGACTGGCACAGGCAGGATGTGGAGAGCACAGCTCTCTAAAGTGCATTAGCCTATTTTATTATTTCAATCTCTTATTTTCATGAAAGGGCATTGATTTAGCAGGCATATAAACCCCCTGGAAGTCTAAGTGTATAAATCCACACTTACCCAGCCAAGTAAACGCCCCAAATCTCAGAAGTGCCAAATAGCTGCCAGATTCCCCTGAGGTGAACAGCACTGAATAYCTGGTGCCTCTGAAAGTCAGGTGATAAATTTCAGAGTTTTGCAAACTCTGGGCCAAGGGTTTTGCTAATCAATAGTCGTTGTTCACATATAATGATCTGTCTAAGAGCACCTAGTCTGGATGACGGATGCTTGTCTGATCCTGAAACATGTTTACTGGATTGGATTCAGCAAATCAAAACCAACTAATTAGTTCTGTTAAAACTTATTTGAACTAGAGTTAGGGGTTTGGGCAAGGTTGCTTTTCACTTGCTTTTCTGTTTTCTCTTTCTGGCAGTGCAGGTGATACAGTTCATTAGGGTTGGGAAGTGCCTGAATTATGATCCAACTTTTGTTAAACTGTGCCTGAGCAAAGCAGACCCCCAAGGAAAGAGAGGGGAATCAGCTCTGCCTCCAGGAAAAGGAGATTTCTGTGAAGAGTAATGCCACTGAAATATCTTGGCAACCGCTGCATGCACTAGGAATCTCTGTGTCCAAAATTTTCAAGGGTTCAGCAGATTTGAGCCCTCTTGAACTGGAGGAGATGGTATCTCCTTTTATGTTTTACACAATAAAGAAAATATTTTTGTTTGTCCACAAGTAACAATCATTATTAGTACCTTCCACGAGTAATAATAATTATTATTTTTATTTATAAGAATGATAAAATAAGCCCATCATGAAAATATGGCTGGCTTTTAAGCATGATCAGTTARATATATTTTCACTGGTGGCAAAGCTGTCTTCAAAAAACATTTGGGTGGTAGCATATATGTAAAATCAGCCTTTCCGTGTAACTAACTCCTCTTTTGTCTCTGACTTGGGAATCTGTTACAGGTGGTTT
Source organism: Amblyornis subalaris (assembly GCA_018881555.1). Taxonomy (NCBI): domain Eukaryota; kingdom Metazoa; phylum Chordata; class Aves; order Passeriformes; family Ptilonorhynchidae; genus Amblyornis; species Amblyornis subalaris. Next base: position 1,889,799 of record JACAXG010000053.1, on the reverse strand, counting down.
TCCATAGGGAAAACCAGGTTTTCCACTGGGATAAGAGATTTTTTATTGCAGAAAGGGTGCACCAGAGAAAAGGAGACTGCAGACTGGCTGTGCTCCAGCACCAGAACGAGACAGGACCATGCTGCTATTTTAGTTTCTTCCTGGTTGCTATATGGTAATTTGATTGTGTTATTTTACTTCGGCATGCGATTCTGTCTATTCTTCCCAAACTCCAACATGGGAGACATAAAGAGATGAGAGATTTATTTCAGGACTCAGTCAGTTTTGAACATGATGTATTCGGTAAATGAGTATATTCCTGGCCAGAAAGCAGCAATCACGTCAGCAGGTTAGATTCATCTCACTGTCAGATGATGGAGGGAAGATGTTTGATGTTTTGTAATGTAGGGACAAGTGGCTTCAGCATTCAGAGTGACAGAAGGAGGCATAAAGTTGTCAAGTTATCTTCCTTACCGCTCCAGCTGCGGTCAGCGCGAAGCCGCCTGTCCAGAAGCGAGGGTTTGAAAGATTACATGCAGCACTACAGACTGATGTAGTGCTGAATCTGAGCTCTTCCAGCTGAAGGAGCTACTTTGTACTAGCAAAGATGCATTTCTTGGAGATACTGCTGTATTCACTTTCCTTGGCTGGGGGACCATGCCAGTTGGGCTATGAAGTGTCTTGCATTAGATAAAATAGAAAAACATTTTTCTCCTCCGGTATTATAGAATCATAGAATGGCTTGGGTTGGAAGGGACCTTAAAGATCATCTAATTCCAACCAGGCTGCTCAGAGCCCCATTCAGCTTGGCCCTGAATACTCCCAAGGATGGGTCATCCACATCCTGTTGATTAAAGTAATGATTTCTAGGTAAGTTTGAATGTAAAACCAGGGTGGCTTTGTTTGTTTGTGTTATTACTACGCATATGTGTTTCCTTAGATGCTGGAAATAAGGACARCACTCCCTTACCTGGAAACTGTGGTACAACACAGCAGCACTTGAAACCCAAAAAGCCACAGTGTGAGCCGGGCTTTGCCTGAAGCAGTGGCGTGTCTCTCACTCACCCCTTGGGAGGGGGATGATAATCCGCTGCTTGTCTGCTACAGGGAACATTTTTCATGCTCCTCCTTCTCTGGCCTTTTCCAGTAAATCTGTACATTTTCCAGTCCTGGCGTCTGTGAATGCTTGCCCTAAACGCCCCAGGGGCATCGGCAAGCCCTCGGTACCTGGGCCCAGAAAGAGACAAACTCCACTGGCTTTGCTTATTTCGACTTGTGTCAGGCTCTGTTCAGTCCCAGAGAGGTGTAACCGTAAGCAGACCACAAAGTCAGCTATTTTTTTATGCAGCTTTTCAAACTAACATTTGAAGAAAAAGCAACACAAAATGCAATTTTAAGGGTAGAAATCAGATGCTTTTCTGATTGCTTAGCTTATCTGAACCAGAGAACTGTGAAATGAACAGCCTCGGGCAGGTTTGACCAAGAGGGATCGAGAGCAGGAATGGGACTGTGTGACTGATTCCGGGAGACAGGGACTACCTCTCCCCTTCTGCCTTGTGTAAACCTGGAATTACTCCTTCTGCCCTCTAAAGAACTGCTTTTTGGAGTAAATAGCATTTGTCATTACCAGGAAGGGATGCTGACACTCCTTTTTTCTTAAGGCTGGCATCATTCATGTATGTGCGGTCGGGCTATCAGACCGAGCAGGCAGGCTAGCTTACAGAAGTAGAATCAGCACATTTGACTCAATAACATTTTTTATCATTAAATAAATAAGTCTGCTAAAAATTCCCACTTCAGCCATCAGCAAAATATTTTACCTACTAACAAACAACCGCATCTCACTGCTGTGCAGCATTCAGAAAGCATTACGTCGGGCTATTAGAATTCATTAAATTGCCTCGAAAAGCACAATGGGCATATTATCACATAGGCACACGCACTTACACACGCACATTGTTCTCTGCCCAGGGAACACTCCCTGTCACCTTTCTCAGCAGTCACGCACACCAGGAGCTCCTTTGATTTTAATGAACTCAAGAATTTCCCGTAACTACCCGTCTCCAGGGCTCTGAGAAAACAAACACTCAGGAACGCGGCTCATTTAGCTGCATTGTCACAGTCTGTATCGGCTATTTCAGTCTCCTACAATTCGCATTTAATAGCGTTGTAGAGCTTCGCCGCTCTGTCATGCACAGATCAAAAGAAGTTCCACAAGTTTCGAGGCTTAGTCCTGCTGGTAATAACATCAATGATGAAATTGCGATTGTATTTGATGGGAGCAACAGCAGGCACCTTGGGTCTCGTCCTGGGAAGTACTGAGCTGCTGCAGCCCCCAGTAAATCCAAGGAGAGTAGTTCAGCAAAAGGACATCTTATTTATTATCAATATATTTACCACGTAGCTCAATTAAACTTGGCAGCCTGTTTATAGAGGYTTTCTGCCCGGTAGCAGCTGTACAGGTATCAGCCAACCAACTGTAACACAGCAGCAAACTGAGCAAAAGGTGCTGTTGCTGGTCCCTTCATCATCTGAGCTGCACATCGTTCAAAAACATGGATACGAGTCAAATAAAGGTCATAGCACATCTATATCTAGCTTTAGGTGAAAGAACACCAAAGCCTTTTAATGCTGACAATGCTTCCCAAAATTTATTGTGACCTTCAAGAACCTGRAAATATTCTGCACCATCATCATCTCAGGGTCAGCATACATTCATTATTCATTAGAAAAAGAAACTGCTGGGGTGACAGAAATCTGGTGGTATAGATTAGCTGCTGAGATTTTTGATTTCCCAAATCATCTAACAGGAAAGCAGCCAGGGGAAAGGAGAGGAGGGAGCAGAGAGCTTTGGCAATTATCTTGTCTGAGTTAGTTATGCCTCAGCTTACAGTACACATGTGGCCATGGGTACTTCAATAACTAGTTAGCTCTCATTTTATCTATTCCCTCCTCCCCAGCACCGTATCTTTGAGATCATGACCTGATCAGACAAGCTTCTCTGTCTCATCTCCTTGAATCATTCATTACTTCACTTAAGCCTTAAATCCTAGCACCTCTTTGATACCTGAAAGCCCCCTGATGGGGTTTGTACCCGGTAAGGTGCTGAGTGACTGGCACGGTTCTCAGCAAAGAGAGAAACAAAGTTCCCAATGTAAAGGAGACTCCACACCTTGCAGAGATGTGACCCAAAGCGTGACCACTTCAAACTCTTTCTTTCTAACTCTTTTTTGTGCCTTCGCCCAGAAAACAGTACCATGTTCATGTTTCCATCGCTTTCCTTCTTGTCATTTCCCCAGCATGTTTTATGTCTATCCATTTGATTTTTAAATTCACTAACTCATCGATTACAGTGTCTGCTTGGTAAGATTCAGATCTTGCCTATTTCATTGTTTCACCAAAGCTGGGGTTCCTGGCAATGAGTGTTAATTATATTAAAGGCAGTTGTTCATATTAACATATAATGTTCTTAGCTGCTTGATGGGAAGGTCAGGCTGGTTTTATTGTACATTTAGAAAACACTCTTATACTAAATCTATTTAAATCAAGAAAGCTTGATGTGAAACAAATATAGAGGGTTCTGGGCTGAACTGGAGTGATCAGGGATTGTGCTGCTTCTGGAATGTCCTATTCAGTGTATTTTTTTGTGCAATTTTTATTCTCCTATTACTCTGAGTTCTTCATAGTTTGTGCCTTTGTATTGGAGAATTAGTTAAATGCATCTCTCACTAGAGCTTTTTGATTTCAAGCCCAATAAAGTCTATCCGCTTATTTGTTTATACAAATCACATCATGGATAATAAACATAACAAAAAAAAATATCAGCCAAGGGTGTACAGTGGGTATAAACAGTTAAATCACATGCTGGAAAGGTAAACAGAGACAAATACAGAAAGGAGAGTAGTGAGAAGAGTGTAGCAGCATATTTTAAGAGAGGTAGCATGTAGCTAGGAAATTAATGAACTCCAATTATACTCCACTTTCTTTACTTTCTGTGCTATATATTTTCTTGTTTAGTACATTGCATGGTTCATTCTACACCACTGTTTTTTAAGGAGTTGAGTGCCTTTTCAAAACACTTATTTTCAGTAGATTTGCTTTCTGGAATAATTACTTAGCTATCTGTTATTGTTCATGAATTCTGRTGTTACTTTGTCTTGGAATCAGTAAGATACAAAAAGAATTTACACTGCTGGAATAAGCAGGTTAAGGAGAAGAATGCAACCTTTGGCATATTTTACTATCATGTAGAGATGGGTTCTTGAACATAAAACTGAATTTAACTCATAAAAACTGTAGAATAAAGTCTTATTAGAATTGAGTTCATTGTAAACATAGTTTTAAGAACATTCTCCTTTTCCAGACTCAATTTCAAGAAGTCTCTGGATGCAATTCATACAGCTCAGCCCTGTAATCAATCCCTCAGTAGAAAACGGGAACTGCAGGTGAAAGCCTTCGTATGGGGCCAAATCTAAACGCCCTGGAGGTAGACAGGGAAGGGTGGACCTTGCCAGGTCTCAAACACACAGTGGCCTCTCCTGCCTTCCCAAAGGAAAGCCTGACTCTCCTATTGGTACGGTCCCATCCCCTCTCAGGTGTCTGGCCACAGGTGGCAGCTGACAGGCACTGTCACTGCTTCCCATGCCAGAGCATGGTCCTGCTGGGCATAAATGGACCCTGGTAAAACTGAATTGAGTCATCCTCTGCAACACCATTTGCTTGCAGCTGGATTTTCAAATATGCTCAGGAAAGGCCAGTAAGCACAAGTAAATACTCAGTAACTGAATGATGTCTAACAAATCAGTGAGCAGCTTGTACATGTTTTAACACAAAAGAGACTAATGAATCTGATATCTGTAGTCCATGAGAGGGCTGAAAAACACCTGCACAGGAGCACTCTGGTGTTGTGGGTGCAGACAAGCAGCCCAGGACTTTCCAAATGCAGAACTCTAGACACAGCAGCTGTCCCCAGCCAACAGCACACCCTGCGCAGGGCTGACATACGCAGAAAGCCTCAGACTGTCCAACTGGACACCAAATGTGCTGTTTGACCACCACCTCTTCTATCCAGCTTATGAAGAGGTGTCTCCAGCAGAAAGCCAAGCTCTGTGCCCAAGRCCAAACAAAACAGACTTGGGCAGTAAAGTCCAGGGATGAGACACAAACCAGAGCAGGTGGGTGAAGCCAGCAGTGAGCAACCTCACCCTGCACCGGGTCAGGGTCCCTGGACTACCCAGAATGGCTCCTGTTGTCATTGCCAGCACCCATTGATGGGATTGTAGCCATTGAGAGAGGCAAGTCCTGGAAGAGGACACCAAGATGACCTGCCCTTGGAAAGACTGAATTTAATGGAAGTTTTGCTCAGAAGTGTGGATCAAACTGACCTGGGCCAATGACTGGCTTTTGCTAGTGGTCCTTTGAAGATTTATGAATTCAAAACAACAAGCAAAGCAGCTGATGAACATTCTGGACATGGTTTTGACTTTATCCACACTATTTTCTATCCTGGCATATTTCTAACTCATATTACATTAAGGCTGTTTAGTGTTATGTTCATTATAGTGTCTTTCATTAGAATTTCTCTCTTGGGTATGAAGAGATAATCCACATGAATATTTTTTTCCCATTATGGGCCACATTATTAGGTCCATTATTGTATTTTAATTGACGTTATTATAGCACATTAAGTACTTTGACATGGGTTAGAGATAGTTTGTTAATAACTYTATTACTAAAATACTAAAAGCTGTGTTTCCATTCTGGTTGATGTTGAAGCTTTCAAAATTGTACTCATTCTGTCACGTAACTTGGGAACACAAATCTGGCATTATCCTACTGTCTTTTACGGTGCTTCTAACTTCTCTAATAATCTGCTGTTACAACAATGCCCTCATATATCACTGATGCAGAGGTGACACAGAACAATACATCACATCTGGTTACAGTCATTGGCTGTGTCAAACAAAGTCTTATCCTACCCAAAAAGTCTGAATGACTTCAGCTTTGCTATTTAAATGAGTAATGACAGAACAACTGTCAGGATATTTTTAGAATTTATTCTTGGCAAATTTTGGGGCTTATTTACAGTCTGTTGGGGTGGTTTTTTCAGCATTTGTTTCAGATGCCTTTGTGGCTCCTACATCCTCAGCAGAACTGTAAACATGTTTATCATCACCAAATCCTTTCCAGCAACACCCTGCATGACTTAACAGACTGAATTTGTCAAMTACACTATTTCTGTTTCTATTCATCATGGACAAATTTGCAGTTTTCTGTACTATGTTCCAGGTTAAACAGAATTAAAGAATAGCAAAAAGCACAGGTGCCTTCCTTTAAGACAAAAAAAAAACTAAAGAAGCTGGTTTACAGTGAAGCACAGTAAATGGGGGCTTCTGACTAACATGTAGGCTGAGCTTTCTTTCAGGATAAGACCTTACTTCAAAAGACTATGATGAAACATCTAGTAAGAATTTCCATCAGTATAAAGTAAAAAAAGGTAATCAATTAAGCTTGTGTTCAATCCTTATGCTTGGGTCTCAAGCAGAAAGAGGTTGTATCTTTCTTATTTAACACCATAAGACATTCCTGGGCACTGCAATTTAAGCAGGTAGGCTTTTAAATTATGACAGCGACCTCTGGGACAATTTTGGCCGTGGGTAACTCGTGCTGTCCATACCTCACATCCTCATGACTCAGCTTGTATGTGACCTCCCTGCTTGGGAGGCCAAGAAAGACCAAACAGTGTGGATGCAGACTCTTCTCTCAGAAGGCTGTGGTCCTCAGCACATCAAATTTACTAGCAGAGATGTAGCCAGCTGRTCCTGTTGAAATGATGGTCACTTTAGAAGGTTATTCTTCCAAAGCTTTCAACAGAAGCCCCAGAGACAGCCTATTTTCCAGCCAGAATGTGGAAAGACCATTCCCATCAGCTTCAGTGAGAGATGAATCAGCTCTTGTAGGCAGAAAGCTATGGAAAAGTAAAGCAACACGGAAAACCAATCTTTTTTTCTCTATGTGAYTACAAATCCAAGAGTTCTATTCATGAAACTCAAACAGACCACATAAACTTCCAGAAGTTTGGAGAGGGCTATCTGAAGGGCTTGTATTTTCACAGCCCTTTGCCATACGGCAAGTTTGATATGCAATGACTATAATGTATGTAAGCCCTTCACTATGTGAAAGAGATTAATTAAACTTGACATTTGTAGATAAAGAACATCAACAGCTACTTGGTTGCACAGTTTTATGGACTCTCTCTCCCAGACTTTTTTCAAGCATAGCTATTTTATCTAAGTCTGTAAGGTAAATATTACTCTCTCAGGCTTTTTTTTTCAGAAGAGTGTCCTGTTTTCCCATGTGATTTTTTTTTGCTTTTTCTCAGATGATTTACTCCTTCCAGGGAAGACTGAGGGGTATGAGGGCAGCAGCCACTGTGACTACCGATGCCAGTGCTGTCTGAGTTGCTTTGATTGCTTGGTTGTTTTTTTAACAAAAATAAAGCTGACTAAAAACAACTCTCAAAAGTATTTTCTTGGCAAGATGGTGTACAGTAGTCTACAGCCTACAACTGCATTGATGGGACCCACAGGCCTTTACAGCAAGCAAGAAGCAGTCCTTCCTTCTTTACCCAGGTTTCATATTTTTGTGTGTGGACGACAACTCCTTTTGACTTGTGGATAAACTCTGCATTTTGTATGCAGGTATTTTGCTAATCCAGCTGCTTTCACTTCCCTGCAGAGAAATTTTTTTTGGATCATCATGTTGACCTTCCCAAAACCTTCAGAGCTTTTGTTCCCTATGTTGTAGCACTGGACTCCAAAAGCTCCTCAGTTTTAATCCTCGTTCTGCTAGAGGGGTCTTCTTTACTATCAGGAGGTCAATTAATACTCCAATGCTCCATTTCCCCACAAACATCAAGGGATGTTGTGGTAATAATTGGAAGGTTTTGACAGAGCTCTCGTTAGCAGCAGCTTCATTAAAATATTATTTAAAAAAAGAAAAAAGGACTCTCCAGCTGATATCAGAAAAGAGTATTTTATGCAGAGGAGACAACAATTCTGAGAGAAAAAAGTCCAAACATGCTAGGTGCAACTTCTGCTCTCCTCTAGACATAAAAGGCTGCTCTCTCTCTTTCAGGGCTTTGCTGACTTCTGGGAACCCTTTGCATGACCCAAGAAAGCACCTGCTACATTGGTCTAACAAAGTCATTGGGTTGTCTGCTTTTTTTGTGAAATATAGATAGATATATGTCAAATCCCCAGTCCCTGTTGCAATATGCATCCTTCCTCTGCTCTTTTTGTGAAATATAGATAGATATATGTAAAATCCCCAGTCCCTGTTGCAATATGCATCCCTCCTCTACTCTCTTCCTTTATCCACAGACAGTATTATACACCCCCTCCAGGACCTATGGGACGGCCACTGTGCTGGAAGAGACACATGTGAAAAACAGGGATCTCTGCTCCTTGAGCAGCAGCCCTACACCAAACTCTCAGTGGATCTAACACAGGACACAGGAGCTAGAGGGACAGATTGCTAATGTCCTACAGCATGCACTGACTGCAAAACAGATAGAGTAGCTGCAAAAAGCTGAAAGGAATTGAGGAAGGAAGGAAGGAATTGAAATCAGAACAACTGTGCTCTTTCCAGTCTTTTCCATTTACTTGAGTAGTGCTATGTATAACAATAGTACATAGCAAGTCCCTGGGCAGAAATTAAAATGGCTGATGGAATCCTTGTCAYGTCTTTGATGATCTTTAATATCCAAATTAATAGCTGGGAAGCATATCTTGGTAGACAGATATTTAAAAGCTGTCTCTCCCCAAAGAGGCATCCTGCCTCCTATATGAGCTAATCCATTCCTGTTAATGGATTTGGCAAATGAGCCTTTATTTGCACCCCAAAAGGGCACTTTCATGGTACTTCTAAAGACCCCAAAACTTGGTGCAGCTTGCACACACTCACTTGCATTCCAAGTTTTTGGGGCTAAGATCCCTTCAGACACATCGCATGAAAAGAGGATGGCTTAAKGCAACATGGACCAAGGAAAATGTTAAAAACAAACTGCTGCTTGTGTTGCTTTTGCATGTGTGTTTCCTAAGTGTCACAGATGTTATTTTTTTGTTTGTTAATTAACACTCCTGATTGTGGAACTCTGGTGCATTTATACATTTAATGTGATTTTGGGGGGTTCCATTTCAGTGTGCCTGAAGCTGCGATGAGAGATCCTCTCACTTTCGCCATTCGAGGACTGCAATATTGGGCTATGACCTTATCAGCTTCAGGTTCATCATCCTCTTGAGAAAAGAAAAGGGCAATTCTATCACAAGGAATCGCTGCAAGAAACAAGAGGRTCACTGCGTGGAGCAGCGTGGGGGTGACTGCACCCCAAGCAGTACAGTGAGAGTTTTTGGAGATGGCTGGGGCTGGAGAAGAGAAGGCTCCAGGAGGACCTCATAGCAGCCTTCCAGCACTTGAAAGGGGCCTATAAAAAAGATGGAGAGTGACTTTTTACATGGGTAGACAGTGATAGGACAAGGGGGAATCAAACTACAGGAGGAGAGATTTAGATTAGATGTTAGGAAGAAATTCTATACTCAAAGGGTGTGAGGCACTGGAACTTCTAAGGTTGCCCAGAAAAGCTCTGGATGCCCTGGAAGTGTTTAAGGCCAGGGTGGATGGGGCTCTGAGCAACCCGGTCAGTGGAAGATGTCAGCACATATATATGCCATTCTAGCTTCTTGCTATGTTCAAATACGTAATGACAGCTGAAAGATATCCTCTGACTGCCACTGCTAAGGAATACTGCAGTAAATCTTGATTATCTGCGTTGTTTATGTTGCTGTTTTCTGCAGTGAAAAAGTAAGTTTTCCTCAAAGAAATATTGCACAATTCAAAATTAAAGGAAAAGAAGGTGTTATTGCACAGTTATGCCATGTTTGTGCTTTACCCAGTCAGTTCTGGCCTGATGCATATTCTTAAGTGGCATGTGCTATAAATGGCCCAAGAGGTTATTCACCCTTCCTGAGACTCTCCTTACTGCCCAGCCTCATCCACCCTGCCCTTTCCACGTGCTCTCATCTGGGCACTTTGCGTGCTGCTGGCAAGGCCCTGCAAGGCTTCCTGATGGTGGCAGACTCAGTGTTTGCACCACCAGCCTCTGCCACAGCTCTGCTGAGCCTCCTGGCAGCTGGGGTGGGAATCAGTACCCGGTCACATGCGCCAGGACAGACTCAGTACCCAATCACACCTGCCACTGTAACAGAGCAGTAAGAGACAGAAGCTGTAATCAGCTGGATTGCTATGTCTAGGAGGTCTTTTGAGGGATGCCAGAGGCTGAYGGTGAGATCAGGTATCACCAATATCTGCACAGATGCCTGCAGTTTCTGACAATACAGGCTTTGAAGGCATTGCTTTGGGACACCAGCATTATCGAATCTTGTGGGTGAGCAGGAATATACAATAAGATGTTTAAGAGCCTCTTTTCCTGGAGATATGCAGCAGCCTGCCTCAGAGTAATCACTTCTCAAAATCAACTGGTAATAACAATTATTACATTTAGCTTTTGCTTTGTTTGAACCTCATCCTGGGAAAGAGAAACAGGATTTGGATAAAAACCTAAACCTAATTAATCTCCTAGGTTTTTATGCTTTCCTAATTTGACTTTATTTTTAGTGTATTTTACCTATGAGATTCTTCTATCTAAGGAAGCCAAGTTTGCATTATATTGCTATCCCAGTTGCACGTATTGCTAAGACTGGACGAGGCAGTCCACAGGTCTGTAATGCCATTCAGTGGTCGCAGGTTATACAGCATTCACCCTGAAGCACGTGTTACCCATGGCATTTTACTAGTCTAAAGTATCATGCTTGGAATTGCCCGAAAGGGAGCACTTTTGGCTTTAAAAAGGGGCTGTATAACTACTCTCTCTGCCTTGGCTGTTTGCTGAATGGGTTCTTTTCTTAAGCACATAGTGAAGACAATGTCCAGAGGTTGAAGTAACTCACCATGCACCACGTTTGGATTTAATATTCACTAAATCCTGGGGTGAACAAATTCCCAGGTAAGGAACAKAGCATTTCTTAAACACCTACGTACACCAGGGTACCATACTTTTTCAAAGATCTAAAAACAAGCTAGGATGTAATAGGAAGGCAGCAAAACCATGGCAAAATCCTTAAAACACCGCAGCAAGAGCACGTGGCCCTGCTGACATCCCTGTCTGTGCTCAAGAGTGGTAAGGCCAGTGGACATGTGGCTGCTTCCCAGCCACATCCATTAGCATGTGCACATTCACATATCTCATACATTTTTATCATCTTTAGTACAAATTGTCCTTCTGTTCCCTCACACCCTTGTGTGCACAGAGGCGTCACTGCAGAGCAGGCGAGAGGCAGCTTCAGAGCCATTTCTYGGCTGCTGGTGGGGAACGGGCAGAAAAATTGTAATATACTGAAGGAAAGGAAAAACAACTGGGACATGCACCATCAGATTTTCTAGGAGTAAGAAGCCATTTGTTTTTCAGTTCATTTTCTAGTTGCTTACAGCAAACACAGCATCACATGCACCCTTTCATCCCCTGCTGCTGTTCGCAGCAATGGAAGCCTTTGGGTGCTCTGTGGCACCTTGCCCTCATCTTGATTAAGGGATTGCTCTCTCTATAGAGGGCCCATCACTAGCTCATTCAATGACACATCACGAAGGCATTGTCCCAGATTTTAATTAATTTAATTGAATATATTTTATTTTCTTTTACTGCCTCCCATGATTCTTCAATCAAAAGACAGCTTTTCTGCTTTCTGAAGCGGTGAATACCTTCAAAACTACTGTTCRGGAAAAAACCCACAACATTTTCAAATGGACTCCTGTTTTACTGAAAATCATAGAGAAATGGTTTAGTCCTTCCAAAACGGGCTGCCTGGCCTGCTGCTGAAGCAGTTCTGAAGACATTATGTATCTGTGCATTCTGTGCATACACTGTCACAAGAATATATCAGCCATCAGCTGTCACTGTTTTCATTAAGAAGTTTGAAAAGCTGTCGTTTCTTCTCTCTGCTTCAAAGAGAACTCAGATGAGCAGGAGCCAAGCAGTAAATCTCAAAAAAGGGCTTTGTCTAAAGTATCACAGTAACCCCTGTGCTAACAGTGAATGTCTGGTGGAGGTAGTTAATTCCCAGATAAACCCAAATCAATAAGTCAAGGATGAGGCTTTTGAGCATCAATAGTCTCCTTCCACCAGTGGCTGCAGCCAAGAGGGGGCAGGAGGTGGGCTCTGAGCAGGGCTGGTCCGGTATATGTTTCCTAAATCTCATCCTTATCTATGCTTCTCACTGCAGCAGGAACACTCATGGCAGCAACCACTAAAACAGAAAGTACAGAGAAAGGAAAGTCTTCCCCAAAGCAGTGAGTCTGCCTCCTCCCTCCACTGCAGAGCATCCCCCAAGTCCAGCTTGCTGAACACAGCCTTCAGGCTCAGGCACTGTTGTGATGGGGTTTAGGACAAAACCATGGCTGGCAGGCAACAGGTTGAGGAACAAACAGAAAAAAAGGTTTTTAAACCCAAACAGCCCCATGTCTCTCAGAGGACAGATCCGCAAAGAGGGGAGAGGAGGGAAGGGGAGGGAAGGGGAGGGGA